>CM022703.1:66486557-66936225 GCA_012295165.1 Asparagus setaceus | reverse complement strand
TTGGACGCATGTATTGTGGAAAATTGTTTATTCGTTTGTGTTTGATCTTGGAATGTAATGTATATTGGTTACACTTGGTATTGGAATGGAATGAGTAATGTGGTATGTGATTGATGTGTTGGATTGCATATTGATTATAATTAGATTTGGATTTGGATCTGCATATTGGTTGGATTTGGATTATTATTGGATGATATTGCAGGTGATATTTGTATTTACAGGAGGAATAAAAATTTTAAATTTTTTTTAAAAAAGAATATAAGCATCGCAGACAAAAATTCCGTCTGATGTATTAAACGCCCTAGACGGAAATTCCGTCTGATGTATTAAACGCCCTAGACGGAAATTCCGTCTGATGTATTAAACGCCCTAGACGGAAATTCCATCTAGGACATATCCTAGACGGAATTTTCCATCTAGGATGTGTTGTTTTTTACCAGTGTGTGAATGTTTTCAAGCCTATTTAAATTTTATTTTTCAACTGCGACGAGGTCCTTTTGGGTAAGGGATACGATGTGGTTTTCATTATTTACAAATGTTATCTCTCTGTCAAAAAATGTTTGCCGGTGTCAATTTCTGTGTAACTTGTGAATGTGGTTCATCCGATTCATTGTGTGTATGTATCTGGTCTTAATTATTCTTGTAGCTTCACCTGTTAGGGGCTATTTATTTTCAAGAATTTGGCAGAGGATTTTGCAACTTTGCATTGGAAAATGAGACTCACAAGTTTAACATCCTACATTAACTACACTGACTATTTGTGTGGCATTTTTTATACTAGGAATTTGAGCTTGTTATGTTAGATGTATCAAGTGATCCGTAAATATTGCACTAAGTCCAATCGGATTTGTGATTTCAGTAAAATATTCTCAAGAAAATTCATGTGCAACCAAATAAATTTATTAAATTTATTCATGTCAATGCCAATTCTCTTTAATATTCACCGTAAACAAAGAAGATTTTGATTTTGAGAATGTTCTTTTCAATATTTCTGACACGCAATAAAATATTAGGAGGTGCAATCCAGTAAGTAAACAACCCCTTTGGTAGAAATTAGAAAGACATGATAACTGTACAAAAATAAAAGTAAAATAAAATAGCAAAGATGCTTTAAGCACCATTGGTTGGTGACCAAAGCCTAGTCCTCAGTCCTCACGTAAGGCAAGGAAACCTATTAAGATAAGTCCTATTCCAGATGGCGGCGGAAGGAAAATTAAGAGAAAATAAAAAGTCAAGATTGGGGAGCATTTCGAGGTAACACGTTACGACCTTAAGTTAATCTCCTACTGAAAATATTCCCCCTAATATTTCAATGTTACTTTTACATATTAAAACTTGGCCAATTATTCCCTTTAAAGTTGTCTGAATCAACTAAAAACTCATGTTACTGTGTTGAAAATATGTTGATAGGCATATGTAACGTGCTACTTATAGGAGTAAGATGAGTTTCTTTTAAGTTGCTTCAGGATTTAGGGGGTATCTTCACCAAATTTTAACAGGTAAATGCCCTATAAGAATATTTTAAAAACATTCCAACGGTTGATTACCAAAAGATAATAACGACTGCTTTAAAAAAATAAATAAAGTATATTAGATGTAAAAAATGAAAGATAAGGGTATACAATGCAAAGTATGCAAACTATAAAGTATTCAAGTTTTGTTTAGCCGAATATATAGGCATATACATTAAAGTATTCGATGTCATGTTAGTTTGGTGAGTATCAAGTTATGCGCACAAAATTCGGGGTAAATGTAGACATAAGTTTTGTATAAAAGTAGTCACTGGTCATATCGTAAATCGCGAGACAAGATAGCAACAAACTTTTCATTAGAGCTCGAGAAACGGCAATATGTAAATGGAACGGAAATGGAGGAAAAGTTCAAGCTCTGAGAAGTGCGTTATAACACAGGATCACACAAGTAAGGTGTTGTTTTGTTTGTTTTATTGTCCGGTTGTCCCCTTAAAATATAGTGATTTGAGATTTCAGTTTGGATTTCTTTTTCCATATATAACCTAGAAATCAAGATATTTTAAAATGTATATTCAAAATAGCCCTGACTATTGGTCTACCCATAGGGGTTGTTGTTTGCCTGAATTTAATTTGGATTTGCAACTTTACATTGAAAAATAGGCGTATAAATTTTAGTCAGATGCATCGAATGTGATATGCCTCGATAATTTCAGTCAGATATCCTCAACAAAATTCACATACAACAATCAAAAATTGGTGGTATTTATACTTCATACAAATCCTCTTTAATATCTACCGCAAGTAACAAATTTTAATTATGACAAGATTGATGTAATCCCACGAATCAAACTGCCTCATAAAGATCATAGTCATAACTCAACTTTTAAATAAAGAGAATTAATTTAAAGATATTTTAAAACTATAGTTAGAAATGTAATTAATTTAAGGATTAATTACATGAGTGAATATGGATTCTACGTATCTAGACGAATAACTTTGAAATTATTTATTGAGATTACACGAGGTAATTCTAAGTGACTCTAATCAGATTAACTTCGGAGAAAGTATTCAATACATACAAGTAGGGGTGGAAATTTATGACCCGACCTGCTAATCTGACCCGACCCGACCCTTTATAAATGGGTATGGGTCACTTTATATGGGTCGGGTCATAAATGGGTCGACCCAAAAAACTCATTTATTAATCGGGTTGTAAACGGGTCAACCAACCGACCCGTTTAACTTTAACTCATTTATCATTCAACCCTTAACATTCAAAATTTGTAAAAATACACCCATAAAATATCAATACTTATAAACACTATAAAATCTAGAAATTACATACAACACTATAAAAATTTTATAATTTGCAGAAAACGCCCTTAGCGATTAAAAAATTAAAAAACATCCTCAAAAGTTTAAAATTACCAAAAATCATGAAAATATCAAAACTTACAAAACAGTTCAAAAATCTATAAATTATAAACAACACAATGAAAATTTTGAAATTTGCAAAAATACCCTAAAAGTTTCAAAATTACAAAATAGACCCTAAAAAGTCAAATTTATGAAAACACAGCCCAAAATATCAAAACCTACAAACAATACAAAATCTAAAAATTATAAACATCACCATGAAAATTTTGAAATTTGCAAAAACACTCGATAGTTTTAAAATGCAAAAACACCCTTAATAAGTCAAAATTTTACAAAATCATACCCCTGAAAAATCAAAATCTACAAATAACTACACAATCTATAACTTAAAATTGCACCATGAAAATTTTGAAATTTGTAAGAAACCCCTAATAGTTTCGAAGTTGCAAAACCCAAAATAAGTCAAAATTTTAAAACTGAAAATTGAAATGTAAACAGTGAAATTTTCATAATTTATAAATTACAAAACCCGCTGAAAGTTTTGAGGTTTGCAAAAACCCTAAACGTTTGAAAATTGCAAAATAAATACATGCTCAAAAGTCAAACTTTTACAGAAACATGCCCCAAAATGTCAGAACTTACAAAAAGTACAAAATGTATAAGATATAAGTAGCACCATGAAAATTTTAAAATTTGCAAAAACACCATAAATATTTAGAAAATTGCAAAATACACCCTTGAAAGTCAAACTATTACAGAAACACACCCTAGAAACAATAAAATTTACAAACAGTACAAAATCTAAAAATTATAAACATCACCATGAAAATTTTGAAATTTGAAGAAAACACCCTAAAAGTTTCAAAATTACAAAAACACCCTAAATAAGTCAAAATTTTACAAAAACACCCTCAAAATTTAAATTTTACAAAAACACCCTAAAAGTTTCAAAATTACAAAATACACCCTAAAAAGTCAAATTTATGAAAACACAGCCCAAAATATCAAAACTTTTAAATAGTATAAAATCTATAACTTAAAATTGCACCATGAAAATTTTAAAATTGCAAGATACACCCTAAAAAGCCAAATTTTACAGAAATACACGCCAAAAATATGAAAACTTACATATAGTATAAAAAGCTATAGCTTATATACAGTGTTGATGTATATAATCACAGTTACTAATCTCGGTGTGAGCTTAGCTTGAGTTTGAAGATGTCAGCATTTTGTGTGGAGTGAGTCATCACACTGATGTGATGTGGGTGAGACATGGGCAATGGATGCAGAGGCCATGCGCCATTAATTGTGATGTTAACTTGCTGTTGGCGCGGGGCTCAAGGCCAACTAGTAAAGCAGGAAGTATTGTAGTAGTCGATTCTTGTAGCAATCGTCAGAAGCTATGCTGACGAGTCGGCCACTGTAGCGGGGACCAAGAGGGGCATCTTCAGCGTCGAAAGAATCTTTAGCACCGTTCATACGGCGATCGTCGAAGGCGTAAGCGAACAAATCCCGAAACCATGGGGTGGCCAGAAGCGTCGGCCCGTCGCGTAACCCATCGCTATGACATTTGTCCCAGAATCTTGTAGCGAGTCGACCCTGCTATGAGAAACGACCAGGACACCTTCGCTTATGCGATCTATAGCTCCGTTCTTGCATACGATCGTCCGTGTAACAAGTAAGTCTACTGCTATAGAGAGGAGACGGCCAAGAAATGTCGGTAGAATCTTGCTTTCAAATCTGAAGTAGCAGTCGTCCAGAATCTTTATGCTGATCGAGTCGACTATGTGAACCGATAGAGACGACTTTCGGCGTCGGTCGAATCTTCAAACACCGATCTTATGCGATCGTCCGTGAACTGGCCGATGTGTAGATCTTATAGCAGACGATGACGATAAGAAAGGAACACGCAAGTAGGCAGCCGGCGGTGGCCAGCGTTTCAAGTCGGCATTCATATGCAAGGCGGTCCTCTTGTAACAGAGGTCAGCAGATATAGTGAACGGCTTCAGTAGTATACGAACACTGTGAAGCAAAGAGATCCCCTTCTACCGAAGTTCGCTTACTTTGGCGTGAGATTGGGTTCGTGTCGATTTTCATACAGGATTAATAAAAAATTTTGGGGTACCAACAAACAGTAACATGAAAATTTTAATATTTGCGTAAAACACCCTAAAAGCTTCAAAAATTATAAAAACACCCTAAAAATTTAAATTTTAAAAATAACTGAAAAGTCAAAACTTACAATGGGTATAAAGTTTGTAAATTAGAAAAGTCCACTGAGAAAATGATATTTGAAGAAAACACCCTAGAACTTTTAAAATTTATAAAAACACCCTCAAAATTTAAATTTTACAAAAACACCCTCAAAATTTAAATTTTACAAAAAAACACCCTGAAAATATCTAGACTTTTAAACAGTAACAAAACCTATGAATGATAAATAGGACATAAAAACTTTGACCATGGACTCTATGTTAAGTACATGAAAATTATAAAACAATTAAATGGGTCACTTGGGTCGATGGGTAACCCGTTTAATAAACCGGTTGACCCGATTATTTAATGGGTCGGGTCGGATCAATTTTATACAGGTTGGGTCAAAATTTATATGGATCGGGTCGGGTCGACCCGTTTGCTACCCCCAAGTGATACAAGGTATCACATAATCACATTTATTTGGTTCTCGGACCTATCAGAATTTGCCACCTCATTAACCCTCTCTCCCTTTCTTCTTTCTTGTCTTTCCCAAAATCAAATCACCTCTCCCAGGTCAATTGCTCCGATTAGAATAAAAGAAGCAGCTTTCCAATGGCATGCATCTTCTTTTGACGCCGTTCTCATGCTACAATTTATCCAACAGGAAATCCATGAGGATCTAGTTCAGCTCTTGGCCTATCAATGGTTTTTTTTTTTTCTCTCTAAATGTTAACTTTTTTTTTTATTATAGAATTTTCTTATGTTTTCCCATGAGGAAGAAACATGAGTTTTGTTCCTAGGTAAATGGTTAACAATTGGGATATAAATTTGTATAGGTTGAGGAGATTAGGAAAAAGATGATCCAAGTCCATGACTCAAATTGTGATTTGGTTAGCTTGTCCTTTAAATGATGACAAGGAAATGATAGAGACAATAATTAGAACATCAAAAAATGAATAATTGAAAGGAACTCACTTCAAATGGTGTCCTATTAGCTAAAAGTGATGTTAGGGTAGCTCAAATTTAAAAGAACCCATTTCAAAGTAAAATTTTGATCTCATATTGTTCAAATGATTTATGTTTACTCTCTTGAAATCTGAATTCAATTGAAAGAATTAAAGAATAAAAAATTTAGTCTTTAAATACGATGATAGAAGTGAAAAAAAAAAGTCTTTAGCGAAGTGGTAGCATCCGCATTTAGGAGGAGGAGAAAAAGTTGTTGGAAGATGGGGGAGGAAAAATTAATTAAAAAAAAGTTCTCAAGTTGCATTGACAAGTGGCAAGTTTTGATTAGATAGAGTTACCACATGAGTACGATGACGTGGTACCACAAGGGCGTGTTTGTTTCGTTCCTATTAGGGGTGGAAACGAACCAAATAATTAATAAACAGTTCGGTTATTATTCATCCCGATATTCATCATATTCGATTCGGTAGTTCATTTAATAATAAATGAATATTTTTAGTATTCTGCATAAACGAATAGAATTTGACCGTAGGTATATTCGATTCGCTTGATTATTAAATATTCGCTTATGTTTTTCTACTTCTAGATTATTATATTGTGTTATCTTTTACGCTGCATAATTTTATAAATATTGCTATTTATAAGGATTATATTAATAATTTATAAATGTACACTATAATAATTCTTATATTGAAATATCATAATAACAATTAAGTAAAACATTATAGAAAATAAATAAGAAAGACTTCAAACATAGAGTTTGAAGTCAACACTAGATCTTTAATAAGACTTGATTACTTCAAAGAGATTGATAAAAACTAAAGTTTAATTATACCAATCCATGGTTTGGATCTTGAGTGGATTGATGGATCTTCTAATCTTAGGGCTTCTTCTCTTCCTTAGATCTCTTTGAGATGGGGTAAAAGAGATGAGAATTTTGTATTAACCCTAGATTAGGGACCATAACCCCATATATATAGGTGTTGCACTTTTACAATTTGGCCCTCATCAAATTGTAATTATAACAGTATCGCACATTTAGCCCATAATTTATTTAAATACCCATTAACCCAACTTGATTGATCACTTTAGTGGGTTAGCCTGAAAGATAGCACTACACATTAATTTAACATATGTGCCCACAAATAGATTTAATTAGATTTAAATCTAACAAACACCTCATGGTTGAGGATCTTCTGACTTAACAAGTGTGCTATTGGGATATTCGTGAACATTTGACAAATATTCGTCTAATTAACGAACCAAATTTGAACACCCTTTCCCTTTTCGACACGTATTCGAGTTCGACTTCGAGTTCGTGAAAATTAACCAAATACGAATATGAATACCATGGTATTCGATTTGATTCGGTTCGTTTCCACCCCTAGTTCCTATAAATTTATGGATATAGATTTTTGGCCAAAATATCTATTTCTGTAGATTTCTATGCATATTCTAGAAATGATTTTTTTTTTTTTTTTGGTTTCACCCTTAAAGCAAGAGGAGAAATGTATTTCCTTCAAAATCTATAGTTTGGCACGCACCAAAAAAAAGAAAACAAAAACCAATCTTTTAGGAAAAGAGAGAGAAAGATATAGGTTGTAAAAATATATAATTGTAACCTCTCCACAATATTTAATTGCCAAAATATTAAATTTCCAAGTGGTTTTCTATCAAAAACCTCTTATTTCGGCATCAAAGAAATGAGCCACTTTTGGGGTTTTAGAATATGAGTTTCCATAAACTTTATGTGAACAAAACATAATTTCTAGGAAATCACTTCGACACATCTAACTAATTTCAGAAACGTCAAAGCCTAGAAACCCAAATCTTGGGTTTCTTTTTTGGCCCAAGATACCTTCTGGTTATTGTTCACGCAAATACGTAAAGATCACTTGTGTAATTATATGGTACCGCAGGGCACTAGTGTGTAAATAAATAATCCTTAATTTAAAGATACCCATATAATTTTCAGTTATGAGGCTTGTAACAACAAAAGATTTACTCTTTACATTCCATCTTCGTCTTCGTTCTCCCACGACCTCACGATCTTCTTACTGCTCCCTTTTCCCTCTTTTATACCTTCTATATATATATATTCTCTATATTCCTCTCTTAATATTATTCCATTCCAGCGCACCTAAAAAACTAAATAAAAAAGGAAAAAAAGAAAAAACAGAGATCGATCCATTTTTTTTCGCTCACTCAAGCCACGAGTAAGACGATCTCTCTCTGTGATAGATCTCGGATTTATATGTAAGATCCGACTCTCTGTAACTTTGTCGATGCTTGGTAACTTTGTTTTTATTTAATTTATTTAGGGCTTTCTACTTTCCCCTTTCTTAATCCGATTTTATTGGAAGTTTATGATTAATATATCTTTGCAACTAAATCTGTGCTATTATGTTGAATTGTTGCCGACATCTGTTTTGATTTGAAATTTTAGCAATTTTTTTCTCCTTTCTGATTGGTGTTGATTTATGTTAGCTGGAAATTTCATTGTTGTTAAGGAAAAAAATTTATTCTTTAAAAGTTAATCTCATCAAAATTAGAAAATTTGGTGCTATACGAATTTCCTGTGTATTTTTATTGAATTTTGAACTGCAAAATTCAAACTTTTTAGTGCCTTTTCCTCTAACTATTGCTTTTTATTTGCAGTTCAGGTCCTGCTGCTTGGCATGAAGGCCAAGGGGCTTTTTTAGGGAATTTACAACTATGAATCTTTTGAGCAATGCGGAGCGGCTCTTATTTGCAACCTCCTGATTCTAGAGTTGGAAAATCATGGCAAAACTTGCGAGTCTTGGGCGCAGGTTAATTAATTATGTAGAAATTGTAATTTCATGATAGTCCTTATACTGTTGATTTGGTCTTTTAACATCTCCGATTCGATTATACTATGATTTGCAGTGGATTTCTTAGGCACTCAAATGAAAGTTTGAGACTTATCATAATGACAATCATTGGAGTTGTAGTCGGCGTTTTGATTGGTATTTCTTTCCCTGCAGTCAGCATAACCAAGGTATAGCTTCTAAGCCTTCCAATTTATTTATAATTTTATCTTATAATTCCCATATAAGCTGCTGGAATATTAGCTAATATGTGATATTTCATGTTGAAAATTGCAGCTCCACTTTCCTTCCAGCATTATTTCATACATAGAAGATAAAAACTCTGGCATCACAACCCAAGCGCTATTGAATCATGCTTGGACTTCCTCCAGTGAAAACAAAAAGAAGCCGTTAAGTTCAGAGAGTGCAAAGGTACTTGAAACTTAACATTTGTCAACTACACATGGTTGTTTTTTTTTTCATTACAATATTTACTAGTGTTATTAAAAGCCTCGTGCTTTGTCATGCAATAGTATGAATTATGATCTATTCGTAAAAGTACTATCAGTTTAGTAAGAAACTACTAACTGAATACGCCCATCATTTGAAAAGACATCTCAGTGACACACAATTCTTGGCTATTACCTTGTGTAGCAGGTAGATGAGTTAATCCCTGACCTTTGTACTTAAGGGCATGTTTGGCTCGAGGATTTTAATTTTGGATTTTTTGGATTTGTCATAGATCCAAGGATATCCGTCAAATGCCCGCAAATTCTCATTCTTTGTTTGGTTGGTAAGATAATGCAATGAAAAATAGGTTTTCTAAGAATCTTTTGTTTGTTTCCATTCAAATTGTAAATGTTGGATTATGAGTTGTAAACCCACTAATGATTGGTTTGCATTAAAAAAGGGTTATTTGCACTTCAATATCCCCAAAGTTTACCTTATTTTTTTGCCAAAAAGTGCTCTAAAGTTTCAACAAAATTTAACTTTGATTTCTTAAAGTTTTCTTTTGCCTACTTCGAAGTTCAAAAAAGTTAAACTTATACCTCAAGGTGAACAAAATTTGACTTTGATAACCAAACTAAATTATTTTGTTAATTTTTGTTAAAGTTTGGGGGGCATCAAAGTGACATTTTTGTTATAGTTTGGGAGTACCAATGTTAAATTATTGAACTTTGGGATATATTTTGGCAAAAATAAACTTTGAACTATCAAAGTTAAAAACGAGGTAAAGGTTGAGGCATTTTCTAGCCAATTTTTTAAGGTATAAGAGTTAAAGATGAACTAAACTTTGGGATATTGCAGTGCAAATTACCTTAGAAAGAATATGATATAATCACCGTATGATTTTTGTCAAGTAAAGTTGTATTTACCCTTCATGATTGTTTAAATATAATAGTAACTCGATAACCTTCTTACACTTCCCAATTATAATCCCTAATTATCATCAGATTATATCAAACTTGAGAACGCTCAAATCACAACTTGTAATTATAATATACTAACCCACTAGCATCGATATTACAGTGAACACATTGCTGAACAAGCCATCAATTAAGTAGCAAACAAAATATGAATAAGTTCTTTGTCAAAAAGTAGAAATTAAAAATATCACCGCTTCTCTCAAGCCTATGCTGCAAAAGAGAATGGCATTGGTTACAAGGAGGAAGAGGGTGTGTAATATTCTCCATTAGTCCTTAATTTAAGGTGTGGGTCCCATCTTTATTTTTTATAATATAAATTTTTTTTTGAATTCCCTCCAAAATCAGAGGTTTGAGTGCGGATTTACTGACCTGTCACCAAAAGTTGGACTTTTTTATGCTTCAAACTCGTGGAAACCAAGGACCAGATTTGAAGATTAGATTTTGCTCCGGCGTTTTTATAGCTGGGTCCCAAAATCTCAGGGATCTTTTAGAAATCCTTGTAACCAAATAATCCCTAATAGTAACATGCTTGTTGAAAAGAAAGGAATTTTTTGCCAGTATGTAGTATATTTTGGTTAATCCCACAATTTCTATGAAGTATCAATGATTTTCCTTCCATTTCTTCTTTCCTTCCTTTTGCCTTTTCCTCCTCCCTCTTCCCTTAAAACATTGATTATTTCCATATGGGAAAAAATGATTCAGAATAAATTTATTATTGGAGTTTATCTGTGATTCTATATAATGAAATAATTCAGCAATTTGAGATGTTGCCATTTTGCTTCTTAACTCTTCCATAGAAAGTTCAGTTGAAGATGGAATCACTTATTATCGAAACTGTCGACAAGGAGTATCCTCCAATTTAAAGGTCACTAGGTTTACTTCATGTAGTTCAAAGTTGTAAAGTGGGTGCGTGTGAAAATGATGAACAAGTACAACACTTCAATTTTTCGATCTCTTCCAAGAGAAAGTGGGTCAATTGATTTGACTAATTAATCTAGTTGGGTCATTGAAATTTCTTCTTTTCAATGTGGAAAATTGAAATTTCTGAAACTGTGAAATAATGGAACTGGATGGGGGAAGATTAAGAAAATGACTTCATGATCTAAGAACCTATTTAAGATATCCTAAGGACATAAAATAGGGGGGCTTTCTGGCTAGGATACAATAAGGTATAAGAAGAAGGTGAAAGAATCTTCACATGTTACTAAGCTTCATTCATAAATTTATTTAAGTGACTGCATGAAATGTTATGCGGTAGCCTCAACTATTCAAAATTTTTGTTTTACTTGAATTCCAGTGGGATGTCCCGTAAAACTGTGAAAAATAAATGTGTATAGCACATGTCTAATCAAGAAATGTGCACCGCATAGTCGATACTATAATAGTATTAGTCAAGGAAAGCCTCACAGTGGTATATCAATGTCGAGGTGATAGTCATGCTTTTGAAAGAAAGATAAGTATAGCCTTCCAAGAAAATAGAGATTCCCTGTAGATTATATCTTTTTACCTAATTAAGTCACCGAGAATCTCAATTTCAAGATTCAATTTTATTTTTCTTTGAAAAGTAACAATATTATTTCTGGTAATAAAAGATCTCCTATTTTTGAAATTCATAATACTTTCAAAATAACTTTCTAAAGGAACATTATCTCTTAGTATCAAAATTAGATATTCTTAAAAGTCACATTGCCTTCTTTATATTGTAAAATAATAATAAAATGATGACGGTGGTGGCGGCGGCGGCTACATCGGTCAAATGAAATAGCCACCTAGTCCTTCATAATAATATTTTCTCTCGAGCGCACATCATAAGCACTTTGGCAAACTTTTTACACCTGCAAAATTTTCTGCATTGAGCTAAAATGTGCGCCCAAGCCATTAGTGGCCACTAGAACTCCATCCTCAAAAAATAACTAAGGGTGTACACGAGGTTCACAGTAGAAAATTTCATATAAATAAATATTAGATTTTAGTCTGTCCTATCAGGCACACTTATGTGTAATATTTTATGAATATTGAACTATATAATTAGAAAGATATTTTTATTTGGTTAAAGAAATTTGGTTGAAAAACCGACATAGGGAACTAAAGTTTGTCAAAATTAGTATAGAACTTAAATTACAAAATGTAAATGGGTCGAAAACATAACATCATGCATGTAATAATCCAAATTATAATGGATGAAACTTTAAATTAATTGATAATCAAACGAATCGAATATACATGTGGTTAAATTTTATTTGCTTATGAACCGAATACTAAAATCTATTTGTTTACGGTTAAATGAACTACCAAATCGAGTACAACCCAATAGTTAGGCGAACGATTAGCAAACTTTACTTATTTGGTTCATTTCTGCCCGTAGTCGAAATATATATACACTTGACATTTATGCCTCTTTATGTCATAAATAAACTATATTATCTATGCATCAAATTATATATAGTTTAAAAAGTTGACCAAATTATTTTATTGGTAACATCAATTTACTGACAACAAGTTTTCGTAATTGCGCTCTACTTGATATACCATAAATGTATCTTATGTCTCCATTCTACCTATTTGGATTGCGAATAGTCACAAGTTCTTCACTGGGGTTTGTGATGAGGAAAAAGGTCATGTAAATTTGGGAACAACTGCACTGGGATATAGGTAGAAATAAGACATTGTTTTATTGTATGTACAAAAGACAACCTATTTTAGACATAATGAATGATGGAATGACAGTAGTCAGCAGTTTTGGTTGTTCGTTTGGATCCTGCTGAGGAGAACTTGAAACGCAAGATTTGTATACCACTTGCAAATATGGTAAAAGTGTGTCAGTCAGATTAGAGCAAAGGTGAATCCATTCTTCACGATTTTTTAAAAAATCCAGCAACTATTGTGACTAGGCAGTGTGTTATTTTTCGGATTTTATGGGTATCAGTATGACAATGATTTCTTGCAATACCAAGGATTAGATGCCTGAAAAAAAAATCCTTTAATATTTTTATTGCGAAGGCCATGATGCATGAACAAGTATCCCTATTTGTGTATCTTCAACAGTTCATTCATTTTCCCTTAAGAATAGCATGTATGATTGTCGTCCCATTTTAACGGTCCTCTTAGATTTTACATTTTCTCATAACTTGATTTAAGTAAAAATGGGATAGACAATGGAGTTCATAACACTACGTGCGTAAATATTTCATTTACAAGTTTGGTGAAGATTGCACCTCTATTCATTTTCTTATTTTATTCTGCATCTCAGCTAAGTTTATTGAATTTTTTATTGAGGTTGACTTACACATTCTTCTTAATCATTGGCATTAAAATATTTCATGCAGATTTTTGTTCCTACAAATCCTCGAGGTGCAGAAAGATTAGCACCAGGCATCATTGTTCCAGAATCTGACTTTTATCTTCGCAGGTTGTGGGGCAATCCAAGTGAGGTATGTGGCGTTGGAGAATTTCTAGTTCAAAAAAGAGAGAGCACTTTCTTTTTTTAAGTATAGTTTCTGAAGACTGAATCAATGCTTTACTCTTCTCCTGCTTCTGCATTCCACAGACTGTAAGAGGGAATTGAATTTCTAGGAAACCAAACAGATGGACCTGAGAGCTCACTTTCTTTTTTCTAGTATAGTTTCTGAAGACTGAATCAATGCTTTACTCTTCTCCTACTTCCGCAATCCACAGACTGTAAGAGGGATAAAGTGGCTGAGGTTTTCATTTGTAACGTATATGGGACGAAGAAATGCTAAGTTGGTTGAATGACATGAAAATGTAGAAAATTATATCATGGGCTCTGGCTAACCTGAGGGAATCCTTTCTAGATTGAATTTCTAGGAAACCAAACAGATGGACCTGTATAATCATCAAATACCTGGCTGGTTATTGTCCGGTCAAACCCTAGGCCACTTGATATTCTCACGTGCGCCTACTGTTTTTGACTACCGAATTTTCTATAGTGATTCATAAGAATTAGATATCTAAGAATATACAAGATCCAAAATTCATTTGAACAATACCGTCATCTAACCAATAGGTATTAACTGGTTGCAATGTATTAGTGGTCCTTAATTTTGTGACAATTGCTGCAGTAAGAAGAAGCCTTGTCGTTCTGAAGAATATTGCCATCTGAACAAGCTAATATTTCCTGCACTTGGTTCTGGACCTATGAACCATATAGACCCATTTGAGGCGTTGGCTATTTTTCTGGATGTTTTATTAAACTTCCGTTATTATGCTGTTAAAAAAAATACATTGTACGATGTTTAGTGCTAGTGTCTTTTCTCTAATACTGAATACTTACTTTCGGAATGACATATGCAGGACCTGCCTATCAAACAGAAATACCTTGTCACATTCACAGTCGGACTTGACCAGAAACGTAATATTGACGCTGCGGTCAAAAAGGTTCTCATCTTACTTAATTATTTCACGTCTCTAACAATCAGCATGCTGTTTGATTAGCTTGATCTTCATTGGGTTTATTCTATTGACCTTTTACATTTTAGACTGAAAAAATTACTTTAGCCTATTTTATTCATTATATTGATTTATGTTAATCATAGCTCCTAATCAAGTAAATAAATCAAACAAGAAGATATTTGAAAGTTCTATAAAGATCTTGACCTAATACAAGCTATAATTTCTGTCATGGATTACAAGGAAGTTTTTTAACCTGTTCAAATGCATCTGGAATGTCAAAAACTCTTTTTGTCTATATAAGCAGTAGATGCCACCAGTGCTTCTGAGACAATCTTTAGATCTTTTTCTTTCTTTCTCTTTGGAGTCCGCATAGCTTTATCATGCTATTTTGTTCCCCACTTAGCTGTCCTGTGTTATAAAATTATTATGCTTTGGTTCCACAAGTCATATACGTACAGAGAAGTAAAATCTAAATTTGAGCATTCACTTCCCAGTTTGGATTTCTTTGGGAGGTGACTTCCTAGTTTTTGACGAATTCAGTTATATAGAAGAGGTTAATTGGAAGTATTCCCTTCTGAAAAAAAAGCAGAAGGGAGATGTCTTGGTTTCTTTTTTTTTTACCCCATTCATGCATGAGATAGTAGAAGCTACCTTGTCTTTTCTTTTTCTTTTTTTAAGTGTTGAAATTTAATGCCAAAGTTTGTGGACTAGATCTATATTCTTTGGCAAAATACTCATGACTTGCTGACATCTTTGGTTTAGACCGGCTTATATCTGTTTAGTGATTTTTATTCGTATACAGTCTCTGATAAGTAGTTAAGAGACCTGCTAATCTGCCAATCCTGTCTCACTGTTAAGACAATGAATATATTTGGATTCTTCAGAGTCTCCCTTTCTCTCTTTACAATTTTCTTGATTATTATATTGTATCTTGCAGTTCTCTGGAAATTTTACTATCTTGTTGTTCCATTATGATGGGCGGACTAGTGAATGGGATGATTTGGAGTGGTCAAAGCGAGCTATTCATGTAAGCATCAGGAAGCAGACTAAATGGTGAGAAGATGGGCTTTTAGTTAATTTGGTCATTTAGCACTTATAGCAAAGGTTGTGTCATTGTTAATAATGTTGGTTCATAAACACCACTAATTCTATGCTGTCTCTGATGATATTTAAGGTGGTATGCTAAAAGGTTTTTGCACCCAGACATTGTGGCTCCATATGAGTACATATTTATCTGGGATGAAGATCTAGGAGTGGAGCACTTTGATGCTGAAAAGTAAGTTTTTGTCAAGTTGTTAACATTCCATGTAAAGATCTCCCTACTCGAGGAAATGAGTTGTTTCTCATTTCTCAGGTACATTGCACTGGTGAAGAAACATGGATTAGAGATCTCGCAGCCTGGTTTGGAACCAAATAAAGGATTAACTTGGCAAATGACTAAGAGAAGAGGTGATCGTGAAGTCCACAAGTAAGTTCTGCATCGGTTCAATTGGAACATAATTTTATTTGCAGTGAAGTGTCTTTCAAGATTTTCTTTTTCCTTCTGTAATATGTAGTTGCGCTTCCTGCTCTTATTGAACTATCTGTTTTATCACAGAGAAACAGAAGAGAAGCCAGGCTGGTGCAGTGACCCCCATCTCCCACCATGCGCTGCGTAGGATTCCTCTTCGACTTATTAATTGGATTGTTGCAACTTTTTTACCTTCTCTTTTTGTTTGTATTTTTTTGTTAATAATTTTTCAACGTGCAGCTTTGTGGAGATAATGGCTCCTGTTTTCTCACGAGATGCTTGGCGATGCGTTTGGCATATGATTCAGGTGAACTTAAGATTTTCTTTTTATCTTGGGTGCTTTTCCTCTAATTAACGTCCAACTCAATGCTTCATTTTCTCACTACAGAATGATTTGGTTCATGGATGGGGTCTTGATTTTGCTCTCAGAAAATGTGTGGAGGTACGTATCTTAACAATCTCTTGTTACCAATAACCGTAGAGTTTTTCTTTAGTAGATTTAATAAGGAAAGCTGCTGCTTTTTCTTTGTCTCCTTTTCTTCCTTTTGTTTTCCTCTGTTATCTCTAACTTTGTTGGCTCTCATTAATGATAGCCGGCTCATGAGAAAATAGGAGTTGTTGATTCACAGTGGATCATTCATCAGGTGGTTCCTTCACTCGGGAGTCAGGTGAGGAATAACTTGATATATTATACATCTGATTTCTGATGGATAATATTTAAATACGAGATGGTTATCATATCTTACCCTTTTATTTATCATTGAGCAGGGCCAGGCTGAGAAGGGAAAAGCACCATGGGAAGGGGTAAGCAAGCGATAGCTTGATTCATTTCTTAACTATTTGACCGCACTTTTTGGATGTTAGTTTTTTCTTTCATTGAGTTGAATAATATTATAAGTGAATCCTTGTGCAGGTAAGGGACAGGTGCCGCAAAGAGTGGACTATGTTTCAGGATCGAATGTCAGACGCAGAGAAGGCATACTATAAGTTGATGGGGGTTACTCCCCCAAACACAACACATGCTTAGAGTTCAGTCTCCTGTTTATTTTTGAGCTTCGCCTGTTGTATTTAAAAACATTGAATAGTTATTAAGATGGCTGATACCTCCACTAGCGCTTCTAAAATTTTCATGATTCTTTAGTTTATACTAAAATTGATTATGGAACAGGTGGTTTAGCTCCATCTTTTGAGTAGAAAGTATAGCAAAAGGTTTTTGTTTACAGTTTAAGCGACACTTTTAGATGGTTTTTAGGTTCAGTTTTTGGTTTTCCTCAAGCTGAAGCTATACATTGCTCTTGGATTTGGTATTCGAATTTTTTTTTGATGTAGCAGTGTATTCTACTGTATTATTGCGGGGTCACTGAAGAATTCTAAGTATGCATCGCCCTACATTCTAATTCTTCGCAATGGCGGTGTATTGTACTCCATTGTATTATTGTGAGCAGGCAGTAAAGATTTTTAATATGAGGATGCTATGAATCCAGCTTTTAGATTTGCATCTCGGAATTGAACGTCCGTATTGTTGGATGTGACGAGGAAGGGAGGGAGGTTGAAAGATAATTCAGTCTTGAGTGTGTGTGTGTGTGTGTGGATAGTGGAAATTTGAGCCTTATATCGTTCCAATTACATTCAAATTTCTAAGGCGATGTTTGATTGGATGTTTCCTGCAAATCCGGGGATTGAAAAAGCAACTAAGCTAGGAAATAGAAGAGTGCTTGCTGCCTTCAAATTGGAAGAGCATTTCAACATTGACAGTTTGGAACTAGATGATGTTGTAAACGCATTTATTGTTTAACGGAACTATGTACTAATAAAACAAGTAGCTAATTAGCAACTTAACATTATAAGTAAGTGTTTTTCGCATATATACGTGTCAAATCTTCCATATTTGCAAACTTGCCCTCCAAACCTTGGTATTTACAAAATTGCCTCTCAAATTCTCTCACATTGAGCTTTTATGCCCCTCCCACTTCGCAATTTTAGTTTTTAAATGGGAAAATGTTGCAACCTTATTTGAAATAATTAAATTTTTTTACAATTGTACAGTTTATAAACCAACATTGTTGAGCAAGAGGGGTAGAAAAACCCAATGTGAGAGATGTTGGGGGTAATTTTGCAAATATTAAGATTTGGGGTAATTTTGCAAAAATGGAAGATATGAGGGGTATATATGCAAAACCCTTATAAATAAAATAGAATATGAGAGATAAATGTTTTGGGATTAAAGTAATATTGGTGTAGATTGTTAATGTTTTGTTTTGCCAGACATGTAAACGCACACTATGTGCTAATAAAACAAGTGGTAAACTAGCAATTAAACATTATACATAAAATAGAAAATGAGAGAAAATGTTTTGGGGTTAAAGTATTATTTCTGTAGATTGTAAACGAGCAAAATTGATCCGCGCGATGCCGCAACAATGTGTAAAAAAACCAAAAATACTAATGACTAGAGCATTTGGTTTAGTAATTTTTTAATTTGTAGATAAAAAAAAAATCTTTAGAGCTATAGGGTAGGTAAATGCTATAGAGAGAAAATAATTGTTATCCACTGTATATTTCCCAAAATTTTAGTGTATAGAGCAACGGGTGACAACCTAAAGTAAAATTTCAAATAAGATGCTTGTAAACTTAATCACTATGGATCAAGTCTAATATCAGGTCTTCCAATAGTTATACTAATTACTGATAGTTGCTCTTGAGCTTTCTTTTCATTATATCTGATCATTGAGATCAAAACACTATCAAAGAATGCAAAAACGAAATAGTAAATTAAAGAGACCATTGGTATGTGATGTTCAACTATTAGTAATGAAATACAATTCTAAGAAATTTTGTGAACTAAATTAACTACAAAAAATTTAATTGCATGCGATAGATTCTGCGTACAGTACCAAAGAACCACCTCTGCTATAGACCTATAGCTAGTTCCCTATATCCTAATGTAAGGCAGTATTGCTTGTAAATTAAAAAGGGCTAAATTAACAAATTGGTATTTTAACTTGACCGTTTTCCAATAAGGTATTTATTTTTGCTCCTGCGTCAATATGATATTCTAACTTGTGTCCTAATAGCAACAAGACCCTTTACCAGCGAACTGTATTTTTTCTTTTTTGAAAAATTTCTTCCAACACCCTGATTTATCAAAATTATAAACCTATATCATCTTCTCCTTCAACCTCCCCTAATTCAAATTTCTGCCACCTTTTATCCAAAAAAAATCCTCCTTCATTATTTCTTTCCTTCTCATCAATGGAGCCTCACCTTTCTCCTTCAAACTCCCCCATTTCAAACTTAAACCCTAATTCAAATTGGTATTGACTTGGATGGTTATTGTTAGGGTTGGTTTAGGGTTTAAGTTTGAATTGGAGGAGGTTGAAGGAAAAAGAGAGGCTCAAAGAAGGATCTTATTGGGTAAAATGGTGGAAGAAATTTGAATGGGGAGGTTGAAGGAGAAAGAGGGTGTAGATTTAATAACTTTAATAGGCCAAGGAGATGAAAGACATTTTACTAAAATATAAAAATATAGCTCGCTGGAATTCTCGCCGCCGGAGAGAAATAAGGGTTGTATTGTTATCGGGATACAAGTTAAAACACCATATTAAAGCGAATGCATAAATAAATACCTTATTGAAAAACAAGGTCAACTTAGAATGCCAATTTGATAATTTAGCCTATTAAAAAAGATTAATTTCTTCTCTCGCAACTTTCATCAAACACATTGCCCAATTTCAGGCATTTCATGGAACACATTACTTCTTCTTCTTCTTCTGAAAGACATTTCATTGAACACATTGCAGACACTCCTCCTCCCATGCACTTTCTGATGAACCTATCCATCAACTCGCCAACCCCATTATTGTCACCATCAGCAGCAACCAAGGCAGCATTGATCCTCCTCACCACCTCAACTCCCGGCTCCGTCAACAACTCCCTCCAAACCAAACCACTGACCTCCCACCCAACCTCAGCCCTGCAGTCCCTAACCATCTTCCTCACCGCCATTGTAGTTTTTCATTTTGGGGATTTAAGAGGGGAAACGGGTTTTGATAGGCAAAGGGAGGAGTACCCTGTACAAAAGAATGGTGCTTATCTACAGTGAACTTCCTTTTTAGCATTAGCGTGAAAATAAGCTAAAAAGAGGAATAAGGAAAAGCTTCACAATTGCGTTATAGTACTTAATCCAAGTTAACAATTTGGCAAATTAGAGATCCAATGTATTAGAGAACTCTTCAAAGTATTAATAGGATTCTAAGAAATGAATGATAACAACTTAGAATTTATACTTACGAAGATTCATTTGAAAGTACATGGAGGCTTAAACTAATTTTATTTATTAACTTAATTCATTTGATTATATATGACAATGTGGAAACAAATTACCACGTGCATTGGATCTAAACACATGTCATTGGGATATATCTAAATAAGAGAAAACAAATAATAACTAAACGATTGAAAGTTCACTTACCTTGTTTGGGATGAGGGCTCATTGGCATTCCCATTCCAAATGTGATCCCATATATCATAATCTTGAAAGGTTCTGCCTTTGTAGCATGGACAATATCACATAACAATTTAGAAATAATAATCATCAAAGCAAATGAAAATAATAAACATCAAAGCAAACTCACATCCACTGTATCAAACTTGCTTCCTTCCTCTTTAGAACTCCTCGCCTCTACCATGAGGACATAATTTAGAAGAAAAAAAATTAAACTAAATGTTGGTCATAGAACTAATGGTAAATTACATGGAAAATTCACAAATATATTCAATTTGGGAAGTATATATAGAAAGATAAAAAAACAAACCATCTCAATGTTATCCAAAGTTTCAACTAAATAAATAATCCCCAAAAATTAACTTACCAAAACATTAACCCCTCCAAAATTATCAAGAACCCACTTCACAAAATCCTACAACGCCCCCACAATCCTCTAAATGAAGCCGATGTCAATCCACATTACTCATCCCCTCTCCTCTAATCTCCTCCATCGCTCCTCGACATCGATCTAAGTTTGTTAATTTTCCCTTGTTTCTTTTACTTTTTGATCCATGAATTTGTTTTCCCGTTTTTTAATCAAGGAGTGTTTGGGATGATATGGAGAGGTGATGAGAATTCAAAATAGGGTTTTTGACTGAAAATATTAGGAGGAGAAGAGAGGTTTCTAGATAACTATAGATTTATGCTTGTGGTTGGAATTTTTTTAATTATGTTTGTTTTGGATGTGCACTGTAGATATAAACAATGTCTATCTATAGTTGATTGAAAATATCAGGGGAGAAGAGAGGGGTTTCTAGAGAACTGTAGGCTTATGCTTCTGGTTGGAAAATTTTCTTTTTTAATAAAGATAGAGATGATGAAGGAGCAGTGTGGAGGTGAGGGATTGAGTTGAAAGTAAAGATGACTCTCCATTTTTTCCGGTTTCCTTCTTTCCACAAAATATCGAGAGAGAGAGAGAGAGAGAGAGAGAGAGAGAGAGAGAGAGAGAGAGAGAGAGAGAGAGGAGCGGATCCTCCTGAACCAAATAAAAATTGATTCTAGAGAGAGCTAGTATTAACATTGGAGGGAAAAAATTGGCACCACAAGAGTTGGATCTCGGACCTTGAGGCTCAAAATATAGCCTCTTACCAACTGATCTATAAAGTAATTAGGTGGCGATGAAAAGAAAAATTGTTTAAATTATATCGTATAACATAATTACATTATATAGTATAATATAGTATAAATAGTAATAGTAATAACAATAACAATTTTTTGGGACTAAGAGTGATCTTAGAAGCAGATAGGTTTAAATACGATGAAGTAAATCTTTAATTTTTGAAGGAATAAAGCCCTTTATGTGAGAATTTCGGGCTTAAAAATAAATTAGGTGAAAAGTGGGATCTTTAGGGAAAAAACTTCAATATATATTATTATATTATGCTAGTTGGCAGCCGCTATTTCTACAGTGCCTTTGAAGTTGGTACAGTATAGTTCTTTTTGGGCTAAAAAGTTAAATTAGATTAACGTTTGGACTAATGAGTAAAACTAATTTCTTTTTCATACTAAACTATTGGGTGCCACTGTGCTTAGGAACAGTGGTAGACCCATTAGTTTTAGTATATAGACGAGCAAAATTGACCCGCGTTGCCGCGGCATTTGCGTGTTAACAACTAAAAGTATAGTTTAAGCATTTGACCTAAAAATACATTGTACACCTAATACTTTAAATAAAATAGCAAGTTAAAGCAAAATATATCATCTTATAATTATACAAAACTACTAACATACAATAGTTTAAAATTAATTCTTTCAAGTATGTTAGAACCAAGGTGATCTAGAAAGTGTGTGGGTCTAAAAGTAAATGAAGGTAAAACTTTCAGTTTAGAGATAAAAAAATTATTTTAAAAAGTGAGTGAGTTTTAAAAATAAATGAAACAAAAAAAACACATCTACAGTTCACTATGTCGCCACATTAACACGGAAAAAGCTAAAATATAATAGTTAAGACATCCGGTTACATAGTACACCTAACCATTTAGTAAAATTACTATGAATATGAGTGGACTCAAAAATAGATGGGAACTTTAGGCTTAGTGCCAAAACACAAAAAATATGAATTAAATATTTAATTAAAAATACAATCAGAGTGACCACTTAAAAATATAATGACTCACAATGCATACCAAATCGTTGAAATACAAAATAGATTTAAAAATAATGTTGAGTATTTTGTGTTTAAGAGTAGCTTTGGAAATGAGTGAGTTTAAAATAAATAGTATGACTTTGGATTTAGAACGAAAATATACAAGGTTATAAGAAAAGATACTAACATATGATGAACGGTGAAAATGTAAAGTGAGTTTAAGATTTGTTCGAATGAGTATTTTAGATCTCAAGAGTGATCTTGGAGGTGAATGACTTTAATAATAAATGAAGGCAAGATTTTTGGCATATACACAAGAACCCCTTTTAGGAAGAGAGTGAGTTTAAAAGGCAATAGGCTAAATTTTTGAGTTTATACACAAAAAAATATTTTTGATGCCCCCTCATTGGCATGGAAAAAAAATAAAAATTTAACACTGTTAAGTATTTTATTTATAAAACACATGGTGTAGCAAAATAATAGGATTTCTATGAAAACCACCCCTATAAAAGTGGGGTGGTTTACACCATTAATAGAATAACCATAATTTACAAACTAACCATTTAACCACCCATGAATAGTATAGATTACACTATTAGATAGGGTGTTCGATAGAATCCCTACTCTACCTAACCACTTAGAACAAATATTTACATGTTAAAATGAAATATAACAACTTACATATATAGAAAAATGCCATAATACTTTTGATCTTACAAAAATCTTTGCAAAGTGGGTGAATTTAAAATAAATGAGCATAAAACCTTGAACTTATAGGAGAAAACTTATCTATCATTTACGACATTGCAACAATGTGAAAAAAACCTAAAATAATGCTTAAGCATTTGGTCTAAAATACTGTACACATATATTCTTAGAAAAGAAATATAGCAAGTCAAAGTGAAATATAACAACTTAAACCATATGTACAAACCGTCACAAAATTGAGCTTAAAAATAGGTTGGTGTAGTTTTTGACTCTAAGAGTGATTTTCAAGGTGTGTAGTTTAAAAATAAATATATCTAATACTTTATATTTATAATAAAAAATCCTTGTAATGGGTAGGTTTGAAAATAAATAAGGATAAGATTTATAGCTAAATAATCAATCTACATGCCGTTGTAACTTATGATATAACAAATTTATGAAATATAAATTAAGTTTAAAAGTAATTCATTAGAGTATTTTAGGTCAAAGATTGATTATGAAGTGTGTGAATTTAAAATAAATTAGGGAATTTTGGGTTTATAGCAAAAACTCTTTATATGGTACTTCATTATATTATTATATTATATTATTGGAGTTGATGGAGTATTTCGTGTTTATGATTAATTTTTCAAGTGGGTGGACTTAAAAGTAAATTGGGTTAGCTTATTAGGTTTATAGATAAAAAATTATTTTAAAAAGTGAGTGAGTTTAAAAATAAATGAAACAAAAAACACATCTACAGTTCACTATCTTGCCACATTAACACGGAAAAAGCTAAAATATAATAGTTAAGACATCCGGTTACATAGTACACCTAACCATTTAGTAAAATTTCTATTAATATGAGTGGACTCAAAAATAGATGGGAACTTTAGGCTTAGTGCCAAAACACAAAAAATATGAATTAAATATTTAATTAAAAATACAATCAGAGTGACCACTTAAAAATATAATGACTCACAATGCATACCAAATCGTTGAAATACAAAATAGATTTAAAAATAATGTTGAGTATTTTGTGTTTAAGAGTAGCTTTGGAAATGAGTGAGTTTAAAAATAAATAGTATGACTTTGGATTTAGAACGAAAATATACAAGGTTATAAGAAAAGATACTAACATATGATGAACGGTGAAAATGTAAAGTGAGTTTAAGATTTGTTCGAATGAGTATTTTAGATCTCAAGAGTGATCTTGGAGGTGAATGACTTTAATAATAAATGAAGGCAAGATTTTTGGCATATACACAAGAACTCCTTTTAGGAAGAGAGTGAGTTTAAAAGGCAATAGGCTAAAATTTTGAGTTTATACACAAAAAATATTTTGATGCCCCCTCATTAGCATGGAAAAAAATAAAAATTTAACACCTAAGTATTTTATTTATAAAACACATGGTGTAGCAAAATAATAGGATTTCTATGAAAACCACCCCTATAAAAGTGGGGTGGTTTACACTATTAATAGAATAACCATAATTTACAAACTAACCATTTAACCACCCATGAATAGTATAGATTACACTATTAGATAGGGTGTTCGATAGAATCCCTACTCTACCCGACCACTTAGAACAAATATTTACATGTTAAAATGAAATATAACAACTTACATATATAGAAAAATGCCATAATACTTTTGATCTTACAAAAATCTTTGCAAAGTGGGTGAATTTAAAATAAATGAGCATAAAACCTTGAACTTATAGGAGAAAACTTATCTATCATTTACGACATTGCAACAATGTGAAAAAAACCTAAAATAATGCTTAAGCATTTGGTCTAAAATACTGTACACCTATATTCTTAGAAAAGAAATATAGCAAGTCAAAGTGAAATATAACAACTTAAACCATATGTACAAACCACAAAATTAAGCTTAAAAATAGGTTGGTGTAGTTTTTGACTCTAAGAGTGATTTTCAAGGTGTGTAGTTTAAAAATAAATATATCTAATACTTTATATTTATAATAAAAAATCCTTGTAATGGGTAGGTTTGAAAATAAATAAGGATAAGATTTATAGCTAAATAATCAATCTACATGCCGTTGTAACTTATGATATAACAAATTTATGAAATATAAATTAAGTTTAAAAGTAATTCATTAGAGTATTTTAGGTCAAAGATTGATTATGAAGTGTGTGAATTTAAAATAAATTAGGAATTTTGGGTTTATAGCAAAAACTCTTTATATGGTACTTCATTATATTATTATATTACATTATTGGAGTTGATGGAGTATTTCGTGTTTATGATTAATTTTTCAAGTGGGTGGACTTAAAAGTAAATTGGGTTAGCTTATTAGGTTTATAGATAAAAAATTATTTATTTATTATTACTTTAGCGGTGAGAAAAGTTTCAAACCCGCGGAGAATTATGTACTTGAGATGGATTTTTGAAGTGGTGGACTTATAAGCAAATTTGGTTAAATATTGGGTTTGTCAATAAAATTATCTATTGTCTCTTTTAACAATAATCTATTGGGTTGTACTGTAGAATGAATAGTATCAAGCTACAGTACTAACCCCAATTGCTTTAGTATATAGATAAATATTTTATTTTGCCAAACATTTAATAGATTGACGGCTAAATGGCACTTAAATACCCTATTGTTTCACTATCTTTATATTTAAATATTGTAAGTTGTAAAAAGGAGCACTTTGATATCCTAATGTGTAAAAAAATAGCATTTTAATACCCTAAGTTGTGAAAATTTGACACTTAAATACCTATTGTTGCACCACATTTACACATAAGTATTCTAAGTTGTAAAAAAATATCACTTTAATACCCTAAGTTATAATAAAGTAGCACTTCAATACCCTAAGTTGTAAGAAAATAGCGCTTTAATACTTTCTGTTAATTGTCAGAACATATTCCTAGAAACATTCCTAACACAACTAACAGAAGGTACTAACATGCCAAATTTTTACAACTTAGACTATTAAAATGCTACTTTTTATAACTTAAAGCATTTAAGTGTAAAGATGGTGAAACAATAAGGCATTTAAGTGCCATTTAGCCTAGATTGAATAAGCCGGTCTAGATAGGAGAAGCTAGACTCTCGAATGGGATATAGATCCTCTGTGATCATAGAAGAAAACCAAGTTACCCCAAATCCTTACCGTACATCCGATTTCAAGAGGTAAAATAAAAATCACTTTGGATTTCCATTGTTATAATAATGGTTTTCACTATAATGGTTGTTAAGACGATAGTGGTTGAAATCGGAATGGACGTCAAGGATTAGACTAATTTAACCCTCTCCATTACTGCTTAATTGGGAAGGTTGTGGATCCTCTTTTGAAAAGGTTTATTAATACATTGCTTTTGGATGAATTAAGAGATAATTAGGTTCTCCCTGAAAAATCAAAGTAAGCATTGTAATTAATATAATACTTATCTTACAGTCGATATAAGGTAGACTCGGGACAGGATTTCTGTTAGCCGGATTTTAATTGAATATTAAAATAGGATTATGGAGTTGAACCAAAAAGGTCCGAGTCCTAACATTATTTTATTTTAAAATGTTAAAAGACATATATAAGATATCCTGCTAGCTTTACTTGTTCTTAATCAAAAAATTTGGTTACGCACTGACATGTATTCTAAACTATATTGAGAAATTTAACTAAGATATTTCAATTTTTTTTTCTTTTGGACCATGATTTATATTCATATTTAAATAATATCCATGTATGCATCAGACATACAAAGCAAATATGTTCAAATTTCAAATCAAGTGAGGTTATCATTTAGCATCAAGGAAATTCAGCTGTACAATTTCTTCTCAAAGAAAAAACAAATCGGATGGGGCCCATATGCTATGTAATAGACTTCAACATCTACAGACAAAATGTTGATTATCTTCACAATGAAACTCAACCTAGCATTCTCTGAAAGAGGATACAAATCACAGACAACAGAAATGTTCCAAAGAACTTTTCCTCTCTAGGTATCACTTAACAATTTCGCTAGAATTTCACTAAACAATTTCGCTAGAACTTCACGTAACTGTAACTAATACATGTAAGAAATCCACAAACCGTCAACATAAATTGGAAACTACAGTAAAAGGGAGGAAGAAGAAACAAATGAAACAAATCAAGAGATGAAGATGACAGCAACAGAGCATAGAATGAGGAAAAATGACGTTGACGAGCTCTTTTCTCCCAACTTTGCGCCAGTCCCATGAGTCCCTTTTGTTTCCATCTATTCACTTAGGTTGCAATTCTTGACATAGGGATGATCATACTTGATGTACTTGGTCCAATAAGGCCTGTACTTTGTCATCGCCAACTCCAGCCATGGCTTCATGTTGCCGTTATAATGGACAACTGCAGCATTATCTATCTCTGACCTGTCAATGCTTGGGTTATAACCCAGACCAAGGACATGCCATGATTTGTCAAGAGGATATGTCAACTTATAGAATGTCAACAATCCTGGAGGTAGAGTTCCAAGTTTCCAAAGCACCCTATCTGCGTTCTGCAGAGAAAATAAAACCCTTTTAAGGTAACACTATAAACCATATTAATCTGAAAGCACGTGTTTGCAGGTAAGAACAAATTTAGTTCGGGCTTTATATATAGGCTTAGATAAAGAAATACTAGCAATTAGCATTTGCGGCATTCACAAGTGAGACACGCAAACAAATTAGAATACGTGATGGTCAAGACGATAACTTCTGGAGAACATAATGCAGAATTTTGTACGAGAGAGCTCGATCTCTCATAACTATCAAACAGGTGTTAATGAATGCAATTGATAGAAATATGAAAATGGAAAAATTATTACTAACTGCAAATACGTGCAAAATTAAGAATACAGTATTGGGTGGAGAAAAGGAAAACATGAAAAGATGTCAGGTATAATTGTCCTGTGAATGAATACGTTGCTGAAGGTCTGTCCATATGAAGTATGTTTGTTTGGCATGTAATTTCCTTGCTCATTCTGCATGGTAAGTTAGGTTTGGATGTGTTGTGTGAGGGATGTATGTGTTTCACTATATGCTCAGTAATAAATACAGGTGATATTTTATCCAACAGCTCCGCAAGAAAAATAAAAATAAAAAGAAAAGGATACAAAACTTTTACCCAATTAGACGCTACTGGGCATTTAAGTTAGTCGCTTCCAATGAAATGGCTGGTCTGGAGAGGAGCAGAGCTAATAAACATAAAATATAGATAATGGGAAGGCGGACAAAGAAGGTGTCAATGAGAATTATTAATTAGGTAACGTGGATCATGACTTGACCAAAGAAAGAAAATACTCTTAATCAGATTCAAGCATATTAGACATATAATGTACAATGGACCCAGCTATTCATTGCCAAGTATAGTGTCAATCTGCTAGCTCCAAAGCAATAGGCATGGTGCAGGCAGATGTGTACAGTTAAATGTGTATGTCCTAATTGACATGTAAAATTCATCAAGCCTATACATGATTCGAAGTTAAATAATGAACTTAAAGAGATGATGGCATAAAATTAAATTGGCAAGTCCTATTTGTACATATGTCATATACGTTAAAGGCTTAAAACAAAAACCATGGAAAAAGAGATTAACTTGAAGAGATGATTGCATAGAATTAAAATGGCAAGTTCTATTTGTACATGTCATATACGTTAACGGCTTTAAAAAAAACCATGAAAAAAGGTAGAAAGTAATACAACATCACGTATAGTCATCACTCAAATCACGGGTTCTAGAGGAGTATCACAAGACATCGTTCGACTCAAGCGCGTAAAGTAGTACAAGTTAACACATGGATATAACTTAAGAAATGAGTAATAAAGCAAAGCTTTTGTATAGATTCAAGACTCACCATTCGCTGCCACTTGTGGTATATCCCAGTGATATCTTTCTTTTTCCACTCCTTAAGGTCAAAAATATTCATTCCATATGCCCAGCCGCAGGCATTGGGATCAAAATTCTTAGCGATGTTAGGGTTTGAGAAATTGAGATACTTGTCAAACCTGTGGAAACTCTCCCCACAGGTCTCCACTGCTCCATTTACATTCCCCTTAAGATCAACAGCCCATAATCCGGTCAAATCTTTCTGGACAACTATATCATCATCAAGAAACAGGATTTTGTCCAGTTTGGGATAAACTTGTGGGAGATAAAACCTTAGGTGGTTGAGCATAGACAAGTATTTTGGATTCCTATATTTTAAATTAGATGAACCTGCTGAGAGAGTTGTAGGATGATCAGCCTTGAAATAGTACTCTTTCATGGCAGCAGATTCAAGCTGCTGTAATACTGGACAGTATGAAGAGTTTAGCCATTTGAAGTCATCCACATTCTCTACATGAATGGTTGCTTTGCCAGGTGGATTCAGCAGGAACCACATGTTCATAGCTCCAAAGTTCAATTTGTCAGTAACTAAATGGAACACATGCTTCTCCGGCTCCTGTAATCCACGTAAGTTGTTAAACCCAGGACCTATAATCCTAGAAAAATGATGATTTGCAGTAACTAGTACAACTAAATGAAAAGGAACGAGGAAAACAGACAAATTACCTTAGCATTCATGATGGTTGAGTTAACAACAACAGATGCAGCCAAGACATTGTCAGAGAAGAGTGCATAATGGTAAAGTTTCGGGTTTTCCAGATTCTCACTCTTAGGAAATTTTCTCTCTTCTGGAGGAAGAAGGTAATATGCTATAGTTAAGCGCATAGATAAGCAGTGGATCCCATTCGGAATGGTCTTTGCAGCCAATTGGCTTAGGAAAGTGCTCTGTTTTTTCAAACTCCTAACTTGTTCATCAGCAGATTGAAGCATCGCCCTAAGCCTTTGAGTAACTGTTTTGCAATCATATAGTTCTGTTCTTGCTTTTGACAAAACCTGACCCATTGCTTTGATCTTCTCTGGAGCACTGGTATTGGAGGTCAAAAAAGTTACAAAGGATTAACTTCAGAACTCAGATGAACAAGAAAGGAGATCCCACTACCTGTGATGGAGATCAGCATCAGCATTGGCCTCCCCCAATGCACGCTGGCTTTCCTTAAGCCGCATCAGCAGTTCGTGATACAGATCAAGTTTGTTCTTTGACTTGGCAATGACCGAGTAGACCCTGGCCATGATCATTTGGTCCCGAATGAGTCGAACTGTTGAATCAGAATTTTCATTCTCATTCTCTTTTCTCCATATGCTATATTTTCCTAGCACAGCAGAATCGACTGCTTTTGAGCGCTCAATGGCAGCATTTTCAAGTTTAACCAGTGCTTCATCGTCCTGCTGAACCAACTCCATTGCCCTCTTTTCTCGCCTCATTTCTCTCAGTTGCTGTACCACATGAAAACTAGCATATTATTACAGAAAAAAAACTATACCTGTTAAGGTGAAATATAGAAATCCATCAGAGTGCCAAGCTCAGTAGAATTATTTGAAAAGACCATGCAGTTTTCACTAGTCACTAAGAAATACATCCAAATGAAATGGGAGCAGCGGAACACATGTCCAGTCACATTGTTCAAACAATATAAACCATCCAGGGCTGTCAAATCTAAAGGGAGAAAACCAGATCATTTACCCTTCGGGCTAATTTTGCTGGTGTGTCAAGAAGTTGATGCTGATCTGCATCACAGAGGATCGAGATGGTCACAACAGAGAATATCGAACAAAGCAGTAACAATAAGATGGTAATTACCAGCGTCATCTTTAAGTGAACTGACTTTCACTTTGACTGGAGACGATGTGTGTTCAACATTAATGGCTGTCTGCATATGATTCAAAGAAAATTAACACCAATAAATAGGCACATTGTCACCAGTTTTTTTTCCTATTGACAGTTAGATATCAAAATGAAAGAGGGGAAATTTTACTGTTGCTACAGTTGAATTATCTTGCTCAGCATTGTTTGTTCCATCAACTTGCCATGAAGAAGAGCCATAGTTTCTTCTAAAGAGATCAAGACTCCAGGGCCCCAAATCATCTCGGCTAGTAGAAATCGAATCAATTACCTGCAGACATGAAGACCCTTTGATTTTAAGCAATAGCTGTTATGTATCCTGCAGAGAGCAGATATCAATCCATCAAGGTCATCAAGCTACTCTGACACTCCTTAGTGGGTTAGGTGTTGAGAACTTGAGATAGTTCTATAAACAGTGATACTTGGACATGAGAGGGAGTGTACGTGGCCAGGCGTCATGCAGAGAGTGACGCGGAAAACTCTTATCTGTTCACTAAAGTTTTGATTCTTCAAATAAATATATAACCAAAAACCAACCAATGAATCAGTTTGAAGTGACCATGAAATCTGATCATGTCATGTTGTCATATTGTTTCTTTATCAAAGTAATCTGCAATTGAAACATATCTATGCACAATAAAGCTTGATTATTTAGTAAACAGATAGGGATAACCAACTAATAGATCAGTTTGAAGTGATTATTAATTCTTCTCATGTCACCTTGTCACCAAAAATTTATCAAGTTAAAATATTTTAGTTATCTGTTAAATATAGGTGTATTTGTGCAGAATTTATGCATGTGGTTAGTTCCATGTCTCTGCATAAAGTTAATGTTCACACACAGATTCAATAAGATAACATGCCATGTATGGATACTAAAACTATATAAAATCCGTGCTCCCCGACCATAGAGGCAATCTAGCAAATATTTTGCAGAAATAATGTGAAATAACAATAAAATCTTCAATATTTATGTGATGACGTGTGTCAAACTTAGTTTACAAACTTATCTTGAAACCTTTTACACTCAATATATTGACAAGGCTCGTGTGATCCAATCCTAGAAACAGACCCACAGCATTATATCTGAGCAGCTAGGAAGGCAGTGGAATTTATGCATGTGGTTAGTTCCATGTCTCTGCATAAAGTTAATGTTCATACACAGATTCAATAAGATAACATGCCATGTATGGATACTAAAACTATATAAAATCCGTGCTCCCCGACCATAGAGGCAATCTAGCAAATATTTTGCAGAAATAATGTGAAATAACAATAAAATCTTCAATATTTATGTGATGACGTGTGTCAAACTTAGTTTACAAACTTATCTTGAAACCTTTTACACTCAATATATTGACAAGGCTCGTGTGATCCAATCCTAGAAACAGACCCACAGCATTATATCTGAGCAGCTAGGAAGGCAGTGGAAAAACAACTTGCAACCAACAAACATCGCCATCGGAGCAATAAGAAAGCATAAAGCAGCTATTAGTATTAGTGACTGACCTCTTTTGTCAGCACAGATTTAAGATGTTGCACAGCCAACTGTTCTCTCCAATCAACAATCTGCCAAGAAATATCCATATATTTTAGATACAAAGAGGTAGAAAGTGTAAACCATGTCTTCAGAAATGAGAAAAGAATACAGGTCTCAAAAGGTAAGCTACCTGTTTACTTGTAAAACTTGGCATGTCCCTCCGATCTGCAAATAAGAGAGATGCATCGTTAACCTAACGCAATAAGATTTATATCTCATAACTTTAGTTAAAAGGAAAAAATCAAGTTTCCAAATGAAAACGCATTTGTTGTTGATGAATTGTTAATGTAGGATACGTTCCAAACTCAACACTCTAGGAAAACAGTTTCACTATTTTACTAGAGCAATTAGTTCATCTTCATGGCCAAAGCAATTGACGAGACACTTCGGAACCAAATTAAGGCAGATACCAAAGGAGGTTAAAATCATGTTTTGCTTCCATTTCTTTGAATGGTAATCCAAATGGAGACAAGACAAATATCTAAAAGTACTTTAATTCCAGAACTAAATTGTGAATATGTCACATCATAAAAATAGTGCCAAACTTCATGATTAAAAGGACTCCCAAGTTTTTAACTGGGATAAAAATTTATAGCATAAGTCAAGTAGAACTAAAATCGAGAATTGGGATAATTTGTGGGATAAAACTTTATAGAGTTAGTCAAATGGAACTAGAACTAGGATAAATTTTTATGGTGTTAGTCAAGAAGAACTATAGCAAAATTTTATCCCACTTTAATTATATTCCTATACAAATGAGAGAATTCTAATCTCTCAAATTATCCCAAGTTTTAACTAGAACCAGATGGTGAAAACTAGAACTCTCCTATTCCTTATAATTTTTAATTTTCATATTTATTTTATTTTATCCATTCTCTCTTCCTCTAATGATTACCATCATTATTAGACCACATTATCAGATTAGATCATCTATCCTTCTACTACTCTCTTGATGTGTTATTTTTATTAACAAAATAATATAATTGTACAATTAATTTAAAATAAAAAATACAGCAATCTATAATTTGTTAAAAATAATTAAAATTGAGATATGAAGAAAAGGGATACAGAGGAGAGAAGAAAAAGGAAGAAAATAAGAAAAACTTTTGAAAAATTAGACTTGTACTATAGTAATAATAATTCAAAACAAACCAAGAAAATTGTAATTATTACTATTATTATTATTATTAACAATATTCTTATGTCCAATCTATTGTAATTCAATATTAACTAATTATAAAAAACTATACCTGTTAAGGTGAAATATAGAAATCCATCAGAGTGTCAAGCTCAGTAGAATTATTTGAAAAGACCATGCAGTTTTCACTAGTCACTAAGAAATACATCCAAATGAAATGGGAGCAGCGGAACACATGTCCAGTCACATTATTCAAACAATATAAACCATCCAGGGCTGTCAAATCTAAAGGGAGAAAACCAGATCATTTACCCTTCGGGCTAATTTTGCTGGTGTGTCAAGAAGTTGATGCTGATCTGCATCACAGAGGATCGAGATGGTCACAACAGAGAATATCGAACAAAGCAGTAACAATAAGATGGTAATTACCAGCGTCATCTTTAAGTGAACTGACTTTCACTTTGACTGGAGACGATGTGTGTTCAACATTAATGGCTGTCTGCATATGATTCAAAGAAAATTAACACCAATAAATAGGCACATTGTCACCAGTTTTTTTTCCTATTGACAGTTAGATATCAAAATGAAAGAGGGGAAATTTTACTGTTGCTACAGTTGAATTATCTTGCTCAGCATTGTTTGTTCCATCAACTTGCCATGAAGAAGAGCCATAGTTTCTTCTAAAGAGATCAAGACTCCAGGGCCCCAAATCATCTCGGCTAGTAGAAATCGAATCAATTACCTGCAGACATGAAGACCCTTTGATTTTAAGCAATAGCTGTTATGTATCCTGCAGAGAGCAGATATCAATCCATCAAGGTCATCAAGCTACTCTGACACTCCTTAGTGGGTTAGGTGTTGAGAACTTGAGATAGTTCTATAAACAGTGATACTTGGACATGAGAGGGAGTGTACGTGGCCAGGCGTCATGCAGAGAGTGACGCGGAAAACTCTTATCTGTTCACTAAAGTTTTGATTCTTCAAATAAATATATAACCAAAAACCAACCAATGAATCAGTTTGAAGTGACCATGAAATCTGATCATGTCATGTTGTCATATTGTTTCTTTATCAAAGTAATCTGCAATTGAAACATATCTATGCACAATAAAGCTTGATTATTTAGTAAACAGATAGGGATAACCAACTAATAGATCAGTTTGAAGTGATTATTAATTCTTCTCATGTCACCTTGTCACCAAAAATTTATCAAGTTAAAATATTTTAGTTATCTGTTAAATATAGGTGTATTTGTGCAGAATTTATGCATGTGGTTAGTTCCATGTCTCTGCATAAAGTTAATGTTCACACACAGATTCAATAAGATAACATGCCATGTATGGATACTAAAACTATATAAAATCCGTGCTCCCCGACCATAGAGGCAATCTAGCAAATATTTTGCAGAAATAATGTGAAATAACAATAAAATCTTCAATATTTATGTGATGACGTGTGTCAAACTTAGTTTACAAACTTATCTTGAAACCTTTTACACTCAATATATTGACAAGGCTCGTGTGATCCAATCCTAGAAACAGACCCACAGCATTATATCTGAGCAGCTAGGAAGGCAGTGGAATTTATGCATGTGGTTAGTTCCATGTCTCTGCATAAAGTTAATGTTCATACACAGATTCAATAAGATAACATGCCATGTATGGATACTAAAACTATATAAAATCCGTGCTCCCCGACCATAGAGGCAATCTAGCAAATATTTTGCAGAAATAATGTGAAATAACAATAAAATCTTCAATATTTATGTGATGGCGTGTGTCAAACTTAGTTTACAAACTTATCTTGAAACCTTTTACACTCAATATATTGACAAGGCTCGTGTGATCCAATCCTAGAAACAGACCCACAGCATTATATCTGAGCAGCTAGGAAGGCAGTGGAAAAACAACTTGCAACCAACAAACATCGCCATCGGAGCAATAAGAAAGCATAAAGCAGCTATTAGTATTAGTGACTGACCTCTTTTGTCAGCACAGATTTAAGATGTTGCACAGCCAACTGTTCTCTCCAATCAACAATCTGCCAAGAAATATCCATATATTTTAGATACAACGAGGTAGAAAGTGTAAACCATGTCTTCAGAAATGAGAAAAGAATACAGGTCTCAAAAGGTAAGCTACCTGTTTACTTGTAAAACTTGGCATGTCCCTCCGATCTGCAAATAAGAGAGATGCATCGTTAACCTAGCATAATAAGATTTATATCTCATAACTTTAGTTAAAAGGAAAAAATCAAGTTTCCAAATGAAAGCATTTGTTGTTGATGAATTGTTAATGTAGGATACGTTCCAAACTCAACACTCTAGGAAAACAGTTTCACTATTTTACTAGAGCAATTAGTTCATCTTCATGGCCAAAGCAATTGACGAGACACTTCAGAACCAAATTAAGGCAGATACCAAAGGAGGTTAAACTCATGTTTTGCTTCCATTTCTTTGAATGGTAATCCAAATGGAGACAAGACAAATATCTAAAAGTACTTTAATTCCAGAACTAAATTGTGAATATGTCACATCATAAAAATAGTGCCAAACTTCATGATTAAAAGGACTCCCAAGTTTTTAACTGGGATAAAAATTTATAGCATAAGTCAAGTAGAACTAAAATCGAAATTGGGATAATTTGTGGGATAAAACTTTATAGAGTTAGTCAAATGGAACTAGAACTAGGATAAATTTTAATGTGTTAGTCAAGAAGAACTATAGCAAAAATTTATCCCACTTTAATTATATTCCTATACAAATGAGAGAATTCTAATCTCTCAAATTATCCCAAGTTTTTAACTAGAACCAGATGGTGAAAAACTAGAACTCTCCTATTCCTTATAATTTTTAATTTTCATATTTATTTTATTTTATCCATTCTCTCTTCCTCTAATGATTACCATCATTATTAGACCACATTATCAGATTAGATCATCTATCCTTCTACTACTCTCTTGATGTGTTATTTTTATTAACAAAATAATAGCATTGTACAATTAATTTAAAATAAAAAATACAGCAATCTATAATTTGTTAAAAATAATTAAAATTGAGATATGAAGAAAAGGGATACAGAGGAGAGAAGAAAAAGGAAGAAAATAAGAAAAACTTTTGAAAAATTAGACTTGTACTATAGTAATAATAATTCAAAACAAACCAAGAAAATTATAATTATTATTATTATTATTATTAACAATATTCTTATGTCCAATCTATTGTAATTCAATATTAACTAACCTTATAATAAACTATTATTAATTAGCAGGATTTTTTATATATTAGTCCCTCAAATCTTCAATAATTATATATTATTCCCTCAGATCTTTGAAATTGCTCATAAGTCCCTCAGATCATAAGGGATCATGCAAAACAGTCAAATGTCTAAAATGCCCCAAATGTTGAGGTCTGTGAACATAGGGTTTTCGGAGAAAAACAAAAGTTGAGGAAATTTTGGTCTTTGAGGTACCAATGTACAAGATCCCCTTAGGATTTGAGGGACTTATGAGCAATTTCAAAGATTTGAGGGACTGTTATGGAATGCTTAAATATTTGAGGGACTAATATCTAAAAAACCCTAACTAATAATAGTAAGTCTAAAAATATATAAGAATATAATAGTTGTATCATCAAAATGCATAAATTATATACTCCTTTATAATCACAAATTATCCCACATCATGTTACCAAAGTATCCCACTTCAAAAAATTGTTTCTGATTATCCCACTACACTATCCTACTTTCAAAAAATTGTTCCACTTGAACAATTATCCCGCTTCTTGTGAAAATGTTCCAATTGACTAACACCCCCTTAAATCCACACAAGAGATAATCTATGAGTTCCTATTAAAAAAATTGCAGAAACACATAGTATTTGGTCATGATGGACAACTAAATGTACTCAAAATCATAATAATCCGGCAATGAATCAACTAAATATTTCTTCTTGGAACAATTCTCCACCTAGCCTCCTAGAGAATTCAAATATTGGTCTACATCCCATGACCTAGAAAGGCTGGAACTGTGAGCAACTAGGTTGCATGGGTACTAGTATGGGTACTGATATGGGTACTGGACACAAAAAATTGTATAAAGTAGGGTATGGGGACACGGCTTTATATATGCATGTTATGCATATTTATATGTATTAAAATTAATAATTGACATAAGATCAACATTGTTTTTTCATTTACACAAGATCGATATAAAAGAAATAGATGTGAAGTATAGAATATACATCCAAGAAGTGTACGAGAAGTGTTTTAAATTAAAACATGTAATACATAATTGAGTATACGCCCAAATAATATATGCTATATCCAAGAAGTGTCCAAGAGGTTTGGGTATGGGTACAAGTACGTGTTGGGTAGGGGTACAGCTTCCTAATAGAAGTACCCAGGTGACACAGGTGAGCAATAGTTTTTGTATTCATATCACATTATATTACATGCATAATATGTGCGTTTCATACTAGCATCACTTGGCAAGTTGGCATCTTTTATGAAGATCATTCGCCCCCATGGAACAGACCATAAAGTATCATATGTGAAAATGTAATTTTTGTAGGTTCTTACTTCGCAAATCTGCCATTGCACACCCAAAAGCACAGTACGACATGAACAGATGATAAAATCAAATTACAAAAGTTTTAAGGCCATAATATCTTCATACTATTTGGGTTGTAAAACATAAAAATGATCTAAGAGGGGGAATATATTGATAACTTGAGCAAAAGATCAGGATCCCAGTAAGCGAGTCCGAATGGTTACTGATATTCAAAGTTGATTGACAACATCCATGGGTATATACAAGAAAAACAACTCAAATAAACTCTATGGGCTAAAACAACAAATAAGTTAGGAAAGAGAAACCATTATCCTAAATCAGAGCTGGATAACTGACACATTACATTAATTAGATTAAAACATAAACTTTGTCTCAACTGAGAATATCTAAGAAGTATAAAATTCGACAATTAGACTCTAGATTCACCTTTTGCATTCATGGAAACAACCATAGACTATAAAGAGAAGAGACTTTATTAGTGATTTGGGTTCCATACCTCTAACAAGTAGATCTTAGGGACGAAGTTTCATGGATCCCACACAAAATTTAGATAAATTGAGAAGTGCGAGGCAAAGATAAGCCCTAGAAATGAACGAATCAACGAGATAAGTCAAGAACAAGGGAGTACCTTTTGCACGAGAGGACAAGAAGAGCAATGGAGCGAGGATGATGGAGATGAAGAGGAGAAGAATCACCGGAAGAGGACGGCATCCTCCTCCTCCGCCTCTGTTCGCACTGCGCTTCGTTGATGCGGCCATTGCCGCCAAGATCCAAACCCTAGAAAAAGCCCCAAAACACCAAATTAAGCAAGAATTGTAACATTTGATGATGAATTACTAGCGCTTGCCTGTTGGATCTGTGATTTAGATCGATGGATCGATCTTGACGAGGGCTGAGGCTGCCTTTTTCCCCTTTTTATTTTTTCCCTCGCTCGTTGGAAAATGTTGAAGTGAAGAGAGAGAGAGATAAAAATGATTTTTTAGTAGTACAGGAGAGAACGAGAGACGAGATCCGGAAAGCTACGCTACCACACAAAAAGGATGAAGCTTTCTTCGATATTAGTCCCTTACATTTTTAGTATTTTTAAATTACTCCCTCACACTATTGAAATTGCTATGAGCGCCCCATTACATTCTAATACCTTCTTGGTTCTTACTCCTACTCTTGACTGGAGGTTAATTTGGAATTACTTATAAGAATTGGGGGATCTATACAGTAATTCTAAGATTCAATGAACTAATTTCAAAATATTAAAGATGTAAGGGACTAGTATCTAAAAGCCCTGAATGTTTTTATTTATAGAAGGAAATGACTTAACTTTGATGAAGATACGGATGCAAGTGAGCCCCGTTCCAAACAGGAGACATGACTTAGCTTTAATAAATATGAACATTGTTCTTTTTTTAAAAATTGTCCATAAATGAAAGAAAAGGAATTTACAAAAGAAGGACGAAGTGTGTTGAGTGTCAAACTATTAACAATAAAAATATAAGCAGTGATTTTGTGGTTAGAGGGTGTTGTGACAACAAATGCTTAGGAATTTTCACCATTTCATTTGTTAAAGGGAAATTTGCTTGGAGGAACCAAAAAAAGTTAGGCTATGCACCCCACACCCCAGCCAAAAAGCACATTCTTCCCAACCCTTATACTTAAAGTTTAGTGCAACTACCCCTTATACTGTACAATCCCACTACCAATAAGGTCATTCCAAAAATACCCTTCCCATTTAAAAATGAACCTCAAAACTGCTCCCAAAAACTCCCTTTCTGAGCACGATTTTCGAGATCCTCTGCAACCAATTTTCTCACCACCCTCTTCCTCTCAAGATCTCGCTCTTCCACCGCCGCCGACCCCGCAAGCTGACCGTCGTCGACCCCTATAGCTTCGATCCGTCTTCGTCGAGGCTCCTTGGTCGTATTCGGTCTGTCGTCACCCCCTACGGCCAGAAGAAGGATGCTCGTCGTCATCTTCACTCCGACAAGGACCTCGCCGATTGCAAGCTCGAAATCACCCTCAAGGTCCGTTCTTTTTCCTACAAAGGAGTGTCTTTTAATTCTTCAAACTGCATCGGATTTGTTATGCTTATTATTTTCACTTGTGTGATTTGTTTGCCCACTAAGTGTTTGTTGATATGCCTAACTCTCAATTATCCAGTAGGATTTACAATTCCTGTGAAATTGATAGTAACTATTTTCTTAGCTTTATTGCATCCTAATCAAATATATGAGAAAATTGAATCTGGGATAAAATCATTCGGCTTCATGACTAGTTGGTTATCTTGTCGAAGACGTTGGGAATTGAAAATGATTTTCTAAACAAATTGTTGGAATAGTAGGAAAGATTAACTTTCTTATAATAGGCCATGGGGATTAGTTACCTAAATTGACAACATCATCAATAATGAAAATGAAATTTATACGACAAGAGTATAAAATATTTGCATTGCATTGACAGAAAATTTAGTACATATCAAGTTATTCTTCCCATACCTTCATACATGCAACCTTGAGAATTCGTGTAATGCCAGTTAGGAATCAACCAAGGGGAAAACAAGTATGGTGCATTAGTCCTAATTTCTTTTGCATGTGAAATTTATGTTAATAAAATTAACTTTAGGTACATATGAATAAACAATAAATTAATGAAATAAATAAGCACAGGAAATGTGGTAGGTGTACTCATGTGTATATTCCCAAATTCATGTATCTTGGCTTAAACTGCTTCTTTTTTGCTTAAGGATGTTTCCCAAATTCTAGGGAATTGGCTTTGTATGTGACGTCTAATGAATTAAGATCAAAGTTTAGAAACTAGAGAAACAGAAAATCCTTAGAATTAGATAATTAATATCTTTAGTCACTCCTGCACCATACGGGCACTCTCTATTTTTTACAATAAATACTAGTGTTATGAGACATTTATACATTCTGTGTGACATATACGCTTTGTCGGTGACATATACATGTCTCATGTGATATTTATACATTTTGTGTGACATATACTCCCTATCAGTGACATATGCTAGTGTTATGTGATATTTATACATTTTGTGTGACTTATACTCATTATTTGTGATAGTTTATCATTTTCTGTGATGCGTTAGATATTATCTGTGATGTTTTTGTATCACCTGTGACTTTTACACATTCAACATGATATATAATCTTATTTATTACTACATATGACTATTACTTCACCTCTTTTTTATTTAGGTACGATTTATCGCATACATGCATATTTATACATCAAAGCAATCCTAAAAGGAAAGGAGGCCATGGACATTGAAGTTTTACAAAGAGAGTCTGAAATATTAAGGGTATGGCTTGCTACTCAAATTATATGTGAAGGCCGACAATTGAAGAAGCTGGGACTCAAGTTAGGTGTAGATGATCCTGAACATCTTTTTTATCTTGGGGGTAATGATGTACCATTCATTGAGTGGAAGCATTAGATAAACACGTATAACATAATTCTCTGTTGGATGTTGGATGTTGGATGTTCATTACCAGTTTATAAATTTTGAGACTTGTGATTTTTAATGATGAAATGTTAAATAATATAACTTAAAATTTGAGAGTAATGATGTACCATTGATTGAGTGGAAGTATTAGACAAACTTGTATAATGTTAGTTGGATGTTAGATGTTTATACATCATTTATAAATTTTGAGACTTGTGGTGACAATGATGAAATGTGCATTTATGATTACTCTATGAACTTTTGTTTGGCATATTATATGGCATTTGTGATAGCTATTCCATTTTCTTGCCATATCGCGGCGAGTATTCATCCTTTCCATTATTTGCATACGAATGTGATCCATCATATCGCAAATAGGAAGTATTCTTGCCACACGAATCCAACTGTTGAATGATTTGGCAACAATGAAAGTGATATGACCATATCTGCAAATAAATATTATATGTATCAAACCAAACTTCACTAACACAAAATACAGCAAACCATCACAAGTAACAGCGAAAATATCACAAATAAAAGTTAAGTGTCAGAAACAATACAGAAAAATCGCATATAACTATAAACTATCACATATAATAGGTAAACGTCACAAACAACACAAAAAGGTCACATCTAACTATAAACCATCACATATAATAGGTAAACATCACATGTAACAGTGAAATGTCATAAATGAAAGTCAAGTGTCACAGCCAACACATAAAGGTCACATATAACTATAAACTATCGCATATAATAAGTAAACATCACATGTAACAGAGAAAAGTCACACATACCATATATTTGCCACATATAACAATTAAAGGTCACAAGCAATCGATAGTGTCACAATATTTGGCTTACATTATACCAGAAAATACTAAATTCGCCCAATTATTTTTCAAAGATTATTTTATTCCTTTGTCGGCATCTGACAAAATGACTAGAGGTTGGGGTGGATTATATGGTTCTGTTCGATTGTACAAAATATATCGCAATGCTTGAATAAACCAACTCGAATTCGCTTCATTCTCTTGGTCACAGAAATAAAAGGCGAGTGCAAATATGCCTTGATTACCATCATAAGCAATCGCATCTAATAAGATCCCTTTATAACGATCTTTTAGAAAGGTCCCATCTAGAAACAGCAATGGCCTACATCTCTTTGGAAACTCCTGTATGCATGCACTATAGGACATAAATAAACGCTTGAATTGTCTTTCTTCTTATTCAATGATGACGATATCGCCTGGGTTTATATCCATCACCTTCATTTGGTACCTTTAAATAATGATTAAAAGGATAAATAATTTGTAAGGATAGTCAACCAAGAAAAGGCTGATATCTCCCAATCCCGAAAAGTGATTCAATATATTATATATAAAAATCACCTATCTCGACAAGACGAGCCATCCAAATTACCGATTCTCAAAATTTTATTAGCAAAGGGTTATGATAGAACCAATTTAAGTGATATATATTCAATGATTTTAGCCAAGTTAAATCAAGAGAAGCCCAAAAGCATTAAGAGAAGCCCAAGAATTTTAATGAATTAAATACAAAAGAAATGTTCATTAAGCCCATCTCTCAAGTATAAATTAATTGGCCAAATTATTTTGAGAGATCCTACTACATGAGGGTTGCTAGCCTCCAACTTATAGTTGTGAGGGTTACTTGCCAAGACAAATCCAAATTGTGGAGATTCTTATTATCTATAAATAGAGGGTAGAGAAGGCCAGATTGGAAATATTTTATAAAACTCCATTTGGAGAAGAGGGATTCTTAATTGGAAGACCTTCTAAAATTATAACTTTGTTACACAATAAATAAAATTTTCATTCATTCACTTTTCTCTTCTTATCCAAGGACCAAAAAGATAAGATGAAGATCAGATAGGTTTCTATTTTATTTCTTTTGCATTTCTTTCTTGTTCATTTAATTGCTTTGTAGTTTAGATTTACTTTCATGCAATTTACTTTCATGTCTTGTCTTTAATTTGTATAGATTTATTTCCTTGTAATTATTTAGATTATCTTTATTTCTTTTCTTCTCATTTTCTTTTCTTTTTTTATTTCTATTTTCCTTTTGTACTTAGTTTTCCTCCTCCCTCTCTTGATTTCTTTTAATTTTTCAAAGATGTGGAACTAACCTCTGTGGGGATCTAGTTTTGCATGAAACTAGTCTAATTCTCTCTTATATTTGTGAATCACTCTTTATGCTTAAAATGATCATGTTTAGGTTAATCAACTAGAGAACTAATCGGTAGAAGAAGAATTTGATAGTCTATGCTTTCCTTAAGTGATTTGATAGGTTATGCTTATGAATTCTAGGATTACTATCTTGTTATTATTCTTCTCATGAGTATTGATTTTGCTTAGGTGATAATTTAATAGATTATGCTTTCCTTAAGTGGTTTGATATCCTATGCTTAATAAATCTAAAGTGGAATGTGATAAAAGAGAATGGCTCATATCTTATAAGTGGGATTAGCTAGTAGATTCAATTCTAGATTCCTTCATATCTCTAATTGAATCCTCCATCTTTTGCTTTCTTGATTTGGATTTCTTGACTTCTTGATTTCATTTCCTTTTACTTCTCACACTCTCTCATTCGATTTTGGTTTATTTGCATACATCCGCTTTCATTCTCTAATCTCCTCACTCTCACTTTCATTTTGCTTTTATTTACACTTTGTCACAATCACACTCTTAATCTCCACAACATATTTTCTTCCTCATTTTTTTATTTATGATAATCCACATCCACTTTCTAACCTCTCACAACCATGTTCACCACTTACTCTCATGTTTAATAACCCCTAATTGTCGCATAATTTGAGAACTAAAACTGAATAAAACTACAAACTCCTTCCTCGTGGGATTCGACAATCTTATATACTATAACTTGATAAGTTGTATACTTGCATCTTAGGAGGTAATCATTTATTTCCCATCAGTTATCTTGTCGAAGACGTTGGGAATTGAAAATAATTTTCTAAACAAATTGTTGGAATAGTAGGAAAGATTAACTTTCTTATAATAGGCCATGGGGGTTAGTTACCTAAATTGACAACATCAGCAATAATGAAAATGAAATTTATACGACAAGAGTATAAAATATTTGCATTGCATTGCCAGAAAATTTAGTACATATCAAGTTATTCTTCCCATACCTTCATACATGCAACCTTGAGAATTCGTGTAATGCCAGTTAGGAATCAACCAAGGGAAAAACAAGTATGGTGCATTAGTCCTAATTTCTTTTGCATGTGAAATTTATGTTAATAAAATTAACTTTAGGTACACATGAATAAACAATAAATTAATGAAATAAATAAGCACAGGAAATGTGGTAGGTGTACTCATGTGTATATTCCCAAATTCATGTATCTTGGCTTAAACTGCTTCTTTTTTGCTTAAGGATGTTTCCCAAATTCTGGGGAATTGGCTTTGTATGTGACGTCTAATGAATTAAGCTCAAAGTTTATAAACTAGAGAAACAGAAAATCCTTAGAATTAGATAATTAATGTCTTTAGTCACTCCTGCACCATACGGCACTCTCCATTTTTACAATAAATACTAGTGTTATGAGACATTTATACATTCTCAGGTGACATATACGCTTTGTCGGTGACATATACATGTCTCATGTGATATTTATACATTTTGTGTGACATATACTCCCGCTGACATATGCTAGTGTTATGTGATATTTATACATTCTGTGACTTATACTCATTATTTGTGATAGTTTATCATTTTCTGTGATGCGTTAGATATTATCTGTGATGTTTTTGTATCACCTGTGACTTTTACACATTCAATATGATATATAATCTTATTTATTACTGCATATGACTATTACTTCACCTCTTTTTTATTTAGGTACGATTTATGGCATACATGCATATTTATACATCAAAGCGATCCTAGAAGGAAAGGAGGCCATGGACATTGAAGTTTTACAAAGGGAGTCTGAAATATTAAGGGCATGGCTTGCTACTCAAATTATATGTGAAGGCCGACAATTGAAGAAGCTGGGACTCAAGTTAGATGTAGATGATCCTGAATATCTTTTGTATCTTGGGGGTAATGATGTACCATTCATTGAGTGGAAGCATTAGATAAACACGTATAACATAATTCTCTGTTGGATGTTGGATGTTCATTACCAGTTTATAAATTTTGAGACTCGTGATTTTTAATGATGAAATGTTAAATAATATAACTTAAAATTTGGGAGTAATGATGTACCATTGATTGAGTGGAAGTATTAGACAAACTTGTATAACGTTAGTTGGATGTTAGATGTTTATACATTATTTATAAATTTTGAGACTTGTGGTGACAATGATGAAATGTGCATTTGTGATTACTCCATGAACTTTTATTTGGCATATTATATGGCATTTGTGATAGCTATTCCATTTTCTTGCCATCTCGCGGCGAGTATTCATCCTTTCCATTATTTGCATACGAATGTGATCCATCATATCGCAAATAGGAAGTATTCTTGCCACACGAATCCAACTGTTGAATGATTCGACAACAATAGAAGTGATATGACCATATCTGCAAATAAATATTATATGTATCAAACCAAACTTTACTAACACAAAATACAGCAAACCATCACAAGTAACAGCGAAAATATCACAAATAAAAGTTAAGTGTCAGAAACAATACAGAAAGGTCACATATAACTATAAACTATTACATATAATAGGTAAACATCACAAACAACACAAAAAGGTCACATATAACTATAAACCATCACATATAACAGGTAAACATCACATGTAACAGCGAAATGTCACAAATGAAAGTCAAGTGTCACAGCCAACACATAAAGATCACATATAACTATAAACTATCACATATAACAAGTAAACATCACATGTAATAGAGAAAAGTCACACATACCATATATTTATCACATATAACAATTAAAGGTCACAAACAATCGATAGTGTCACAATATTTGGCGTACATTATACCAGAAAATACAAAATTAGCCCAATTATTTTTCAAAGATTATTTTATTCCTTTGTCGGCATCTGACAAAATGACTAGAGGTTGGGGTGGATTATATGGTTCTATTCGATTGTACAAAATATACCGCAATGCTTGAATAAACCAACTCGAATTCGCTTCATTCTCTTGGTCAAAGAAGCAAAAGGAGAGTGCAAATATGCCTTGATTACCATCATAAGCAATCGCATCTAATAAGATCCCTTTATAACGATCTTTTAGAAAGGTCCCATCTAGAAACAGCAATGGCCTACATCCCTTTGAAAATCCCTGTATGCATGCACCATAGGACATAAATAAATGCTTGAATTGCCTTTCTTCTTGTTCAATGATGACGATACTGTCTGGGTTTATTTCCATCACCTTCATTTGGTACCTTTAAATAATGATTAAAAGGACAAATAATTTGTTAAATTATGAATGAGTTCTAACTGTCACATATAATACGTTAATATCAGATATAAGGTCTAAATGTCACATACAAGACCAAAATATCGCATAACAGATTGAAATATCACATAACAGATCGAAATGTCACATTGAAGAATGAAGAGTCACATTTAGATCTGAAGTGTCACATATGTCATTGAAATATCACATGATATGCTTATAGGTCACATAACGTTCTAAAATGTCACATTTAAGGTTAACAAATCACATATAAGTTCTAAAGGATACATCAAGAAATTAGTGGACTAACCAGGATAGTAAATCATATAGATTCCTTTGTAACGATCTTTCAGAAAGGTCCCATCTAGAAAGAGTAGTATATAAGAGTCATTCTAACTTCTTTTGCGCTTTCAAATTGCTGCCCTTCTCCAGTAATTGTCTCGTGCCACCATGTTGGGATTCGTGTCGAGTCACTTACTATGTCGTTCATCACCCACACATGCACTCCTTGAGGATTGTCGTTTGGGATCCTTACTGATTCCTCGATTGGGATCCTCTCATAAGGTTCCTCGATATACTCCAATGACTGTGAGCTTACATCAGGAAGACTGCATGTTGAATATAACATACATATAAGTACGTGTGAGGATTGTAAATAATTGTTAACTAGTATATGTCACAAATAAAGTCGATATGTCACGTGCAATGTCTTCAGGTCACACATAACACGTAAATATCACAGTTCCCATTATAATGTGTATCCATAACCTGAAAATAATCTTTTTAATACTTACATAAGCTCTGTTTCTGTCCCTATATCATGTGGATTCTTCATCTCTTTCAATGACAGTCATGGTTATCATACTTAACCCCATTAAACGGTGATAGTCTATCATGTTGAGAATGTCTTCATCTTTTGAAATCTCAAACGCGATATTGGGGAACTTCTCAAGAGAGTAAGTTATCCCCAAACTTTCGTACGATACTCTTAAATTCTGTGCAGTTTGCATCTTCAAATCAACTAAACTTGTTGTAGAATTGACTTTAATGAGGGTTGCATTTGTGTTAAATGAAATCACACACATTGAAGAATCTTCCATTTTGGTTGTTGAAGGTTGTTGAAGGTTGTTGAGTAGAATAGAAAAAGGGAAGAAGATATTACATTGACATGTGGCATTTTTTGAGGGAACTTATATGTTTCCCTCCAATTTCCACTTTCCCTCCAAAATAACTCTCCCAGCCATTAATGGCATTCTCCTCAACTCTCTTCAACCCATATTTTATGTCACTTTGTACTGTTTAATGGAAGAGGATTGCCCAATAAGACAAAATAGTTTACATTTTACAAATGGGTACAAAAGGGTAAAGTGAGCAATACTTAAAAATACGGTATAAAGTACATATACAATGTTAGGCTAGAGGTTTTTAGCATAGAAGTTGGGTCAAAGTGCTTACAAGGGGTTGATTTTATTTGGGGTTGGGGGATACATAGCCAAACTTTTTTTGGTTCCTCCAAGCAAATTTCCCTTTTTTAAATTTACGAATTAGCTTTTCTCTCGGCCATTTCCTAGTTATACATAAGAGTTTTTTTTGATCACTTAAAGAGCGTGTACAAATTTTAAATATAGTAAATTTCTCATGAATTCCTTCCAAATTCTAATTATAATAGTTGCAATAAATCCCAAGTTGATGGCTTCAATGGCTCTCTATAGTTAATGGACCTTTATCTTCAGAATTTGTGATTCTCCTATCCTATACCTATTTTCCCATTGATTTGTCTCCTAATGCAAGTTTTCGGATGATGGAGAAGTAATCCATGTTGTAGTTTATAAGTGACAGAATTTTTGTTACCTATTTTGATGTACTGCTTTCTACACCAGGAAGGAAGCCAAAAAATAAAATTACATTATCATATTAAAACAACCTCAAATATACATGTTTTCGTTTCTCAGTCCAGATTGTATGAAATACTGTGTTGTGAATAAATGAATATTTCTTTTACACGCAATCACAAGCAATAAAGCCCATTGTCATGAATTTGCATTTTACATCAAAGCTCTGGCCTATTATTACCCACAGGGCACATTTCATATATTACAACACTGAAATTTTCTTTAAATTGGCTTCACATAAATATCTGGGGTGCAAAAATAGGCAGCAGCACACTCAAATAGATGGCTTGGACTCTTGACAAACTCTGGTATGATTTCACCTAGCTCTAAGCAGCAAAAATTGCAATGAGCAGTGGGTTCCTTTGTAGCCACCTCAGGAAATCAGCTCTGCTGATCACTCCATCATTGTCAACATCAAAACCTTGAAGTAGTTGATGAACCTGCCAGGGAGTAAACACCTAAAATTCATCGACTCTACCAAGCAAATGAGCTTAAGATTTGTGACTAAAGGAAAAAAGGTTTTTTTTTTTTTTTGGGTATAGATACCCTTAAGTCATACGTATTTGCAAAACTACCTCCCAAATATCAGTATTTGCAAAACTACTACTCCAAATCATCAACTTTGGAGGAAAAAAATTCCTAACAAATCATCAACTTTGATATGCTAATTTGTAACTGCAATGTAAAAAATAGCACCAAAGCAATCAAAATTTAACACAGTATATTCAACAAAGTCGATGATTTGTAGATTTGGGGGGTATTTTTTCCTCCAAAGTTAATGACTTGGGGGTAGTTTTGCAAACACTCATGGTTTAAGGGAATATACAACAACAACAAAAAAAAGCCCAAAAAAATTTATGATAAGAAGGCTAATCTTATGATGCGGTGAAATGTTGCTTACAGTTTCATTGCTTGTATCTGGCATACTTGATCGAATTAAGTCACCAAGCTACAGCATGAATATAGGTTAATTTCACAACTGAAGAACTAATAATAAGAAAGTATTATAATGAATAATAAAAGCCTACCAATTACCTTGTTCAGAGTTATATGGTCTGCAGCACCACCATCATCACTGCATTTACTAAATGCAGTTTCACAAGCATTCCTGAACAATGGCTGCTTCCTTACATATCCTGATCCAAGCAAGAACTGCGATGCAGTATTGTGAGTCAGTAAATTGTTGTGTGAGTGAAATATGCAGCTTAATTATGCAAGGAACAAATTTGAATCAGTTAGCAATTTGTAAGAGGGTATTAAGAGCTAAATGATGTCAATTTTTGCTATGAAGAGATAACGATCAGAAGTAGATGGCATGATGCATTTTGTGTTATTCTGAAGTTGATTTGATTTAAAATATATTACAAAAATTCAAATCCACGTACCCATTAATTTGACACATAAGCAACTTATGCATTACATGCTCCTGGATCAAATGTACACTTAAAACATCTTTAAGGAGACTGCTTATAAATTATTAATTTTGGTTAGAAAGGAGTCCACTAATTGTTTCATCAATCTTGAGCCTTCTATAGAACTCACTAGATGAACTTTCCGGTACCTAACCTCCTATAAAGTTTGGTCGCTCTCTATATTGGGCTTTTTTCAGTTCAGATTTTCCCGGCCTAGCAAATCCATCCTCAACCAGCCAACAACCAAGTGAACAAAGTAGAAGTATCTAGTTTTCTGATAAGCATGACATGGTTATTGATAACAAACTTACAACATTATATGCAGGATCCTCTTTCAAGGAACTTCAAATAATTTGCATAATTGTAAAATTACTGATGCTAATAACTTTACCTGACGAAATGTGATGGATCCCTTCTTTTCCACATCTAAGTAGCAAAAAATCTGCAAGGAAAAAATGCAAATGGTTCTGATTTAGAAAGTCATATCAAAGAGTGGAAGATGCATGACTAAAACCAAAGCGCAAGCACCAGAGACATCATAACCATCAAAAATATGTCCTAACTATTTGGTTTAAAGCAAAACATACAAGGAGAAATACATCCCAAGCTAGATTAGATAATTATGGATGGTTCTGTTTGCAGTCCGACATATAGTTAAACTAGATAACCAAGATTGGGAGATTTCTATGGGAATAAAATCCGTAATTTAGTTTCGAATACTTCTTACAATAAGCTGTTTCAGGGGAAATTTTTGATGTTTTACAGAAAACTAATATCATGAGTTTCTGAAACTCAGATTGTGAAAAAGCAAAGAGGCTAAAACTCAAAATAGATGGAAATTTAATCTCGAAACTCTCATTAGTTTCACTTTCCTTAAAGCATCCTTAATTGCCTACTCTTTCATCTGTAGCTACAATTTTAACATAGTTTGAATTGCTTGATTTTACCTAAATCATCTTATATAATTCACACAAAACAACTTAAAAATACTTCCTCTACATAACTTTGATTTCTTCCTCCTTTAGTATGACATTTTGATCTTTACTGTACAAAATTGCAGATTCTCTACACGTTTCATCCTCTCTAGTCTCTACATACTATGGATTTTGACTTGGCAGTACAAAAACCATGATTAAGTGGAGCAAGGTAACAGAAAAACTTTTTAGAAAAATGAACCACAAGTCATTAATAATCATGTAATGGACATGGGCCATTAATAATCGAGTAATGAACATGAGTCATTACTAATCACGAAATTAAATTATGAACATGAGTCATAAATAATCATGTAACGAACTAAATGTCTTCTGAAATTAAGTGCACGGGAAGCATATGCTCAAGATTTTGAAGTACCTGCACTATCTAAATTGGTGGTGGATGAGCAATTTACTAAATGGAAGCCTAGGATTGAACCATGAAAACTGTTAACGTCCCTCTAACAATTACCCCAAAACTCCAAAGATATGCTGAGAGTTTGAGGAGTTTTATATTCTATCATGCTTCCGCAGGTTGAGTACCCTTTTATATAGGCCGAAACCTAGATTCACACAGCGGTGTCAATTTTTAAAAAATCCGCTTTTAAATTCGTGGCGATGGGATTTGAAACTGGTTTGCTCTAATACTGTGTTAAAGTTATTCTAACCAATACAGCAAAAATCCAAAGTTATGGTGAGGGTTGAGGATTCTATTTTTATATTCTATCAAAAAGCATTAATCTATAGATTTCTAGGAGCATTTGCATTAACAGTAATAGAGACCTTTGGAGTGTTTCAAAATGAAAATAAATTATTTTGTTTCTCTTTACAAAATGACAATCGGATAAGCTTTTTCTTCTTTTGCTCTATCATTCATCAGCAACTCTTTTAATTTGATTACTCAATTACCCTTAGGTTCTCAAAGGGTTTATTTTGCTACTTTCTTGATATATAACCAAGTATGACATTTTCCACAAATTGTTGAGCTCTTATCATTTTTTTATCACAAATGTTAAAACATCACATTCTAACCCTTCTTAGGTTTCACCGCTAAGTTCTAGTTTGTTACCCTGTGTTACATGGTCAAGCTCTCTATAAGTGTAATTTTAAAAATAAGCAAATTGAACCATCCAATAAGTAAGGGAAATGAATTAATGTAGGATAAAAATATCTCCTGTTTATTTCTTGAGCACTTTAATGTAATGATAAAAACTGCTAAAAGCCAAAAGGAACTTTAAACCAAAGTTTAACAAATGGCCAAAAAATAAAATAAATAATTTTCAGAAGGAGCAGGAGCACATTATTCTGTTTGTGAATGCATTTTAAATTTTTAAGTATTATTTTAAAGTCAAACAATTCACAAGCAACTATAAATGTAAATATGCATGCAATGAGAGAAGCATAGATTAGCAAGAATAAATAGGTTAATGATAATAATGTTCATTTAAAATCTTATGAAAGCTACAAAGCAACATAATTAATATCTGTTATCATGTTAAATTAATGATGTATAACATTCCAAAGGATCTAAGAAAGATTTAAGAAAAATGTCATTAAATTTCTAAGAGGAAAAGAATCCCAGATCCCAATTTAAGAAGAATAAACATTTGTGCAAAGCAAGTTATACAAAACAGCATAAGGAACATATCTAACCTTTTAGGAGACGACAATATCCAAGCCCATAAACTGGTAAAATTCATGAATTTTGACACGTCCACTGCCACAAAGAATTTTAATATTATAAAGGAATTTTGAAGCTGTGTTAACCTTAAACTTAAAACATCAATCCGTTAAGGCATTTATGAATGTCAAATTATCAGTATACCAACAATAACAACAAACAACAAAAGCTTTTGGCCTCGTTTTGCTTAAACAATAAGATACAAAAAAAAATGCAAATCTCGTGAATATTCTGCCTTCACTAAGGACAAGGAATTCTAGGATCTAATGTGATTTCCAAATGCAAGCAATCAAACACACAGATACTAAAAGCAAGATCGTACTCTAGCAACACAATATCCTAAAGGTTATTTAACAAAAGAGTGCACTAGGATAAATTCCAAAGAATTATGGTTTTGTTCTCCATTATTGGTAGTGCTATAGGGAGTTGCCGATAATTCATAGTTTTGGATCGGAACTACCGACACATGGATTAGTCCATTTAATTACAAGCTCTATTGACTGATTTTGGTTTTCCACTTTCCCTCAACATAACACTATAAAACCAACTTTTGATACTTCAAACGTCATGTCTACTTTCTAAAAGTCATTAGCCAATACCAATATGTATTGATTGTTATTAACTAATATCAGTTATAATTAGTTGATTTTCTCTTGATGTGATCAATATGCTTATAATCCAAAGTGATACAGCCAATATGTTCAAACCTTGTTATGATCATACTAAAGCTTCTAGCTAGCATAACATATCAACTGCCAAACAAGCAACAAGAGAAGTTTGAATCGCATGGTGATAAAAAATTTAAAGTGCCCTCGATGGTTTTCGAATTACAAATTATGATCTTTACTGACTTAATCTTAACTAATTTCCTCTATAGAGTAAGAAAGACATCTTTTAAAATTTTTATCTTCTCAATAGAAGAAATAATGTTTCACAAATGAGAGTTGCACCATGCTAAACAAACATCAGCAAAACTATATGGAAAGCACCTAAATAATCCCTTGTTCAGCTGTCATTTCTTTCAAAGGGATCATATAATAAATGGAACTGCATTCAGTTAGAAAATTCAAAAATGTCAAACTAGTACTTTAATAGAATCTACAATACTGGCATCTATGAGACCGCATGCAGTGACATTTATGTAGAATGTTCATAAAGAATACTAAATAATGCTCTCAGATCATTCTAACTCAAACTTGGGAAAAACACTATCACAAAATAAGAAGACAAGAAAGGTCAGAAATTACTCTGTATCAGGGTTCATAGCAAAGAACTGATCCAGAAGTTCCATGGCTTCATATGTCGTTATGCTGAATGACTGTGGAAAAACAAACAAAATATCAATCAGTAACTGAAGCATGAAAAAGGAGTCATCAATATTGCAGTGACAAATGAAGAAGGTTTACTAGTAACAACCACATCTAAGCCTAGAAGCCAACAGTCACTTGGGAGATTGTGGTAGAAAAGGGTTTTGGGGGGGGGGGTTCTGCTGTAATTCGGCAAAAATTGCCAATGATAAAAAATAAGAACAAAAGTGAGCCTCAGATATCCCATTATTGAGGATGAGCTACCTCTCTTTTACAGTGAAAAGAGAAAATGAGACCTGGACGGTATCTTTTCCTTTAGGAATTCAGTAATCATAAGAATTTCCTAGGGTTATATTCGTAGAACTGGTACAAGCACCAGTTAATTTATCCATGAAGTAGGATTTACTCTGTCCTCGAGAAAATGTGACAAATGCATAAACAAATAGGACAAAGGAATAATATCATTATCTGCAATGGAATATGTTTAACAAGGAAAATATTATGTCATAAGAAAAATGCTGAGGTAATTTCATGTCCATCACAATGGAATATATATGAGACATTTAACAAAAATTAAATTATGAACATGAGTCATTACTAATCACGAAATTAAATTATGAACATGAGTCATAAATAATCATGTAATGGACATGGGCCATTAATAATCGAGTAATGAACATGAGTCATAAATAATCATGTAACGAACTAAATGTCCTCTGAAATTAAGTGCACGGAAGCATATGCTCAAGATTTTGAAGTACCTGCACTATCTAAATTGGTGGTGGATGAGCAATTTACTAAATGGAAGCCTAGGATTGAACCATGAAAACTGTTAAAGTCCCTCTAACAATTACCCCAAAACTCCAAAGATATGCTGAGAGTTTGAGGAGTTTTATATTCTATCAAAAGCATTAATCTATAGATTTCTAGGAGCATTTGCATTAACAGTAATAGAGACCTTTGGAGTGTTTCAAAATGAAAATAAATTATTTTGTTTTCTCTTTACAAAATGACAATCGGATAAGCTTTTTCTTCTTTTTGCTCTATCATTCATCAGCAACTCTTTTTAATTTGATTACTCAATTACCCTTAGGTTCTCAAAGGGTTTATTTTGCTAGTTTCTTGATATATAACCAAGTATGACATTTTCCACAAATTGTTGAGCTCTTATCATTTTTTTATCACAAATGTTAAAACATCACATTCTAACCCTTCTTAGGTTTCACCGCTAAGTTCTAGTTTGTTACCCTGTGTTACATGGTCAAGCTCTCTATAAGTGTAATTTAAAAAATAAGCAAATTGAACCATCCAATAAGTAAGGGAAATGAATTAATGTAGGATAAAAATGTCTCCTGTTTATTTCTTGAGCACTTTAATGTAATGATAAAAACTGCTAAAAGCCAAAAGGAACTTTAAACCAAAGTTTAACAAATGGCCAAAAAATAAAATAAATAATTTTCAGAAGGAGCAGGAGCACATTATTCTGTTTGTGAATGCATTTTAAATTTTAAGTATTATTTTAAAGTCAAACTAATTCACAAGCAACTATAAATGTAAATATGCATGCAATGAGAGAAGCATAGATTAGCAAGAATAAATAGGTTAATGATAATAATGTTCATTTAAAATCTTATGAAAGCTACAAAGCAACATAATTAATATCTGTTATCATGTTAAATTAATGATGTATAACATTCCAAAGGATCTAAGAATGATTTAAGAAAAAATGTCATTAAATTTCTAAGAGGAAAAGAATCCCAGATCCCAATTTAAGAAGAATAAACATTTGTGCAAAGCAAGTTATACAAAACAGCATAAGGAACATATCTAACCTTTTCGGAGAGACGACAATATCCAAGCCCATAAACTGGTAAAAAGTCATGAATTTTGACACGTCCACTGCCACAAAGAATTTTAATATTATAAAGGAATTTTGAAGCTGTGTTAACCTTAAACTTAAAACATCAATCCGTTAAGGCATTTATGAATGTCAAATTATCAGTATACCGACAATAACAACAAACAACAAAAGCTTTTTGGCCTACGTTTTTGCTTAAACAATAAGATACAATAAAAAAATGCAAATCTCGTGAATATTCTGCCTTCACTAAGGACAAGGAATTCTAGGATCTAATGTGATTTCCAAATGCAAGCAATCAAACACACAGATACTAAAAGCAAGATCGTACTCTAGCAACACAATATCCTAAAGGTTATTTAACAAAAGAGTGCACTAGGATAAATTCCAAAGAATTATGGTTTTGTTCTCCATTATTGGTAGTGCTATAGGGAGTTGCCGATAATTCATAGTTTTGGATCGGAACTACCGACACATGGATTAGTCCATTTAATTACAAGCTCTATTGACTGATTTTGGTTTTCCACTTTCCTTCAACATAACACTATAAAACCAACTTTTGATACTTCAAACGTCATGTCTACTTTCTAAAAGTCGTTAGCCAATACCAATATGTATTGATTGTTATTAACTAATATCAGTTATAATTAGTTGATTTTCTCTTGATGTGATCAATATGCTTATAATCCAAAGTGATACAGCCAATATGTTCAAACCTTGTTATGATCATACTAAAGCTTCTAGCTAGCATAACATATCAACTGCCAAACAAGCAACAAGAGAAGTTTGAATCGCATGGTGATAAAAAATTCAAAGTGCCCTCGATAGTTTTCGAATTACAAATTATGATCTTTACTGACTTAATCTTAACTAATTTCCTCTATAGAGTAAGAAAGACATCTTTTTAAAATTTTTATCTTCTCAATAGAAGAAATAATGTTTCACAAATGAGAGTTGCACCATGCTAAACAAACATCAGCAAAACTATATGGAAAGCACCTAAATAATCCCTTGTTCAGCTGTCATTTCTTTCAAAGGGATCATATAATAAATGGAACTGCATTCAGTTAGAAAATTCAAAAAATGTCAAACTAGTACTTTAATAGAATCTACAATACTGGCATCTATGAGACCGCATGCAGTGACATTTATGTAGAATGTTCATAAAGAATACTAAATAATGCTCTCAGATCATTCTAACTCAAACTTGGGAAAAAACAATCACAAAATAAGAAGACAAGAAAGGTTAGAAATTACTCTGTATTAGGGTTCATAGCAAAGAACTGATCCAGAAGTTCCATGGCTTCATATGTCGTTATGCTGAATGACTGTGGAAAAACAAACAAAATATCAATCAGTAACTGAAGCATGAAAAAGGAGTCATCAATATTGCAGTGACAAATGAAGAAGGTTTACTAGTAACAACCACATCTAAGCCTAGAAGCCAACAGTCACTTAGGAGATTGTGGTAGAGAAGGGTTTTGGTGGGGGTGGGGGTTCTGCTGTAATTCGCAAAATTGCCAATGATAAAAATAAGAACAAAAGTGAGCCTCAGATATCCCATTATTGAGGATGAGCTACCTCTCTTTTACAGTGAAAAGAGAAAATGAGACCTGGACGGTATCTTTTCCTTTAGGAATTCAGTAATCATAAGAATTTCCTAGGGTTATATTCGTAGAACTGGTACAAGCACCAGTTAATTTATCCATGAAGTAGGATTTACTCTGTCCTCGAGAAAATGTGACAAATGCATAAATAAATAGGACAAAGGAATAATATCATTATCTGCAATGGAATATGTTTAACAAGGAAAATATTATGTCATAAGAAAAATGCTGAGGTAATTTCATGTCCATCACAATGGAATATATATGAGACATTTAACAAAAATTATATTTTAAGAGGAAACCTCCACGTCCAAAAGGGTTCACAGATTAACTCTAATTCATATTATGTATAACGATCCCAGAGACCATAAAAGTAGTTGGCAGAAAAAGTTGTGTCACCAAGTCAGCGGTCATATACAGTAACATATCATGCCTCAATTGATCCTGGATAGCAACAGCCCACAGTATTGAGCACAGAAGATCATTTAACAGATAATTGAGCTTCCTCTTTGTCAACCAAGTTAACCTTGGTTTTGACTTATCTCTAACTTCTCTTCTTTCATGAAGATACTAAATAACAATCACACAAAATGTACTAATCTATTAATTATGATGGGAGAAATGCCTTCATTACTACTCTTTTAGAGATCAGCAACATTATAGGAACAGGTGTTAAGACAAGATACTATGATAACTCATACATCTAATCATGATACCCCCAAAAGATTATTCTCAATCGTAAGATAAAGTAGAGACAGGAGAACATTTCTAATCGACTTACAGGAGGATTATTTAGGTTGCTTTTCTTTTAAGTTTTAACCCATGGATTTTGAGGTTATATCGTTTACAAGAAGCAGAAAAAATTAGTCAATAAAAAATAAAAACTAAATGAGCAGTGGATAAATTACATCAGGACTCATATAAGTGTATTTAGTAAGAATAAAGGACTCACACTTTCAGCCAGTGCCATTTCTACCATATAAGTTGAACACTTTTCCTGCAAAATAATACATTAAGAATTTGCAAATGCATTAATTCAAGAAACAAAATGTTGTCCCAAAAAAACACATAAAATGTATGGAGAAAACTTGAAGGGGAAAAGAACTGTTAAGAGTGTTGAGAAATAAGCAAGCTGCTTATAGTAAGCTATGCTGTGGACACATGTACAATACAGCATGACATGCGGACACACGGTATATTTATGTGTCTACTGGAGCTACCCACTTGATCAGTTAGCCAATATTTTTACAATATATGAAATCATTGGTGCCAATCTAGCGGTATTTTTTTATGGGAATTCTATCGATCACTGTAGGATCCCTATTCAAGATCACTGCAGTTCATCTTTGGGAGGGTAGTTCGGACTTCGACCACTATCAGTTAAATGGGTAGGAAGGGTGGTAAATGTTCAGATTGTTTGAAATGTCTGTACTACCTACCACCAACAAGTTTCACATAAAAACTATTGTATTTCTACCATGCAAAACTATTTTCTTCATATGCAGCAGATAGCATGAAAAAAGAGAATTACCAGCACTATGTTGTGCTGATTGAAGCCAAATTTTGACCCACAACTTATCCAAACAACTTCAGGCTTTTCTTTCACATTCAATCAACTGGCTTTACATACGAGCAGGCAAGTATCATACCTGGAATCTTGTTTAGAATGGGTTTGTATTAGGTTCAGGGAGATACCAGGACTATAACAGATGAATACAAGGCAAAGTGGGATTAAATAAAATGGAAGGCTTCAAAATGCACTCTATATGAGTGTTTTCAATGCACGAGCGCAATGTGGGGTGCAAAGTCCATTTACGCCCACATGCGCAAGGCGATATGCGACGCGCGAACCCGAGTGAAGCAAGACGCACACCACACAAAATTCTTGAAGATAGATAATCAAGCACGAAAGAACATGTTTATGAATTTTCACATAAAAAATGTCAAGTTAAATAATATCTACGACCAAATAAAAAAATAAGGTCTAAATTCATAATGCTAACACATCCAACATAGTAGCAAAATTCACAATTTTCAAAATCAAAAGTCAAATCAAGACTAATATTGAAGCAAAATCGAATAGAAAACATGGATCATAAGGGTCCTCAATCAGGCTACTAAAAAGGCCAACTGAGTTTATTTTGCTTTTTGGGATATGGGTTATTGGGTATAAAGGCCCGATTGAAAAGTTAAAGAACAATAATATACAAGGCTATGCCTTGCATGTGCCCTGCACTTGCAGAGTGCTTGCGAGGCACAAAGGCCTGCCGAATGAGATGCGGGGAGCTTCGCCACTGCCCCGCATCGCAGGGCCCATGAGGCACAGTGAAGCGCATGCCTTTTATAACACTGCTCTATATTATTATGATCATATATCAACAGGGCTAAAGGGAAGTCTAGGATAATGGAGTCAGGAGACATGTTGTATGGTTAAGCATAGACTGCAACGTTAGCATTACAAAAATGAGAGTGACAGCATGAAACATGACACAAAAGATGTGCTTCAGCTTTGCAGTTGAACTCACGTATGATACAGTGATGGTATGACATAAAATGGGAAATAAAGGAGTTGACTAAGCGAACATCTCAAGAGAAGCACATGGACAAGGGTGGTTGGCCATTCGTCTGTTTGACATCATAGTAGTATAAAGAGGATGGAATTCTGAATAGGATCTCCTATAATATATGCTATGGATTCTTTGCCCATAGCCTTGGTTAATACTGCTCGTAAAAGAGCTGTATTATCAACAGGAAGGAACAAGACTATCTAATAATATATCTTCCATAAAACAATCAATAAAAAATATGCAACACCATAAATATATGTCTTGTTCATTTGGATGAGAATGGTAGTGAAGAATACCTAATAAATTGATCCTAGAAGAACATCAAAAAGTCAATGTCCTGCTGCAGGTATTGCATGCATATATCATGAACATGCATGGTTCTCTCTAAACATCAGTAATGTTCGACACTGAGAGGTAAAAACTTCTTCATGCAGCATTAAATTTAACGTAAATTAGAAAATACTCAGAAATTTAATGTTTTGTTCTTGATTAAAGAGGTTAATTTTATATCATATAGCAACAAGAAAAACATGATGAGAACCATCTAAAATTCTGATTATTAAATAATCTAATGAGAACAACTTAAATAAAAAAATTATCTAATCCTCCTTCCTCCTCCTCCACCTCTACTCCAGCAGCAGCATCCTCTTGATACAGAACAACTATTCAAGTTATATATAACTTAATTAAGTGTTATATGGAAATCAGAGAATGAAAGATAATATACTCAATCCAAAATGTCATTTATGGAAGAAATCTTAATTTAATTTTAGATATTTTAGTTGATAAGTAGTTTGTTTGAAATTTCTACTTTAGTTGGGATTGGATTAAACCAAGACCATTTTAGTTTGTTGAAAATTACAGTTTAGTTAGGATTAGGAAATTTCATATTATGTAATTTCTTTTAGTTAGGGGATTGATTAAATTTCAGAATTCTATGAAGATTTTGCATGTGAAGGTGGTTAAGTAAAGGCAAACCTTAATCTTCTTATCCTTCTTCCCTGTTGTCTTCCATTCTTTATTAATTAGTATCAGAGCAGAAAAGATTCACCATCATAACATTGACATCAATCCACATTTCAACTTTTGTTTGTGGTTGTTACAATAGCACTACAGAACGGCTACGCGCTCCAAATTTCAGATTTCAGGATTCAAATATCAGATTTCCCCTTTATATTTCAGGCTCGACCCAAAGAGTTTAAAGTGTGAGGTCTTTCAATATAACCGAGCTCAAAACCCAACTGAAGTACAAGCTCCAAATTGCAGAGCTAAAAACATAATTTTCCTTCATTGAAAATGAAAATTTTAAGGCATCACAATACACATGTCTAAGTTTTTGTAGCATCTTGTCTTAGTGAAATTGTAAAAACAATGACACCAAATCTTTTTGTTGATGAAGATGATATAGTAAAATAATAAAGTAATGAAAGTAATAACAGCAGAATGACATCAAAATTCTAAATTCATCACCAGCCCATGCTGGTTTTTCAGTAAATAACAAACGACTTATCAGCTTCAGGAATAAGAATCAGCACAACCAATCAGAAAAGTGGATAAAAGCATTTTACAAGATAGGCAAAACTTCTTACTCGTGTAAGCTGTGAAGCTCTAGTAAGAAGCATCATATCACCATAAGAATGTGATGTCTGCACAACATTAAGTGCCCTCGCCATAGCATAGCTAGTCTGCAGATTCAATGGCATGCACAGAAAAAGGTAAGTTAGTTTACCAAGCAGCTTCCAGTCTACCTTAGCTAAATATGCTATAACCTAGAAGAAAATATCTCTGGGGACAGGAACCACTCATCAAGATGACAAAGGTCCCCCATCCCTTGACAGTTAATAGTTCTAAGGACAATATACAGGAAATATACTCGTCAGCAATGACAATAATGACATCATTATAATACAAAATGCTACTTGACATCTCCAAGAAAGGAAAAAAAAGCAAAAAGCAGGTAATATATGTTCACAGTCAATTGATCATGCCAGGCCTAAAAAAAGAGATGCACACATGAAACAAAAGCTCCCCCCACCCCCTCAAGAAATGAACTGAAAATATATCCTCTTGAGATATTGGTCAAACTTTCTTGGTATACTGAATTAATGATTGCTAGAGTTATTAGAGTATTAAGGAAGTTGAAGATATTTGTTTCATGTTGGAAAATCCTACTTTCTTTATACTTGCTCTACTATAAATAAAACCTAACTATCGCTCACTAGGATATTTAAGTCAGTTTTCCATCATAAAATGACATCAGAACAGATCTAATCTTCTCTTTCCAAAACAAAAGAAAACACCATCTCAATACTGGTTCCTATCTTTCAGTTGCCAAAGCAATAAATAATACACATATATCTAAAACGTCACTCCCTATTTTACCTTGACAATTTGCTAGTGAGTTAGGAAGCAAACCCAATGTTTTCAACATGATTTAAGAACATTAAATATAATGGTGTTACTGAAAAAATCAGATAATGGAAACTTAATTCCCCGAAAAATATGGAAAAGCATTGCCCACTGCTCACCCGCTCAGCAAAATGAACAGCACTTTCTTGTTTGATCTCAAGTGGTGCAATTACAGGCAGGTACTCCACCTGTCAAATAAAAGAGGGTTGCCATTACATAGTTCTCTAATAAGTGCATACATTAAGTTCATGAAATTTGGAGAAAAAGATATCTATAAAACGATTATGTATAAAAATGTAAGCATATGTGACAAAACATGACCGTTTAAATGAACTTGTGGTCCATTGTAATAAACTTTGGTGGCTAATTTTATTGTTAGCTTCATCATTTTCATGGATAATAGTAGCATTAGCAAAGATGTGTAAGAAGTCAACAAACAAACAATAGAAGACACAGAAAGAGGGACACATATAATCAGGTCGCATTAAAGAATTTGCTACAAAATCAACTAGCAGATGTTTTTCCTTTTAACTTTTCTGGGATTATTAATGCTACAAAACTATAATCACAATGATTAACCAGTTGTATTTAGGTTTATTTGATTCAGGTGTAGTTTGACTTTTGATCGGATCATTGTTGGGGAAAAAACATTACTTAACGTGTTATTTGCATCATGTAATCTAACAGACCTGAAGCATTGCTTAACCTTTTGAAATAACTCAGGCACGTCATAACTCTACGGTATTACTATATAACATGTGTTATTTGAATGTAACTTACGCCACGTTATTTGAATAAAATATGCTATTTGAATATAATTTCGTTATTTCATAAAGAACTGAGAGTATTTCCTTTCTTAAAACTTGGAAGTAATTATGTGATTACTTTTGAATTGTTTGTTAAGCATTCATGCTTATTTTGGTGACATCATTATCATTATGTGATTGTGAAATTATGAACATGGTTAATAAAATGAATGTGAAATTATGAACGAGATGAAACTTTGTGATTATTAATTAAATACTCTACTGTGATACTTGTTAGTACATCAACATTGCATAAGACTTGTGAGTGTTTCTTTAAATATTTTTAACCTCGAATACATGTGCTTTTGGATTGGTTGTTAAGCATTTATGACGATTTATGTTGAAAAATTGTGATGATATATTCGATAATTGTGATGTTATATATTTGAAAATTGTGATGATTCTATTTATTAACATCATTGTGAATATTTTTTATTAAATATTTAAATAAAACAAGTAACCTACATTGTGTGTTACGTTTTTTTGAGTTTTGTTTTAACCTTAACCAGAGGTGGAGCCTTATGTCACGCGTTATCTTTTTTTTTTTCCAACATCGGTTCAGATAGACTGCTAAACTTCTTTGTTCCTGACAAGAGCGAAAGTTGAAGTCTTTTCTGATTATTTGGAATGATAAACTGGTTTGGTCCCAACAGGATCAAATGTTGAAGTCTGTTCTGATTATTTGGTGTGACAAATCACCATCTTCTATGATTCTATCCAATCAAAATGTGGGTCAACTATGGAGAACAAAGTTCCTGTAAAGATTACACAAGACTCTAGGGGTGCCTGTGAACCTTATATCAAGCCTATGGCCCTATATCGGTGTTATATTCACGATTGGACATCAGAGAAGTTAAAATAAATTATGAACAGACGTTGTCAAGTGGAAAATCCTACTTGTCCCTTATGCAATTTAAGCATATGAAACCAAGGAGTAACCCTTCAAACTTCTCCTAGACAAAGATTTCGAGAAATGGAGTATTGTTATATATCGGGTTCCTTCCAGAAACTTTAGTCCTTTTAAGGAACTCCTTGCACGAATCCAATTCTTCCATTCGGTTTTGTTAAGGTTTATTTCCTCCGCAAGCATTAGGATTCATATTTATTGGGATCCTACTAGGTTTTATGCTTTTATGTTTGTTGTCGGCTACCTAACTTTAGCCTCCTCCTTTATCCTGCCTTGAGAGAGAAAATGAAAGGATGAATATGAACAGACAACTCTGGCAAGGTTTATATACAGAGAACAGCCTTTAAAAGTAGTAGTAATATCGTGTTATATGTAAAACGCATTTCTTAGAGTGCATACTAGAGTATGGAAGACAAATATGATGTAGATTTACCTCCATGAAATTGTGGAATTGAGTGAACATTCTGAACATGAGCTTTGCCAAAGAAATCTGGCCCCTAAAAGAAGCCCAAATGTCATATAAATGAAAGAATGAAAAGGAAAAAAAACTCGAATTGAAGCCTTACCATGATTGGTCAAAGTGCACATGTGGATAACGAACAACCACAGGCTGAACTGGAAAGCCAGGAATGAATGCACCAAGTTGAAAAGAGATGAGGGCTCTTCCATTTGTTGTGGTACCCTCAGGGAACAATAAGACACGAGGAAAGTCGTTGCAAGAAGCCTTTCTCTGAATTCATGTCCTTAAAAGAATGATTCTGTATCAAATAGCTAATAAATAGAATTTTTTTCTCTATTGAACACTTCAAGAAAGCATTCTAAGAAAAAAGATTTTAGGTGCTCATCCAGACATGTACATGCTTGTAATTAGATATAATGCATTTGCGAAATTTCCTAATTAATCTAGACTGAAGGCTATATTTGCCCGCAGTTCACAGGTTCTAAAAGATGGGAGCGCACCAGTCAAAATTGGAAGCATGACATCAACATCACTCTAAGAGTACACGAATATTCGATCCTAAAAACTCACAGTCAGACAGCCATCTTGTACAGATGCATAAGCATATGATAGGACATTGAGTTGGAGTTGTGCTCCATAGTTAAATTAGATTGGATACGAGAAGTCTTATGATGACATAATGTTTGTGATTTGTCAGATAGTGATGATGACGTGATGTTTGTGAGTCAACAGAAAGTGATGATGCCATGATGTTATGATGATGATGCCTTTTGCAATCAGAATTGATTTCTTCTGCCTGACACCTTCACTGGGCCTCAATCTCTGCCATAAATTTGTTTTTAAAAGGGGTAAAGAGGTTTCTCAGATTTTCAGCATAGAGAATACGACTCCTCTGTGCCCAATTATCTATGGAGCCAACTAGATAAGTTGGTTAAAAGGCTTAATGAAAATAAGCCCAGTTCTGACAATGCAACTGCCAGAAGTTTGTAAGAATTAGAGAGGAAATGAAATGTAGGCTTGCTAGGCCAAACTCTATAATCAGCATAAGAAGGTAACAATAAAAACTTGAAAATAAACAACTGAGGTCAGAAAAATCCTACCTTGATTTCGCTAACAGCATGTTTTCTTGATGCTGCTGAGAACCTATCGACATAGATTACCTACAAATTTTCAAAACAGGACAGCATGAATAATGGCAAACAATCATTCTCCAATAACGTAAGCTTGATATGGCTATCACAAAGTCAAAGTACTTGAAGTTAGCCAGGACATCTAGATCCCTTAATCAATAAACTTTTCTACCGAAGAACAGGATATATATACCTGCATTGCTCTAATTATAGTTCCAACAAAGGGCAGGGAATCATGTGATTCTGAAGCAACAATCGTCGGGAACAATTCATAGAAGAAGAATATGGGTTCTATATAAGAAACATGATTGGAAACAACTATAGGAGCAACATCCCGAGCAGCAGGCTTCCCAATTCGCTTAATCCAGTGGTAGCTGATAGATGACAACACAACAAGATAAGAAAATGAATATAAAGTTTAACATGAAAATAGATCTGGTATAGTGTATGTTTAACAAAACCACAAAATATTAACAGCCAGATAATTTGAATAAGAAGTTATTTGGGTGGAGTTGAAACAATGGAATAGAGTGAATGCTACAAATGATGATGAGTAGAAAAAATCCTTCTGTTTCTAGAAAGATATAAACAGGATTTCTGGTGGCAAGGTCCACTTGACTGTCATCTCATGTTCCTCTTGGTGGGGAAAAAAATCAGTTAAAAGAAATTTTGACTTAAGTTCATTTCAAAGATCTAGCTCTGCAGATATATCTTCAATAGCGAGGCCCGAGTCTAGTCTCCAAAGTATAGTCATCTTAAAAAGGGCACTTAAATACCATGACGCTTACCCATTTAAAACTTTGATACCCCAAAGTGTTTTCTTTTTTATGCAAAAAAAAAACCCTCAAAGTTCAAAAAATTTAATTTTGATACCCCCATTTAATTGATATCAGAATGGAAGAATAGGATTCATGTAGCCAACACAAACATTTGAAATAAAGGCTTTGTTGTTGTTGTTGTATCCCCATTAAATTGATATGATTGAAAGAGATACGAAGAGCAATTTTGGCAATTAATATAATCAAAGGAGACTACAAAGAGCAATTTGATCAACTTTGGGAGTATGAAAACATCATAAGTATGGGAGAAACCTGTCATCAAAATGCTTGGAGTAATGACGAGGTCCTTCATGACAAGACTCAAAACACACACACACAAACACACACAGCAGAAATCATTGCTAGCAAGTGTAATGCAGGCCTATACCCTAAGATACAAGCTGATCTACCAGAGTTTGGAATTGAAATGGCTCTTTGTAGTTTCTCTGTAGTCCCCTTCGACTATATCAATTAACAGGGGTATCAAAATTAAATTATGTAGAACTTTGGGGCACCTGTTGGGCAAAATTTGGGTATCTAAGTACAAATAACCCTTTCAAAATAAAGCCAAGCTTTCATGCTCAAGTACCAAAGTGGAAAATTTGTTGGTATTTGTTTTACCCAAAGCAGAAGAGGATGCATCGAGAACAAATCCTAGTGATCCACATCAACCTCGACCGCCACCTCGGCATCGGACTCTGCCGATCCTTCCACCCCTCCAACGCCGATTTCGTGGCGAGATATCCGACGGCGAGAGCCAAACCGAACATCACCAAGCGAACCAAAGCCACCGGCACAATCACCGCCACCTTCACCCACTCGTAGAACCCAAGGCCGACGAGAGACGGGGTCCGGTTCTTGAACGGATCGATGGAGCTTGGCCTCGGTAGAGGTAGCTCCGGCGATGCCCCCAAGAACTCGAATGGATTTGGGTTAGGGTTAGGGTTTTGGATCCCTCCTCCTCCGTTGACTTGGATGTCGATGACGAATTCTTCGTCGTTTTGGTTTTGATTGTGGAGGAGAGGGGTTTCGAGATAGTTGATGGAGTCCGCCATTGGAGAACCAGTGATCGGCAGAGGAGGAGCGAGATAGATGAAAGGTGGTAGTGGTGATTGTAATCGAAACTTAACCCAAATCTTGGAGGAGATGGAGACAGCGAGGAGAGGAAAGTTGGGGGTCAGAACCTTTTGAAAATTAGAAAATTAATAAAAAATTAGGAATTTCCTTTTCTAGTAATTTCCTTTTTGAATTTCCTTATACAAAACATCCGAACTTTTTTGGGACTTGAAAAATAATAAATATATTAATAAAAGTAACTTTTCCAGTATTTTCCTTCTCTTATAAAAGATCCAAAAGTTATATTTCATGTTTACAATTAGAAACGCTCAATAAATGTGATTCAATTTTGTTAGGGGTTGCGCATCTCATCATCCGTTAATGAAAAAAATATTTGATTGAGTCCAACCTTTAAATCAATTTTTTAGTGCAAGAAATCTTGGATGGGACTCTCAGGTATTAGGAAGGAGCCCGAATTCGACCCCTCAACTCGGCTAATTATAGGAACCAAAGGGGTTCACGTGTAATACTTTCGCACAAAACCATGAATCGGTAACCTGATCCATAAGTCAGACACAACGTTCCAAACCTAAGGTATTAGTCAAGTAAATCCCGGAACCTGGGCCCTCCTTTTGCCGGCCTAGAATCATCAAGTGAATAGCACAGGTGATACAATAATGACGATAGGCATGCCATGAATTGTAAACATGGATTGACCATGGGTCTTTAGAGCCAAGATCTTAAGCCCCAACTGCTAGGCCACTAAGGGATTAAATCAATACATTTATTTATTTATTACTAGTGTAGATTAGTATACTCTGCTCATAATCTAGAACTACTTTGATCTGTGTAAAATGTTATTGTTAATCTTACATTGACGATAACAAACTAGACTCTCTTGAAATTTTCTCAAAATAAGTTTTGTTTTGATTTCAAGGATTATGAAATTTGATGTCTCACCGTGTTCAATCAGTGTAGCATGCTAGCTCCTTTTTTTTTTTTTTGCATAGGAAAAGGCAAGTTAACTTGTGGAATCCACATAGGTCTGCACACATATAAACAAGAAGACGATCGCCAATGGTTATTGTCTGACAACATTTTTATTAAGTTAGTCTTTTGAAGAGAAATAATTGAATGATTCTAGGATTTTCGTTTGCCTACCTTTTATCTCCACTTTTAGGTCAAAGATCGAAGATCTCCTATTGTTTCACTGGTGATCAAAGATAGAAGATCTCCTCGCTTCGTCAGTTTGCATTATAAGGATCAACTTCGAATACTTATGGTTATTTTCTTAGGTGTAAAAATTGGAGTATACTGTTGAACTAGAGGTATCATCTGGATTGTGGCAGCCCGTAATTGTTGGAAGTAGCCTTATAATATTTCAATCCTGGAGACATCGAAAGGGTCGGAAATGAAGTAGGAGGCTTAAGAGCAACGACTAGTACACCGGCCAGTCGGACTGGTCAAGTGTCACTGTCAGTACACTGCCTGATCGGGCCGATCGGTTAGACCGAATTGGGCTGATTTTGTTTGTTTTGAAATTTTATTCGGGTTAGGAGTCGTATATTGTATAGTATCTAGTTTGGATCCTATGAATACAGGTCTTTCAGGTCTAGGGTTTGATGATCTAACCCAATGAAAGTTGCATATTGTATAATCTCTAGCAGAAGAAGGCCCAACTCTATCCTCATGGACATAGGAGACTGTCAAATCATGCAAATCTTGTGTATTTAATTTTGCTCTTTTTTCGTGGCTTGCTGTTTCTCTATAGTTCGAGCATAGGTTCCTCTGAGTCCACAGTGTTGGTGTTGTGAGCAGCGGAAATTTCAGCAGCACCTCTGCCGAACAATAGCCACAACAAGAGAGCAAGATCACAACTAAATCCCCGTTTCACAAAGAAAACAAGAATTGACAGTGAATATCTCAACAAAGTGGGATATACACTCTTCCTCTTATCAGTTCTAAGACTAACCTGTCGAGGGAACCTAAACAAGCTATTACAAATCTCAACAGCAAAACAAAACAAATTTGCATGGTTCGGCAAATTGCCTACGTCCACGGGGCAAGGAAGGGAGAGATTTTACTACTTGAGAGAAAGAGAATACAACTAGGGTTTACAATCACACAAGATCTCACAAATAAACCCTCAAAACAATCTCTCAAATCTCTCACAAATACTCTCTCAAAAGGGATCCAAAAAACTCCTTCAGAACCCTAGCCACCAGCCTTTTCACCCTCAGCCTCGCACCCAAAACCCTAGCCTCTGCTGTATCCCTATTTATAGGGTACAAAACCGCGTGAGGGAACAACCGCGTTCGAAAAACGTGTTCGTGGGGTGGCCCCCACATGCCAAAACGCGGCCAAACGCCGCTTTCACGAAGCGCTTGGTGGGTGCCCACACCTCAAGACAAGAAAGTCTGCGCTGCGGGGTGTGGCCCCCACGAACCCACAATTCTCCACCTCGGTGAAATGTTTTTCTCAAAACTGAGCCGACACAAAATAACCAAATGTCCCACTTGTTGTGTCCTGGACGAAGTAGAATAGATCTACGACAACGGACTCAATCCAAAACAAGTCGAGAACCCAAATGAGAGTTCAAATAATCTCCCTCCATCAAAAATCAACTGATCCAAACCGGCTGCATCGAAAGACTGCCTACGTATCCTCTTGCCCAAGGAATCAAGCCTTGCGTAGTTCACCCAAATGGCCTCCAAAGGCCTTCAATCAACTAGAAGAGTTTGCAACCCTTCTCCAATAACATGATCAACTATGCGGCTGATAGCTTTCCCAATGGCCCCAAAGTGAAACAAACCAAACGCCTCCACCTGAGGTGAACCAACGGCCATAACCGAATCCAAACTATGTCAATCAGCTACATTCGAATCAACCAACCCATCATCTGCATCCACAACAACATGATCCCTAAACTGTGTCACCTCAGCTGGAATCCCAAACGATGCAGTATGATCTAGAGAACGTGGAGGAATCTCCACCCAACGTGAAGTAGCATTACCCTTCACCCGCTGCGATGTCCCAACGATCTGGTCAACACTCTCCACTTGCTGAGAGTCAAAAGTGACATACCTACTCAGAACAAAATCAGAGTCTCTCAAATGATAACCAAACGAGCCTCTGAATTCCAAATGTGCAATCGGATCAAATCTCACATCCTCGATGTGACCAAATGCTGGACAACCAAACATCCGATGCAACTCAAAATCTGAAGCAGCTCCACCAGATCCAAAATCTCCACATACAGCAGTCGACGACCTATGACTAAGATAACCCAAATATGTCGAAGCCCGAACACCAAAGCCAATGCTCGACATCAAACGCCGATCCTCCTCCAGAAAGGAAGGACCAATCAAATTTATCATCTCATCTTGTCGCCCCAATGTTTCCTTTCCAATGAAGTGTCTCCAACTGCCATGAGCTCGGCACAAATGCATCAAAGAATTCCTACCACCAACTGAACGACGTAATCCCTTTCTGCCAATACACTTCTTCAACTTGTTATTGACTACTAGGACTTCAACCCAACGGGACTTGGTTGCAACCCACAAATGTCTAGAACAGTCACTAATAAAGGAAACCAAATACCGATTACCTCTCAATGATGCCTCTTGGGAAGTCCCCCAAATGCCTGAATGAACACTACCTAAAAGACCTCTCACTATTGGAGTGATGAACTTCATCTCGGCCTTCTTGCTCATACCAACGTGCTCACAGGACTTCCAATTACAGGTCAAAGCACTCCACACCAAACAATGCACGGCACCAATAAATAAATATCCCAGCCTCAACAATCACCACAGTCTAGCCAAATCCAAAGAAGTCGTCAGGTCTTTACCAATCACCGTGCTTCCAATCAAATAATACAAATTCTTCTGTCTGACGCCCTTCATCACGAACATGGACCCCTTCGTGACCTTAAGAGTTGCATTCTCCAAGATCACCCGATAACCAGCTGCCTCCAAAGTTTCAAGGAAAATAATGTTTTTCGTCATTTGCGGAACGAACCTTACTTCCTTCAACTCCCGAATCACCCCGTCACACATACGGATTCGAACTGTACCAATACCACCAATAGGGCATACGTGATCATTACCCATGAACACGACATCCCCTCTTTCCAACTCCTCAAAGCTGGAGAACCAATCCCTCCTAGGGTAAATATGGTATGTAGCTCTCGAATCCATCAACCACTCAGTAGAGTCAGTATAACAAACTGACGGTAGTGCGGATAACGAATAGCCTGAAGAATCGGAATCTGAATTGTTGCCAACAGCTTTAGCAACATTCACCTTTGAAGCTTGTACAACTTTCTCTTTATTCTTCCCGGCTTTATCTATCAACTTTGAGCACTCATTCTTCCAATATCCCTCTTCTTTACAGAAGCAACACTGGTTCCTACCAACACTCTTATGTCACCTCTATTTTTCGATTTTGAGTGGTTGGACTGCCAATGGTTTGGAGTACGGTATTGAACTACTAATGCATCTCCCGATGCCTTCTCGGAGGATTCACTATCACTCTTTCTCAACTCATAATTTACTAATGTTGAGATTACCTCCTTATAACCAACAGTAGTTCTCCCATTTATCATAGTGAGGACAAACGTGCCGTAATCATCCTCCGGCAACGAACACAAAAACAGTACCGCCTTGTCTTCATCCTCAACCTTGATTTCCACATTGGCCACATCTGAAAGCAACTTTGTGATGTTATTAACATGCTCCCTAATGGAAACTCCCCTCTTCGTCTTGAACTGGTAACACTTCCTCTTCAAGTGAAGCCGATTCTCAATGCTCTTAGTAAGATACTTTTCATTGAGCGTTTCCCATAGTCTCTTCGCGGACCTCTCATACATCACATCATAAATAAGATCTTGTGTCAGTCATGACCGAATAACTCCACAAGCCCTGCTATTCATCTTCTTCCAACATTATCATCCATATCTTCAGGTTTCTCTTGTAACTCAAGAGTCTCCTCCAAATTTTACGCATCCAACGCATCCATCACCTGGCATATCCACAAACCGAAATTGATCTTGCCGTCAAACTTCGGAACATCAATCTTTATACTATTGATGTTCAGACTTTGTATCGCCTTCATAAGAGATGATCCCAATGTGCTTGTTTCACCCATGTTGTAGATCTAACTCTTCAAATAAGAATCCTTCAGCGAATTCTTCAAACAAGCCCCAAGTCAGAACCCGGGCGCTCTGATACCACTTGTTGTGCGCAGTGAAAATTTCGACAGCACCTCTGCCGAACAATAGCCACAACAAGAGAGCAAGATCACAACTAAATTCCCGTTTCACAAAGAAAATAAGAATTGACAGTGAATATCTCAACAAAGTGGGATATACACTCTTCCTCTAATCAGTTCTAGGACTGACCTGTCGAGGGAACCTAAACAAGCTATTACAAATTTCAACAGCAAAACAAAACAAATTTTCGTGGTTCGGCAAATTGCCTACGTCCACGGGGCAAGGAAGGAAGAGATTTTACTACTTGAGAGAAAGAGAATACAACTAGGGTTTACAATCACACAAGATCTCACAAATAAACCCTCAAAACAATCTCTCAAATCTCTCACAAATACTCTCTCAAAAGGGATCCAAAAAACTCCTTCAGAACCCTAGCCGCCAGCCTTTTCACCCTCAGCCTCGCACCCAAAACCCTAGCCTCTACTGTATCCCTATTTAAAGGGTACAAAACCGCGTGAGGGAACTGTTTGGGTCGAAAGTTGTTTCCATTATAAAACTTGAGAAAATTACACTTTTGATTCTCAGTTACAAAGAAATTTAAATAACTCTCTCTCAAACTCGAACAGAAGACGCTACACGCGTAGATCTCCTATTTTTGTGGGACTTTGCATCTGGGGGGCATCCTGTGGACCACCGAGCAACGATCGTCGAATCGACGGGGTTTAGTTGATGCTTCGCAAAGAAAACAAGAACTTAAGCAAATATCTTAGCAAGGTAAGATATCTACTCTTCCCAAGAATTAAGACAAAGCTTAATCTCGAGGAATCTCCCAAGGAAGCTTCAAGAACGCTCTTGATTTGATGAGGAGTTCACTCTTGGATCTTCAAGATTCACCAAAGGAGTCCTCTCTCTCTCTGGAAATAATCTCCCCCCCCCAATAATACGTGTTAAAAGGGTATTTATAGGCTTTAGAAGTGCCCAAATGTCATAAGTGTTTAACATTTGTAGTTAGCCTGGTACCGGTACCTCGGCGTAAGCTACCTCTTGGCGGCGGTGTTAACTACCTCGTGGCGGCGGCGGTATGGCTACCTCGCTAGCGGCGGCGGTGTCGTCCCTCCATTCGCGGTTTTCACGCTTTTAGGCGCGATTAAATGCCCTAAAATCACGCCTAGTGGGCATATTTTCGGCGTGTAACCGCCCACTAAAGTATCTAAACGTCTCTTTGCGTTGATGAAGTCAAGTGGGCCCCACCAAAGATTGATTTAGACCCTTCAAGAGCTCATTTCAAATATTCGGGTGTCTGCCTCGCGAGGTAAGTGCCTCGCCTATAGCGAGACACATCAAGGTGTCTCGCCATGGCGAGGCACAAACAAGTGTCTCGCTAGTAGCGAGGCACAAGCGAAGTGTCTCGCTTATAGCGAGGCACAAACAAGTGTCTCGCTAGTAGCGAGGCACAAGCGAAGTGTCTCGCTTGTAGCGAGGCACAAGCGAAGTGTCTCGCTTATAGCGAGCACAAACAAGTGTCTCGCACTATGGCGAGACACAATCTTTTCTTGTGTTGACTTCTTGAGATTTTGACGACGTTGTCCTTCGATCTTCTCATAATTTAGTCATATTTGAGGTTCTTCAGCAATTTTTAATGCCTACAGATACCCTCCAAAGTTTTGGACTCCTCGTATTTTGTCGAAGTGCGGAATACTTTGGATAAGATACGCCTTTCTTCTGTTCAACGTTGAACTTTATAGAAGAGGCCTATATCTTGCTTCAGTTCTCGAACCCTGGCTACGCGACGTCGCTGACCATATTTTGGGATCAATAGCTGTTGCACTTGTATTTGGATTGGTTGAAATGACGAAGTCGAATTTGAACTGATCATCTCCATCTTGAAAGTCACCACTTGGATCGTAATTGAGTGCCTCGAGAACCATGTTGTCTCATCACAATGGGGGATGGCATATGATTCTTCTTCAACAATGAGAATTTAGAGAGGAAGCGTCGTCCGGCTTACTGGACACTTGGAACATAAGTTGTTCGTTGTCGGACTTTCGGGAAAGCTTCTGAATATGATATAGTACCAATTTGCCTTGAATATACTGCCTCGAATCTCGCGTGAAGGATAATTGACGAGTCGAGACAATTTAATGCCTCTCTTTGTGCACGGCAGTCGAAGATGTTGCGCTCGAAGAGGATGTGCGCGGCAGTCGAAGGTGTTGCGCTCAAAGGGCGTGTCTTGGCGAGTGGGCTGTCGGCTCTAAGGCGATGCGTGGCAGCTCGTGATGTCGCGCAGAGAAGGGCGCCAGAATGCATGCGAGCATGCTTGAGCTTCTCGGCAGGAGGAGCGAACCCGGTGTCGCAAGTTATTGCTTATAGGATTTTTGGCAAACCCTCAACCATCAACGGATTTGATAAGCCTTTACCAACTACCATTTGAGTTGGGCTAGCATGTAGATTATCTGAGTCCGTTCTACATGTTACGTTGTGCTAAAAGAGTGAATTCTCTTAGACTTTATGCTACGATCTTGAATACGTAGACTTGATCAATTATCACAGGAATTGATTACCCGGCAGCATGTGTTAGATGCAGACTTATCTCTGGTAAGGGACAGAGATAACATTCCTATGCATGAAGGCATAGTTTAGGTGTCATGAAGGCATGGTTTGGCCCTATCTATTCAAAGTTTTGACCAAGTGGGAGTGAAAATTTGAAATGATCCTAACTGTAGGAAAGTTTGACCAGGATAGGAGTTTTTGAGACAATCCTAACTGTCGGAAGGTTTGATCGCTCAATCTGGAAGTAGACCTCTCGTTCATGGAGGGAATCGAGAGGGGATTTTGGCCGTGGTCCTAACTGTAGGAAGGTTTGACCAGGATAGGAGTTTTGAGACAATCCTAACTGTCGGAAGGTTTGATCGCTCAATATGGAAGTGGGCCTCTCGTTCATGGAAGGAATCAAGAGGGGATTTTGGCCGTGGTCCTAACTGTAGGAAGGTTTGACCAGGATAAGAGTTTTGAGACAATCCTAACTGTCGGAAGCTTTGATCGCTCAATCTGGAAGTAGACCTCTCGTTCATGGAGGGAATCGAGAGGGAATTTTGGCCGTGGTTCTAACTGTAGGAAGGTTTGACCAGGATAAGAGTTTTGAGATAATCCTAACTGTCGGAAGGTTTGATCGCTCAATCTGGAAGTAGACCTCTCGTTCATGGAGGGAATCGAGAGGGGATTTTGGCCGTGGTTCTAACTGTAGGAAGGTTTGACCAGGATAGGAGTTTTGAGACAATCCTAACTGTCGGAAGGTTTGATTGCTCAATCTGGAAATAGATCTCTCGTTCATGGAGGGAATCGAGAGGGGATTTTGGCCGTGGTCCTAACTGTAGGGAGGTTTGACCAGGATAGGAGTTTTGAGACAATCCTAACTGTCGGAAGGTTTGATTGCTCAATCTGGAAGTGGACCTCTCGTTCATGGATTATCCACCCCCAGCTTTCTTTGTAAAAGTGGGTTGCATTCATCTAATTGGTCGGATTATCCTTAAGAATATTAGATGTAACACTCTCGAGGAACTGCCCCATAGTTGTAAAAAATAGTTTATACTCATATTCCTATTGGAGTATAGGGAGCAGTTTATACTCGTATACTTGTTGGAGTGAGGAGCATTTTAACCTCTTATACTCGTCGGAGGAAAAAGAGCAGTTGGCTTATTTTGGCGTTAAGACGCCGGCTTCAACCAAGGCTTGGATGATGGCCTTGAGAGCTAAGCAATCCTTAGTAGGATGGAGGATCCTCCTGTGGTACGCACAGTATTTAGGGTCCGAAGTATTGTCAGCCTCCTCCTGATTTGTAATAGGTGGCAACTTGATTTTGTTGCTGTCGAGGAGGTGCTTGAAAATGATTGGAACTTCTTCATCTCTGAAAGAGTACGTCCCGTGTAATTCTGATTTAGGAGCTTTTTGCTGCTCTTGAGATTGTTGGCGCGGTCGTCGTTGCGACGTTCGACTTACGCCAGCAGCAGTCGCCGGTGCTTTTTCTCTGTTGTTAGAGGTAAAATTTACTTCCGACGAGTCAGCCATCGTTTTGCTTCTTTCAGCTTTCTTCCTTCTGAGGAAACGTTCGGCTTGTTCACCGTTGAGTTTCAATTCCTTCCAAGTGGTTGGTGGTGCAACCCCCATGACTTCCAACAATTCTATAGAAAGATTGTTGTGGCAAGTCTTCAATATGAACTTTTCAGTAATTGGATCTCTGCAATTCATAGCTTTATTGCGGAAACGCTTAACGAAAGTGTCAATTGTCTCCCCATCCTTTTGGTTCTCGTCTAGAAGAGTTCCAATGGAAACTTCCGTGTCATCATCGAAGAAATTACTGAGAAAGAAACTTTCCATGTCATTCCAACAGTTAATGCTCCCAGCCTTGAGTCTTCGATACCAATCGAAGGCAGCCCCGCGAAGGGTACCTACGAATGACCGAACCATCAAAGGCTCGTTTCCTGAGATCACCCCCAAATGTGATTTGAAATAAATCAGGTGTTGTGTAGGTGACCCTCTCCCGTCAAATGGTGTGAAGTTGATCAAATTGAATTTCGGCGGGTAAGGAATTGAATCCCACTCTCTAGGATATGGGCACGGGATGCCGGTCTTCTTGACTTCCTGTGCGGACATTAGAGCATTGATCTTGCCTTCAAGCTCCTTCATTTTTTCGCCGTCGTCCTCCCCTTGCTTTGGATTACTCCCAGTGGGATGGATCAGGCCATCTCCACTTTGAGCGCCAGTTGGAGTTTCCCTCGGAGGTTGATCAGCAAGGATGTGTTCATCCACTTCCATATCGCTGTCTTCTATATCGTGTGTGACACGGTGCCTGGATCCACCTTGTTGACTGGACTCGGGTTGTGGAGCTTTCTGGCTTTGCAACTCCCTCATCTGTTGCATGGCTAGCTCCATTTCTATTTTCATTTCGGCCTTAAGCTCTTCTCTTTGCTTGGATAAGGCTTCTTGTAACATTTGAGCCAGGACATCGGGAGTAATGGTAAAAGCCTCCCTATGGTGATGACTCATACTTGAAACAGTATTGTCTGAAGCTATCGCTGAGCAGGCGTCAGAAATTTCATCTTCAGATGACTCTCCTTCATGCATTCTTCTATAGTCAATGCGTCGCGTAGCTCGCAATTGCAATCGGGACATTCTCTGGGAAATCCGAGAGCTAACTTTTCCTTCAGGAGTGAAGTCAGGATCTGCACCCGTCGCCGGTCCTTTCCCTTTGTTCACCATGTTGATAGTCATTTCGGGAAACTCATCAAATTGGATAGATGATCTCTTTCTTCTTCGATGTCGTCTTGACTCGGCGGATCTTACATTGTTGTGAGGAAAGCCTCGAATCTTGAAGCCCTTTGTGGTTGAGCGTTTGATTCGGAATAGGCACATCCTGACAACAACGTCTTGATTAGTTGTGCATACGAGCAAGAACAATTTATTTCATCAATCGTTCTCTTTCGTGTGTTGCTACCCCCAGCTTGATGACACAGTTGATGTGGTTTGTCACTGGTTGTACTTTCACCCCCAAGTACAACGTTGTCCTTAACTGGAGGACACGTCTTCCTTTGGGGGCGTCGATCATTCAACTTGAGAGGCACCTTTGGCGTTTTAACTTCATCTGCTGAAGTTGTCTTGGCATAGATCGTAAATATCTTATCATCTCTCGTGACTTGACGAATTACACGCCTCAAGTTCTTCCCTTTAGTAGACTCGCGGACCCCTTGCGGGATGCTCAAACGAGATGCAATTGGAATTCTGGGGACATGAGATATTTCAGCTTGTCCAGGACTCTTCTAGACTGGGTAATTCAAACGTCCTTTTACTGGTGCCTTGCCTTTATCTTCGAGCTCAGCTGGAGAAGTGGAAGAAAGGAACGGAAAAGAGCATTCTTTGCTAAGGCGGAGGGCCCCACCATTGGCGAAGCGATTGAACTGGCCGGCGAGGCGATTCTTACCGCTGTTGGCGAAGCGGTTAACAGCTCTGTGGCGCCAAGGCGGCTCGAGCTGCCGGTGAAGGCTGGCGGGCGGAGACTCTGGCCGATTTTGATGTCGACCGGGACCTAAATTTTGTGATTTTGGGTCGATTCCCTGATTGATTTCGACTCTTGTGCCTTGCGAACAACGGCATCGCAGACGAGCAACGCTGCACGACGCTTTTGCGCGCCTTCTTCGTCAAACGGGTCCTCTTGACGAGAACCCATTCCTCATTGGCAGAGGGGTTGATGACTTGCTGTTGAGATAACTCAATTGCTTGACGTCTTCTCGTTTGCAAGTCAGCGTTATAGTATACTTCATCCATTGATTCCAAAGCCTTTGCAAGTCGATGGGCCTTCTTTTGGCGCTGTCTCTGACGAGCTCTCTTCGTCAGAGTTGTTGCACTTTGGTGTGCAGAGCCTTCGGCTTTGTGGGACGCCGAAACAATGTTGAGAGGTGAAGCCTCAACAACAATTGGGGGGAAGTCTTCACGTTGAGTCTTCCTTGGAGATAAGATCCTTTTGCATTTGGGGGTAGAGTATCTTGATGAAGACGAGCAGAGATAATCTTCGAACTAGGCTTGGTCGAAGATATAATCCAACCCATCGACCATGAGGTCGGCTTGATCGTTGCAAGGCTGCGACACAACGATCTCGGGCTCGAGACCGTTGGCTCCCACTGTGGTCGCCATCGTGTTTGGGTCGAAAGTTGTTTCCATTGTAAAACTTGAGAAAATTACACTTTTGATTCTCAGTTACAAAGAAATTTAAATAACTCTCTCTCAAACTCGAACAGAAGACGCTACACGCGTAGATCTCCTATTTTTGTGAGACTTTGCCTGTGCCGGGGACGTGTAATCCGTGGACCACCGAGCAACGATCGTCGAATCGACGGGGTTTAGTTGATGCTTCGCAAAGGAAACAAGAACTTAAGTAAATATCTTAGCAAGGTAAGATATCTACTCTTCCCAAGAATTAAGGCAAAGCTTAATCTCGAGGAATCTCCCAAGGAAGCTTCAAGAACGCTCTTGATTTGATGAGGAGTTCACTCTTGGATCTTCAAGATTCACCAAAGGACTCCTCTCTCTCTCTGGAAATAATCTCCCCCCCAATAATACGTGTTAAAAGGGTATTTATAGGCTTTAGAAGGCGTGCCCAAATGTCATAAGTGTTCAACATTTGTAGTTAGCCTTGGCGGCTTCAGTACCTCGCGTAAGCTACCTCGCTCCTGGCGGCGTGTTAACTACCTGTTGGCGGCGATGAAACTGACTTCGCTAGCGGCGGCGGTGTCGTCCCTCCACCTTTGTAGCGGTGTCTCGCTAGTAGCGAGGCACAAACAAGTGTCTCGCTAGTAGCGAGGCACAAACAAGTGTCTCGCTAGTAGCGAGGCACAAACAAGTGTCTCGCTAGTAGCGAGGCACAAACAAGTGTCTCGCTAGTAGCGAGGCACAAACAAGTGTCTCGCTAGTAGCGAGGCACAAACAAGTGTCTCGCTAGTAGCGAGGCACAAACAAGTGTCTCGCTAGTAGCGAGGCACAAACAAGTGTCTCGCTAGTAGCGAGGCACAAACAAGTGTCTCGCTAGTAGCGAGGCACAAACAAGTGTCTCGCTAGTAGCGAGGCACAAACAAGTGTCTCGCTAGTAGCGAGGCACAAACAAGTGTCTCGCTAGTAGCGAGGCACAAACAAGTGTCTCGCTAGTAGCGAGGCACAAACAAGTGTCTCGCTAGTAGCGAGGCACAAACAAGTGTCTCGCTAGTAGCGAGGCACAAACAAGTGTCTCGCTAGTAGCGAGGCACAAACAAGTGTCTCGCTAGTAGCGAGGCACAAACAAGTGTCTCGCTAGTAGCGAGGCACAAACAAGTGTCTCGCTAGTAGCGAGGCACAAACAAGTGTCTCGCTAGTAGCGAGGCACAAACAAGTGTCTCGCTAGTAGCGAGGCACAAACAAGTGTCTCGCTAGTAGCGAGGCACAAACAAGTGTCTCGCTAGTAGCGAGGCACAAACAAGTGTCTCGCTAGTAGCGAGGCACAAACAAGTGTCTCGCTAGTAGCGAGGCACAAACAAGTGTCTCGCTAGTAGCGAGGCACAAACAAGTGTCTCGCTAGTAGCGAGGCACAAACAAGTGTCTCGCTAGTAGCGAGGCACAAACAAGTGTCTCGCTAGTAGCGAGGCACAAACAAGTGTCTCGCTAGTAGCGAGGCACAAACAAGTGTCTCGCTAGTAGCGAGGCACAAACAAGTGTCTCGCTAGTAGCGAGGCACAAACAAGTGTCTCGCTAGTAGCGAGGCACAAACAAGTGTCTCGCTAGTAGCGAGGCACAAACAAGTGTCTCGCTAGTAGCGAGGCACAAACAAGTGTCTCGCTAGTAGCGAGGCACAAACAAGTGTCTCGCTAGTAGCGAGGCACAAACAAGTGTCTCGCTAGTAGCGAGGCACAAACAAGTGTCTCGCTAGTAGCGAGGCACAAACAAGTGTCTCGCTAGTAGCGAGGCACAAACAAGTGTCTCGCTAGTAGCGAGGCACAAACAAGTGTCTCGCTAGTAGCGAGGCACAAACAAGTGTCTCGCTAGTAGCGAGGCACAAACAAGTGTCTCGCTAGTAGCGAGGCACAAACAAGTGTCTCGCTAGTAGCGAGGCACAAACAAGTGTCTCGCACTATGGCGAGACACAATCTTCTCTTGTGTTGACTTCTTGAGATTTTGGCGGCGTTGTCGCCCCTCCACCGGCCAGAACGGTTTTCCCGCTTTTAGGCACGATTAAATGCCCTAAAATCACGCCTAGTGGGCGATTTTCGCTGTAACCGCCACTAAAGTATCCGAACGTCTCTTTGCGTTGATGAAGTCAAGTGGGCCCTACCAAAGATTGATTTAGATTCTTCAACGGCTCATTTCAAATATTCCGGTGTCTCGTCTTTGGCGGCGAGTAAGTGCCTCGCCTATAGCGAGACACTTCAAGGTGTCTCGCCATGGCGAGGCACAAACAAGTGTCTCGCTAGTAGCGAGGCACAGCGAAGTGTCTCGCTTGTAGCGAGCACAAACAAGTGTCTCGCTAGTAGCGAGGCACAGCGAAGTGTCTCGCTTGTAGCGAGCACAAACAAGTGTCTCGCACTATGGCGAGACACAATCTTCTCTTGTGTTGACTTCTTGAGATTTTGACGACGTTGTCCTTCGATCTTCTCATAATTTAGTCATATTTGAGGTTCTTCAGCAATTTTTGATGCCTACAGGAACAACCGCGTTCGAAAAATGTGTTCGTGGGGTGGCCCCCACACGCCAAAACGTGTGGCCAAAATGCCTTTTCACGAACACGCTCGTAGGGTGGCCCCACACCTCAGCACGAGAAAAATCTCGTGCTCGTGGGGTGTGACCCCCACGAACCCACAGTTGGGTGATTGACTACCGTAGGAAGACAGAGGAGATCTAATTGGGTGTTTCGGCAATGCTTCCACGGGTGACACTTCCTCATAGGACACCGATTGGTGACCAATAATTGGTATCGGATTGTGATAGATGTATCGACAACAATCGCATTCATCGGTGGTTCGCTTTGGTGGCTACATGGTTGTGCCAGGCACATACTAAGCATGCACATTCCTATAGGTTAAGTTCATGTTGTACCTTTATCAAGACGAAGGTTATGAAGTTGTTGCGATTAGCCGATGTGCAGCATATGTGTCGTGACGGCCCACAAGCACGCCATCTCGGTCCCTTGAAGCGTGTACATGGTTTGGTGCAACTATTGTTTCTTTCTTTACTATTTTGTCATGTAATGATCACATTCTATCTTGTCAACTCAACCACTTACATCCTCCCCTAAGATTATTACGTCATAATCATTTTTCCTCCTCTAAGATCCTTGTAATTTTTATTTTTTTTATAGAAAATCTATATCTATACTACATATAAAAGAGGATTGGTGTGGTAAAACTTTTGATTACCCTTTTGCCCTCTTAAATTTTGATAATTCCCAACTATTCTTTCTCAAGCTCTCATCTTTTCATAAACTACAGTATAATTTATCCTCATTCGTTACAATCCCTTCGCATTCTAACCACTCACAATATCATTAAATTTCTCATTTAATCTAATAATTAAAAAACCTCACGGGAAAGAAAACTAAGTTGACCCGTTTCACTTCTCTCTCTCTCTCTCTGCTAATTAAATCTCTTCCTCTCTTTATTTCTCATCCAATCCAAGCTCCGAAAATTAGGGCAGTCTAATTAAAAACCTGACTTTGTTCTCTCTCTCTCTCTCTCTCTCTCTCTCATCTCATCTCATCTCATCTCATCTAAATCGATTGAATCTGTTTGCCAGAGCTCTGTCTCTTAAACTTCTATATTTCTAAACCGATCCTTTTAGTGCCTCTTCATCTCACAACGTGTGATGATTCCAAATTCTCGAAAATTATCTCATTTCTCACCCTCTTCTTGGATCCCTCGGTCTCTCTCCATGATAAATTAAATGTTTTCCTTCGCAATGTCTATCTCAATTTAAATAACTACAGCCATGATTGCCACTAATTACAATGGTCATCTTACTCCCCAACTCTCTCAATTTGAAATTAAAGGAAGCATTAAAGTTTGCAACTTCTTATTTGCTATATGAAGGTTATTTGTGGGTGGATTTTTATTCAAAGAGGAAAATGTTATGTTGAGTGTAAGGATCAAAATTTTTTTCTTGTTAAGTTCTTGCCCCCACATTTACTTTTGATTGAAACTAATAGTTTTAAAATTATTATTCACAATTTTATGAAGTTCTTGGAGCCCTACAGATTTGAGTTGGTGGGAGAACCAATCGAGTAAGGTAAATTACTTAATTCCCTCTTCCCTTTTGTTATTTTCCTAATGTAAAATTGATCTTTGTATTTGGTTTTATTTTGCTAAAATCTCTATTGGAATTATTCACCCATTTATTTTTGTTGGAAATTAATGATTATTCAACATAATTAAGTAAGCCAGAAAATACATATAGACAGGGAAATAAATTATTCTTCTTGTGTTACTATTTTTCAATATATACACATACTATTTTCTTTTAGAGGGATTAGAAATAATTTATTCTTGTTTAGTTTATGATTTGTTTGTGGACTTGATTAATCTTGTTGCATGGATACGTGTATATGTAAAATGTAGAATGTTTTAGGGTAGATGATAGTTCAGCCTTTGTAGACTTGGACAACAAGGCTAGATGATAGTTCAGCCTTTAGCTGCTTTCCATACTTCTGTGGAAGTATGAAAGAGTCTAATAGATAGATAAGCCTTTAGGTTATTACGTTAAATAGAAATTCTCTACAAGTTGTTTTGTTGATAATAATACAGCAGACGTGGTAATAGTTCTTTTGATGAAAATGGTCAATAAACAAGTGATCAGTATACTAACTGTTTATATATTCATCTATGATAATAGCTTAATGAGAATTGACACTCATTCTCATATTATTAAATGATTGCTTAAGTAACTATTAACTAAGTTCATGTAATCAAATAGCCACTCATAAATACTTGATTTAAGTTTTACTTGATGAACTGATATTTATCTAGCTATACTTGATTTAAGTTTTAAAGATTTGATTTTGTGGTGGAACTGTAGGTTAGATGTAATGGGTCGAATTAAGTAGTGGAAAGCATGATTCATGACCATAGTGTTTCTAAGACTGAAAATTTTATGAACTCCTGACAATTGAGTTCGATTAATATTCACCATGTGTTGATTGAGAGAAAGCAAAAGGATGAGGATAGATGTATATGCCTGTGTCTTGATCTATTAAAGTAGCCAAGATCAACAAACTTGCAAGAGCCCTATGACATGCATTTGCACTCGGCTTTGATATACAATAAATACTTGTATAGAATTGGAGCGAAATTGGTTTTTGGTATATCTACATATTTTTCTTAGTATTGCCGGATGATAAACTTTCTTTTTTTTATTATGTCATTATTTACAAAGGGGGTGGTATTAGCTTCTCATACTTGCATTGTTGACATTTGTCTATAGATTTCAAATAAGTGATTGGTAATATTTTCACTCACTCTAATCCTCTCATTGCGAACCAAAAAAGCAAGATTATGCAACCTCCCCTTCCTGGATAACCTCCATCTAATTTCTTATCTTTTTTTTCCGCAGAGTTGCAAATCATATATGCCTGGTGTGGCCTTCCCCTTCCTGGATAACCTCCATCTAATTTCTTATCTTTTTTTTCTTCACAGAGTTGCAAATCATATATGTCTCGTGTAGCCTTCAAACAAATGGGGTTTGATGTATACATTACAAGTTTCCCTGGTTCAACATTTTGAATAGAACCGAATGATGTAGTTCATGAATTCAAGACTAAAGTTATACCAAATTCCTATTTTCTGTAGTTGTTAACAAATGTATGCACTTTCATTAATTAATGTTCTCCGTACCAAATTCCTATTTTTTGTACTTGGTAACAAAATGTATGTTTTTTTTATCTCTGAATGCGTAGCATGAAGTTGAAATGCAAGTTAAGTAACTCTGTATGATGTATTTCTTTCTTAATGCATACTATGCTTGGGAAGTTTGGCTCAAAATAACTGAAAGAAACAAGATCAAATAATACTATCGATATTTTAGCTATAGATAGCTTACTCGATGTTGATCTTTCATTTTGTTGTCATTCAGGTCGTATGTTGTGTCAAATACATTGATTCAAATGGTTTACACACGAGTGCTACACTACTTTGCTTCGAGGAAAAAAGCATAAATCTGTGGGATCAGAATTCTCTCTTGAAGAGGATAATACTTGCTTGGTTGAACTTGGTGACAGTAATTTGCATGGGCACACTCGATGTTGCTTATCACATAAGTTTGCTTTGCATTTTATTATAGTCTATTATTGTTCTCTTAACTCTACAGAAAGTTGACTTTGGCTTTACTGTAAGTTAGGAAATATGTAAATAGGTTCAAACTACATCCTATCCATAGAGTTATATCAAAATTTGGAAAATCAAGATATTTTTTCTTTTTATAAACTAAATTGTATGAGAATTGTTATTCTTAACGATGACTTTAATTTTATAAAAAACTTTGGACTTTGATCTTTTGTTGCAAGATTACCCCTTCCAAAGCTCATGACGGTCTAATGAACTTACTCATAATAATAAAGATTATAATAAAAATTAAATGATTATAACCTAAGGCAATTCTCATTTATTCAATATGAAAATTTTGTATCAACAAAAACCACATTTTGTCTTTATTTTGAAACATCCTCTAATGTGATAAATGATGCCAGCTCAAATCAAAACCAGCTTCTATATAGTGTCCAATTGGTGCCATGAAGTGTTTCAATTTTTTCTCGAATGCAGTCTTGTAGAATGTATCAAGTTGACGAAGGAATAGGCAATAGACCCTTGTGCCGAGCACGGGCTCTGCTGATGGTTCACGTCCTAGAAATTTGACAAACACATGTTATTTGAAAGTTTGAATCAAAACATGTGCTAATTCAATGACTTATGGTAAAATTAAATATTGATCAACATGCATCTAATATGAATACGAGATCATTCTCAAGCAATCTCTCTACTCCCTTTGTCCATTGAAAATAAGAAAGAACATTTTTTGGTTTGAATTTTGGGTTAAGTGTAGATAGGCAACTTTTAGTATCGTTGTTTTCAACTTACTAAATCTCTAACGACTTTGAAAGTCACATTGTTTATAATGAGCAAAATAATAAATTACGAAGAAAAAATATCCACAGATTGCCTAATCAGAATTTTTATGTATCTCATTGTTTCATAAATAATAACAAGATTTGTATGTGAAATTTTAGTTGGCATTCAAATGCTTCATCTACTATGGTTTCTTAACATGCATATTGCACGTGTTGCATACTAGTAAGTAGTAAACATTTTTTGCGCTTGAGTTGCGTTAGAAGAAGAAAAATAATAAGAGCTAGTGCTGTTTGAATTGCTCGAGAAGAAGAAAAATAATGAGAGCTTGTGCTGCTTTAATTACCCCCATGTTAACAAAGCAAGAAGCGCCACTTTTTAAAGTTTGGAGCAGGACCATTGCTATATTTAATGCCCACTCTCCTCATTCTCAAGGACTTGGGTCATTAATTACTACCTTGTGAGATCTCTTGTACATACACTGTATATTATTTGGGCTAAAGTCTAGAATCAGCGTGAATACAGTTCAGCTCTATGGAGGATTGTAACTTTTTTCCAACTCAAATAATCTATAATTAAAAGTCAATCTCAAATTTGAATGGAGAAGTATCATTTGGCATTTTTCTTTTAAAATATATATATCATCCTCTCTAAGCTCTCTTGCATCTTTATCAAGTTTTACCTTTTATAGGACATGTAGAAATGTAAGGAATTGTTCGGCATTAGAAATAGAAAATACATGAAAGCATGCATCCAGCTGATTCAACATTTTTCAGTTTTTCATATGATTCTATGATTCAAACAAGAAGCTGAAAATATGTGGTTCTCACTTTCAATGACGAATAAATATTGTATAATGAAGGATAGCAACTTTATCCATTGTGTATATATTTATAATAGGGAGATAAGTATAATTCCAATATTCCAGCAATGGGCAATGAACATAGGAAAAAGACATATTATAAGAAGAATAACGAATGTTATTTGCACAATAGAACTTAGACCTGCAAATCTGCAGTATCTGTTTTTGCTTCACAACTTCCAATTCCCTATATATCTATTTACAGATTATGTCATTTTTAGATCGTAAAATAGAATAAACACCAGAACTAATAATGTATACAGACAATGCATACACCGGCTCTATCTTTTCTTTATCTTGGCAAAGAATAAGATTGAACGTCAAGAGAAATTTCGCCTCTACACGAAATTAGTATCAGTTCAGTTGTGGTTGGCCAGCAGACTGAATTTTTCGTCCTGAGGATCAGTTGGCCATGGGATTAAGCTATGCGGAGGGAAGCAACAATCACAGTCCACTTGGCATCGCTGCGGCCAAACCCAAGTAGCCGATGATGCGACTGTTTCTTCATCAACATTTTGAGTTTCGTCTAGGGAATTACTAGTATTGACAGGATTTCCGGAGCTAGCAGCGTCTCTTAGGGGTCCCCAGCACTCTACGCGGTTGAACTCTGGTAGATTGGACTGGAAATAGACAAACACTAGTGCTTCCTCTAGTTCTGGATGGTTGTTGAAGAGGCTCTCGTCTCCATGAACAAATGCTTTTAGAACCTGTTCATATACATCCATTGACTCTTTAATTCTACTTTGCCTGTATCATCAGAGGAGTTTTTCTAGAGAATTTTTGTTCTTCCTGGTGTTATGTGTTCAGTGTTGGTGCTAATTTCCAATCAATAGCAACAAGACTAATTATAGTGTATAGAGTAGATTAAATTAATGGCTAAGTTACATGAACAAAAAGTTTTTGGGACCTAATGAATCACTCCAGTCATCAATAACAATCATACTATAGGAGAGGGATTGAAAGGTTCAATTACATGCTGTTATTACTGACTGCAGAGCATCCATCAGCCTGTAACAGCTAGTCGCATTGATTTGTTCTGTTACATAAAAAATTATACCTTACCTGTACCATTGGAGAAGTTATTCTATAGAAATTGCTCATTGTGTTGTTTTTCTTCTGAATTTCTTTTGTTAATTGTGCTCGTTATAATGAGAAAACTTCAAGTATGTCTAAAATTGGTGTTAATTTACAGTCAATAACCAAATTACTAGTATCTAAATTCCGATTTCTCACCACCGGAAGTTCTTTGCGAAAGATATAGAAACGGAGGCTGGCGATAAGATCAAGAAGAAAGTGACCACCGCTAATATGGCAGTGTACATGGAGAGACATTTTCCCTTCACCTTCTTCCACTCTGCCACCACCTCGTCCCTCTGTAACCGATTATACCATCCCTGCAACTGCATATGCCACGAGGGGAAATCAATCAAATCGATGAAGATTTTTACATATAGTGGTGGAACTAGGATACCATCAATAATATAAATTCATATTTTAAATCGGGATTTTCAAATTGTAAACACATACCATTATACTTATATGATCTATTACACGTCAACTACTTTGATATAGGATCTTGAATGGTTTCAATGTGTCTTAGTCATGTACAATATGTTGCCAGACTCAATGTTTCATCATAAAACTTTGTAAGTCTGGATCTTCAAATTATAAATCCGCACCGTTAGATACGATGTACTACACATCAAGTAGCCAAAAATAAAACGATTTGAATGTGTATTGATCACGAATCTATGTTGTCAGAACCAAAGTTTCAGAATTTTCAAAAAATCAATCAACTTTCTTTCCAAAATTGTTACAAAGTGAAATTGTGTGTGTTACTTGTACCTGAGCTCGGTTGATGGTGTTGGAGATGGCAAGGGTGAGCTTGGACGTTATGTCGCTATGCGTAAGCGTGTAGGTTCTTGGAAGCTTGGCAGGGTGTCTCTGCTCCTCATCTACTCCCACAAACAACACCTTCAGCTTTGATGCCTCGAATATCGCCGGACCAAACAGCCTCGCCATCTGATCACCATCATCAATCATATGATCTTAGAACATGTATGCCTACACATACATGTAAATAAATATCAGTAGTTAGCTAGCTTACCGGGACGAGGGAGCGAGTTCTTCTAGAAGGAGGAGGCCGGCGTTTCCCATGGAACAAGAGAGAGTTGGAATTAAGATGCAAAGAATTATGGCGCTTTAATTGGATGGGCATCACAAGCGTGAAACCCATCTCAATTTCAGAGAAAAGCTTTTGAAGAGGGAAAGAGGGAGGAAAATTTTGGGTTAGGAGAAAGGAAGGAAGAGAGAGGGAGGGAGTTCGGTTGGTTGGTTGGTTGGCTGGTTAGTTGGCTTGTTTAATGGGACTCTTTTTCTCTCTTTGCTTTTTGTTTGTTTGTTTCAATTTTCAATGAGCAGTTCAAATCCCACTTCTCTCTATTTTTATTTTCTTGCCGAGGAGGAATGGAATATTAAATAAGAAACGTGTTGAGTATTAAAGGTGTTGTGATAATTGATTGAATTATATAATATGATTTATGGAGAAGCAAGAGGAAAAAGAAAGAAAACTCTACAAGCAAACTGTCACTGTCGCGGTTACTTAACGGAAGTAGCACGACACGATATTGGATAAATATACCGATCTAGTCCCTTGCTAGAAAGAAAGAAATGGAGAAGATAGGAAAATTGTCGGGGTGTCTTGAATCCTAATAATTAGTCATTCTCTCCGGTTTAAACCGTTTTGGTTCTGAAATAGAAGAGGATTGGACCAAAACAAAACCAGTTTAAGACCAGATTGACCTAGCAAAACAGTTTAAGCTCTCGTTCAGATTTTTGTCCAGCTAGGACCAAAACTTAAACTGATTTTGCTCCCTAAATTAGCTTTAAGTAGAGTTGCCAAATAAGGCCCTTAAGATCTGTTTTTGGCTATCGGTTATATGTAGAGTGCAATTCCTCTTGGAGTGAATAATCCATGAGTCGATGAGGATTTTGAAATCTGATGAAATGGCCATCGGTTATTTGCCCAAATGTAGTATTTTCTCTAAAGTACGTTAAATCTTTGTGTATGCATTTTAATGTATTTATGTGATCTTGATCTCGCATTATATGATTATATATTTATTCCTTGACAAAAATAAAAAAGAAAATAAAGAAAGAAATGGAGAAGTGCTCAGGGTTAATGCTTGTAGTTGTAGTCAAAGGAGACTGCTCACTTACAAGGGAAAACAGCATGCCTTAAAACAAGAAGCAATGGCTACCCGACCATTGTCCGTTCAAGTCAAGTTACATGCCAGTGTTGTTGGGATCAAGCGATGCGCTCTGATACCACTTGTTGTGCGCAGCGAAAAATTTCGACAGCACCTCTGCCGAACAATAGCCACAACAAGAGAGCTAGATCACAATAAGAATTCTCGTCTCACCAAGAAAACAATAATCTAAAGCAAATATCTCAACAAAGTGGGATATTTACTCTTCCTCTCATTAGTTCTAGGACTGACCTGTCGAGGGAACTTAAAAGCTATTACAAATCAAACACCACAAATAGCGACACATCAATTTACGTGGTTCGGCAAGTTGCCTACGTCCACGGGGCAAGGAGGGGGGAATTTTACTAATAGAGAGAGAGAGAATACAAACTAGGGTTACAAATTCTTACCACAAAACCCTAGAACAAAGCTCTCAAATCTCGCACCAAATCTCCTCACAAAAGATGCACAATACCCTCTCAAAAGCTGCTCCAAAACGAGTTCCCCATACCCCAATTAATCATGTTTAGGGTTATATATAAACTCAAAATGAAACTGGTTTAAAACCAAACCCAAAACAGGTCAGATTCGAATCGCTTAGTAGTCGACTACTACTCGAGTAGTCGACTACTACCGAGTAGTCGACTACTACCGAGTAGTCGACTACTACCGAGTAGTCGACTACTACTCAGAGTAGTCGACTACTAAGCCCGAAATCTGCCTTGTGCATGTTTTGGTGCATGTTTCCAACAATTCTCCACCTCGGCGAATGTTTTCCTCAAAACTGAGCCGACACCGATACCAAACAAATGTCTCACTTGTTGTGTCTAGTACGAAGTGAAACCATTTCACGACAACGGACTCAATCCACAACAAGTTGAGACCCAAGCGAGAAACCAAACTTTCTCCAAACAACGGTATCAACTCAGAGCAAGCGCTTTCTGTCAACTGCAAAGTAGTCGACTACTACTCAGAGTAGTCGACTACTAAGCCCGAAATCTGCCTTGTGCATGTTTTGGTGCATGTTTCCAACAAGTGTATCTCCAAGCCATATGTTACACGTTTTCATTGTCATCATTATTGATAACCATACTTCAGTACAGCATATCAGCAGCCGCTCATTAGGAAAGGAATCTAAAGATAAATTCTGGTTTGTAACACACCAAGTAAATCTTTTAATCTAACCAAACAATATTTACGTGTAGCTGTATAAGCCTGCTCCAATTTGGATTAATTGCCTAGGATACGTACTATGATACATCTATTTCACTCCACCAAGTGATCTGCTCAAATAAAATCAAACTGAAAGACTCTTTTAAATAAGATGGTGAACTTATATGTTAATTACAATACATTAAAAAACAAACCATCAAACTATGTACTGTTCTTAAAATAATTCTGTGTTTGGAGGCCTGCCGATCAATAACATCTATTACTAAAATTTGAAAAATTAAAAACCAAAATCAAAACTGAAGGGGGGCAAAAAAACTAGGAACAGAGACTAGAAGAAAGAGGAAAACAGAGTGAGGCAAGGAGAGAACGGATCGAGAAGGGATGAAGATCAGAGACATATATCTTCTTTGGGCTAAATGGGATCCTCTACTAATGCATAGTGCCTCCTAATATCTCCTAATATCTCCTAATGCATCTCCACCTTTGATTTTGTGCCCAAGCACAAAATACAAGGAGCTACTATGCAATGAAAGGTGGAGATGCATTAGGAGATATTAGGAAGCACTATGCATTAGTAGAGGATCTCAATTCAACATTAGGCACCCCACGGGCCCACTCCTAACTTTGGAAAATTATAATATAACCCCCATCACTTTCAAAATTTTAAAGGCCCTTCTTAACTTAGGTGTTATCAAAAACTCCTTCAGCTTTAAATCAAAAAACACTCCTAACAACATTAACCATAATTTTCGCTAGCAAAATTATTCTCCTATTTTTACCCATCGATGTGAAAATTGTGTCGTCGGAGGGTTTTTTCTGATAAAATATTAAAGTCCAAGAGGATTTTCTGATAACCCCCTAAATTGTGGTGGTATTCTAATATTTTGAAAGTTAATGTGGGTTACTTGATAATCGTTGAAAGTTAAGGGTTTTTTTCTGATATTTAGTCCTTTTCTAAATTAAAGAATTGAGGATTTTTTTAAATTTTGGTTGCAGAAATCTTTAATATTTTGAAAAATAATCCATCAGATAATTGAAATTGCTATTTAGTTCCTCAAATCTTATTAGTTATTTTCAAATTAGTCCATGTGTTAGTTATTTTATCGAAACTGCTAACTTAGATTTGGATTAGTTGTTAACCACAAATGGTGAATTACATTTCTACGATCAATTAGTCATCCTTCTGCTAAAAATCCGAAAATGTTTCAAAAAGCAAGTTTTAAGAGCACAAGTAATCCTCGAGACTAGGCCTGCTCACCTGGTCGGGTCGGCCCGAGAGCCTGCCCAACTGGTCTGGTCGGCCCGGCCTGGATCACCTTCGGGCTGGGCTAGGCAAATGGCTCAAAACTAGAGCTCGGACCCAATATGGGCCTGAATTAAATCCTAACTCTAATAAAATAGGTCAGACCCATTTAAAAAAAGTAACTTGGCCCAAATTTGGGCCAAATCCATTTCTTAAATTAAATTGTTATATTTATCTTTTCTTTTTTGTTAAGATTTTAAATAAATTAGCTTAAGAAATATATAAAACCATGTAAAAAAAAAAGCTCCGGAGGGGGCTTAGGCTCAGCTCGGCCCGGTTGGAGGCTAAGTTTGGGTAGCTCCTAAACCAGGAATCAGAGGGCCAAGCTCAGCTCGAACCCGGCCCGTGGCCGAGTCTACCTGGGACCTTTCGCAGTCAGGGCCCAAATGAATAACACAAATGTAATCCCTCCTTTATATATAAAGAGAAATTGGTGGAACTTCTAAATACACCAAAATTTAACATGTTTCATATCATAAAGGCACAAAAAGAGGATATGTGTCGTACCATAAGTACACATGTGTCACTCTATCCTATTTGAAGATGACAAGTGGACACCAAATCTTATATTCACCTAAGAATTCTCATTAAAGTAAAACTATTCATAGTTAGAAATTCTAATATTCAAATATTTAGTAATTCTTATTAGATTATAACTATCCATATTTTAATAAAACCTCATAATCATATATTTAAATATAGAAATATTTTCACCAAAGAATCCTCATTAAATTAAAATTATTAATACTTAAAAATTCTACTAATAAAATATTTTGTAATCCTTACTAGATTATAACTATCCATATTTTAATAAAACCTCATAATCATATATTTAAATATCAAAATTAAAGAAAAACTCCCAGAGAGAAACTCTCTACATAAAATCATGGATCAATTTTGGAAACCCCCTTTCAACTATTTTAATTTGAGAAAACCTCCCTCAAGTTTGAGCATATATTGTAGATAACTCCCTCAACTATGAAAATTTGAGATAACACCTGAACTTTTCTCACTTAAACCTCCCTTAAGTATGCAGTATGTATCAGAAAGCTCCTTTGAATTATTTTAATTTGATAAACCGCTTTCAGATTTGAGCATATTGTAGATAAACCCCTCAAGTTTAAAAATTTGAGAAACCCCCATGAACTCTTCTTAATTTTCGCTCTGAAAGCTAACACCGTTAGGTCTAGCATGACACATGATAAGTAGGTGACTAAAAAAGACGAAAATACACCTCAATTATAAAAAAATTACTCTGATTTATTAGAATAAGAGAAAGATTGTAGAAAAGGAAAAAAAGCATTGTAAATTAATCAAAATCTTTTCACCCGTTGGTGGTTTCTTTCTAACTGAATGGGTTGATTTTCAAAAGGATATTTCAGTAATTTTATATTTCAAAATAACATCGTGGGGTTTGCCGAGAAAATTGTGAAAGATTTAGGGGGAGGGGGGTTGTGAGACACGCCATAGTTGATGGGGGTTTCTCTAATTTTCAAAGTAGAGTGGTGTTATCTATAATATGTACAACTTAAGGGGGTTTTCTTAAATTAAAATAATTGCGAGGGGGATTCTGAGACATTCATTGTAAGACTCATCCGTGTGAGCACTGGAATTTTCAAAGTAGAGTGGGGTTATCTATAATATGTTCAAACGTAAGGGGTTTTTTTAAATTAAAATAATTGCGAGGGGGATTTTGACACATTCTTTGTAAGACTCATCCGTGTGAACACTGGCAAAATACTTGTGTCTAATAATTAGAAATCGAAGATGGGCATGTGATAAACATGGATTGACCCTTAGCCATTTGACAAATGAGGATCCATATTAAACAAAGTGGGGTCACTTGACCCCACTTTGCTCAACGAATATTAGGATCCCATCTTAGTAAACACCCACCAATCAAAAAAAATTATCACACTAATAGGCATGTCACCCCACTACAAAACCGAAGAGACCCATATCTCACTCGACCAAGATCAATTAGAAACCCAAAAGGATCCAATAGATCCTATCCATCTAATAACCCAACAATTAGACTAATAATTCTAGTAAAAATCCAACTGGACCGACCCTTGTGTCCACTCGTCCATTAAAATCTATTCTTGATTTATTTGCTTTTGAAGATTACAATGATCTTGCTTGTGTCTATGGCAACTGTAAAGAGAGCTTTTTCTACGATGAAGTTGATAAAGAGCAAGTTGTGAAATAAAATGAATGATAATCAGCTCAATAATTTCTTAGGAAAATATATTGATAAAGATGTATTTGATAGTGTTACTAATGATGTGATTATGCACTTTCTTCAAAATATGAGAAGTCATCAGAGACAATTATAGTTTTTTAATTATTAATTATACGGTGACACACTTCTCAAAAATTCTAGATCCACCCCTGCCTTCCGAGCCAAAGCTCCAAACGCCAACCACTAAGCCACTTGTGGCGGGTAAAGAAGTGGATTTTGATTTGTAATAAGTTAAAAGAAGAGGCATAACTGGAAAATCATGAAAAAAGTTAAGTTAAATAAAATAGTTCGCAAAATAAACTATAACTATCTATCTACATGGAAACAAATAATAGGATTCAAGGTCATTAAATGGCAACTTTGATGATCTCATTCACATGCAAGTGATTTGTTGTCCGATTCTCATTTCATGTCGGCTATGCAACCCTACTGTTAATGGGATCCAACGATAATTGTTAATGGGATCCAACGATAAAATCATTTATCATGTGACTATATTTCATGTGGTACCCTGTAGATTTGTTTCAAATCCAACCTTGTTTTGAGCAAACAGTAAATATTTGAGTACACATCGTATTAGAACACCTCGCACAGTGGAGAGCGTTCCGAACCATATAGTTGAAGTGATTGGGGGGGGGGCATGATGGTAATTTTCATGCTCCACTCTACGGTGTAGATCACCCCCCAATATGGGGTGTTCTGATATGATGCCTAGTCTAAATATTTCGGGTTTTGAAATTATTTTTCACGTGATTGGTGAAATGTTATCAAAGGACGGATCCAAGTAGATTATTTAGGCCGTGCTTGGCAATTCTACAAAACTAATATTAATGGACATAATCTTGATCTAAAAACTAACTCTTTTAGACTTTGTGTAGCAACTTTCAAATTAGATTGAGTTATGACTGGTTTTTGCTTGACCAGACCAGAGTAGTGTCCATATGGGGGGATGGTCTAGAATTTGAACACAAAAAATCAGTTCAATTCTTGCCTAATTTTTGTCAAACCAAAAACTAATTTTTGGACCGAGCTTGTATCTGTTAGACCGTTTCTTTGAAGTTGCCAAACAAAGCCTATTAGGCAAAAAGTCGACCACAATTGAGCCAATATTTCTTAGTTCAACTTTTAACTCTTAAACTAGTTTTCTTTTGGCCCAATCTCCTCTTTGATCAACTTTGGCCTGATTAAAGAGAAATCAGACTTGAACCAGTTTCTTTTTATAGTTTTTAGACATAGTCTTAGAATCTAGTCATGATGGGTTCAAGAATCATTAGGTTTTTTTCTCTCTTTTTTATTTTTATCACATTTGCATTTTGTTTGGTAACAAGAAATAAGAGGGTTGTCATGCAACCTTAAAGGTTCGCATGAAAATGTTTGATAGGAAAATCCAAATGGTGAAGACGATGACCATGATGATCCTGTAGTTATTGTTGAGATGGGGAACGAGAGGTGTAATGGAGAGCAGTTCACACAACTCATCTTCATGTTATGGGGCTCTATGGGCTGGGTGGGTTGACTCATGAACAAACATGTTGAGAGGGAAAAGGGACAGATTGGATCCCAGTGAAAGCCCCTCCAACGCTCAAGATAGAGGATTACAGTTGTAAGGAGCAAGGTATAATGACCAAGAGCTTTAGAATATCAAATGAGAAAGGAGCTAATGGGCGAAACATTGAAAGTGTTATATTTCTTGGTCGTCTCTCCCTCTCTCATGGTTCCAATTCTCCATGTTGCCGGACCTTAAGAAAGTGGTGTTTTCCTTTTGACACGAGGAGGTGATGTTTATTATTGATTGTGTCATGACAAGGTGTTTTAGGAGGAGAAGGTGTGTTCCGTCCTTTAGAGAGTGACCTCTAAGGTTAGCAACAAATCTTATTGAAGTATTTTGCTTAGAATGGTTTGCAAGTTAAGTGCTGACATGTACCAGGTGATTGGACATTCTTAAAACCAGAGCACTCATGCCTTTGGACTATAAGAAAAATAACTTGACATTATTTCCTTGTGTTGGCTGTTTCGTTTTCTGCAAAAATAAATTGCAGCAAAAAATATTGCATTCAACATTTATTGCAGGAAATCAACTTCAAATTTTCTGTTTTGATATCTGCAATTATATCGTAGAAAATGTATTTTCAAATACAAGTTTAGTGTTTGGTTGAAAGACAATTAGGCAAAAGCTACAAAATTTTGTCATGTAAGAAAACTTGGGGTAAATCGTTTTCTTGTTTGAATTTAAAAGATTTGTTTATGCGATGGAATTATTTTTATTTTTAATTCCTTTTTAAGCATGCAACTTTTCCTCATTTGTTGCAAATTTTTCCATAAAATGTAAGTTTATTTACCTTTTCTAATTACAAAGTTATAAACCAAACGACATATTTACAAATCACATTGCTTATTTACATTTGCAACTCAATTTCCATCCAACCAAACAGTTGTAGTTTATACATTTACATTTGGAGAACAAATCAGTAAGATCAATATTCCAACTTTTCTAATTAATTAATGAAAGTGTAGAAATTTATCTCCTTGACAACAAGAGACTAATTCCAACATCAAAATTAAATGAAACTCAACATGAAAAGGAACAAAATGGAAAATCACATATTTCCCATGCAAAAAAAAACGCTCTCGCAACCTTCCAAAACAGTTATTAACAATAATCTCATTTATTAATTACAAGATCACAACGAGAGAAATCAAATAGAAAACGGGTTTTTATATATTAGCCTCTTCAAATCAATAATTGCATATTAGTCCCTAAAATCCTAAAATTGCATATTAATCCTTTAAATGCTATAGGATCTAAAGTCAAATCTAATGGTTAGAGGCAAAATAACTATTTCACCCCTATTATGTTTTCCGAACCCATTGTAGTTTAAACCAAGTACACGCCTACAAAATACCGCTTTGAGTTCTTCTTCTCCAACGGTTAGCAAAGATCCCTCACCCAAAGTTGATCTTCATAAAGGTTTAAAACATCAGAGGGAGGAGCAGATGTAGGGTTAGGAGTTAACCCAACCATGATTAGATCTTTTAATTGAAATACTAACGGAGAGGCCATCTTGCAATATTCAATATAATTTAAGGGACAATTTCCAAGCGTTGAGGAGCTAATATGCAATTATACAAAAATAAATAAATAAATAAACTAGTGATATTAATTAGCACAAACCACACGGGGGGTCAACGCAACCTCCTTCACCTCCGAGCCCCCTGACCGATCCCTAAAATAACCTCTCTTCTTCTCTACAAATTTCACGAAAAAAAAATGAAGCAACAACCCTGCTGCTCATCATCACCATTACCATCATCACCATCTCCTCCCCTCTCCTTCCCCTCCCTCTCCTCCCTCTCCGCCTTCCTAAAATCCCACATCCCCTCCGACTCCCTCTCCTCATGGGGCCTCACCCCAGGCACCAAAACCCTAAACAACCTCTACCTCGAGATCGCCAACGGCGAATCCTCTCTCCTCGCCTCCCCTTCCCTCACCCGCACCGTCAACGTGGCCATCCTCCGCATCAAGAACTCCCGCGGCTCCACTCTCCTCGAATCCCAGCAGCTCCTCTCTGACGGAACCCTAAGGAGCAGGAACCGCCCTTTGTCGGAGAAGATGACGCCCGGGGAGTCCATCGAGGATGCGGCGGCTCGTGCGGTCAGAGAGGAGCTGGGGGGAAATGTTAGGGTTAGGGTTCTGATGGAGACGTACCGGGTGGAGGTGGACGAGGAGAAGGAGTCTGTTTCGTACCCGGGACTGCCGGCGAGGTATTTGCTGCACTGTGTTGATGCTGTTGTTGAAGAGGGGGTCCCTGAGGAAGGGGAGTTTGAGACGGAGGAGCACGGCGAAGAGATTGGTCATGAAGGCGGTGGCGGTGGTGATGGCGGCGCTGTGTTCGTTCGGAAGCACATTTGGAAATGGAGTGATTGAATTGGGTGAGCCAATGCATTTTCTTCTTAATTTGAAACCACTATGCTGTACTATTTGGGAGTATTGATGCAATGTTTTAAGAGAAACACGAGCTTGCCCTGTGTTCGGAATATGTATTTTCCCCCATTAAGGGTTTAATATGCATCACTCTATGACCACTCTAATGCTCTTATATAGTTAGTAATGGGTAAAACAAAAAGATTGGAGAACATCATGAGCTTGTATATGAAGAAGCTCCACCATGAGATTGTGCGAAGAATGTGTTCGAGGTGTTGGTACAAGTATCAGAAAATGCAACCACCTACGTACCACTGCCGCAGATATGCTGATGATACAACAGCTTTTTGGAAAATCTCGAGCAAAATTATAGAATAATATGACATAGAATTGTACTTGAAGTCTGAAGAAATGATGCGTATAGATTAGTTTTGCAAACGGTCCATGGAGGCTGGAGATGAACTCGCGGTCACGGGTTCCATCAAATCCCAAATTACTTGCTCTTTTATCAATCTGGATGATGCAGTCATATGCCTCAAGGAAGAAGCAACAGAAATTATTGGTCAGATTCAAAATAACTGTTAAATCATTTTTGAATCGGACGGTAAAATGAGTTAAGGAAATTGTCGTAGAGGACCTCTTGTCCTCTGAAGTCTGCAGGTTGGACTGATATACGATTTGTTAAAATCATGGTTAAAGTTAGATGCATGGTTAAAATAAGAAGTAATATGATATGTTTTTTTTGACAAAATAAGATGCATGGTTAGAACATGTTGATATCACAAGATTTTATTGCTAAATACTTGAAAATCACATGTAGCAGCTAAGGATTTTCATCAAAATCTAAATTCACATCTATAGCATCCGTATCATGGATACTATCAGTAGCGGCCTAGCTCAACTATATAACATATGGAAAAAGTGGGTATGAGATGACATCGCATTTTGCTAAATGAGTTGTCAAAAGATGAACTAGCGGTAAATCTCACCATCCTTCATTGAGAAAAATAAGCTCCCAGATCATATCCAATAACCCTATATGTATGGCACTTCGCTGAATGAATTATTCAAATCAAAGTGTGGTTTTTTTTTCCTGTGCTACAAAACGCCCAAAGGATAGCTATATTTCAAGATTAGGGGAAAAAGGGTACGCATAACATGCCTTCTCAGAGTGCCAACGCATTGATTTTCTATGTTGAAAGAATACTTCAAAAACGTAGTCAAACGGATGATTTTTTTTTTCTTTTTAATGTAGGTATACAACATCCAAAAAAAAAAAAAAGGTATTCACAACAATAAGATGGCAAAACAACTGCACAACATATAAAAAGATATGAAGCGATAGTTAATGTTAAAAGACTCACAAACACACTATGTTAAAGACTTACAAACACACTGCAGACAGATTTCACTATTACAAGATGGCAATCCTTTTCTTAATCTTGTTCGTAGCTTTACATCTCTAGTTTTTCAATCTTCACAATCAAACCTTCATCTAGGAGCTGTACAGGATACAAACACCTGGCGGGGTATCTCGTGGTGTTCAGTTAGTAAGTAGAAGAGAGTAAACTAATTCTTTAACTAACACAAATTGTAATTCCATTAGTTCAGCCATCTGACTTCTGCTTCTATCTTATACGGGCTTGTCTCTGTAGAGGGAGCATCAGCTTGAATGTGGCGAACAAATTGTCCTTTAATTCGAGGACGCTGCTCAGCGAGTCTTTTCCTGCTCTGGTACCGAACCTGGATAAAGGATTCCCAAATTAGATAACAGAAAGAGAAGTTTAGCCAGCAGAAATTATATTTGCCCAATCTAGTTGGGCAAGATTCTATCCTTTTTAATGGAAAGAAGCAGCTTTGACCTATAGCTTAATGTATCATTGAGTTTTACTTTAAAAAATTTAGTTTCCACCGTGCCCCTTCTTGTATTAACATGGATAACATAACAAACATGTACCAAAAGACTGAGTTTCAAAAGGATTTGTAAATTGTACCTTTTTCTCAAAGCATCTATCCTTTTTCTTCAATCGAAATTTTTTTAAGGCTGCCTCTCTCTGACTTAAGCGACCCAAGTCCACTGGTTTCTTCTCCACTTGATTTCGTAGCTCTGATGTTACATTGGGCATGTTTGTTGTGCTGATACTACTATTACCAATGCCATCAATACGATCTACACTAGCATCACATAAGCTACTGCTCATACCATTTTGGTTATGATGATGAGTGAAATGATCTCTAGTGTCAGATTGGCGATCTGAAGAGTCTGTATAAAAAATCGGCTGCATTGACTCATGATACCTGTCCCAATTTACCCCTGCAACTGGAATACGTACAGGAATAACTCGTATAGGAGAGCATTTAATTGTGGTTCCATTTTCAGTGGAAGAATGAGCGCTTGAGGATTTTGTATCTTCTGTGTTCAGGTGTTGCGTTGTACTATTCCACATTGGAATGCTGTTACGGGTATCAGGATCTTTATCTGGTATTTGTTTTGTGGATGGAATTATTTTTATTTTTAATTCCTTTTTAAGCATGCAACTTTTCCTCATTTGTTGCAAATTTTTCTCAAGAAAATGTAAGTTTATTTACCTTTTCTAATTACAAAGTTATAAACCAAACGACGATTTACAAATCACATTGCTTATTTACATTTGCAACTCAATTTCCATCTAACCAAACAGTTGTAGTTTATACATTTACATTTGGAGAACAAATCACAGAGTAAGATCAATATTCCAACTTTTCTAATTAATTAATGAAAGTGTAGAAATTTATCTCCTTGACAACAAGAGACTAATTCCAACATCAAAATTAAATGAAACTCAACATGAAAAGGAACAAAATGGAAAATCACATATTTCCCATGCACAAAAAAAGCGCTCTCGCAACCTTCCAAAACAGTTATTAACAATAATCTCATTTATTAATTACAAGATCACAACGAGAGAAATCAAATAAAAACGGGTTTTTATATAGTAGCCCCTTAAATCAATAATTGCATATTAGTCCCTGAAATCCTAAAAATTGCATAGTAATCCTTTATTTAATTTTAGGGATGTTAAATGGTGGTATAGATGCTTGGTCATAAATGGGCGGACATATTTGCCATTTAGCAATTACTAAATAGTGAGGTTTTAGCCTTTAATAATAATGGTATGAATTTCTTTTAACTATAATAGTGTTATATATATAAACTTTTGAGGGTCTTTTTGTAAACTTTTAGGGGCTCTTTGCAAATTGACCAAAAAATATCAAACTTACTAAAAGCCGAACAATAAAAAATTATAAATATCCCCTTGTAAAATAGAAAATTACAAACAACACCCAACAATTCCAAAACTATAAAAAAGCCTCAAAATTTTTAAAATTGTAAAAACATCCTATAAATTCAAAACATACAAATAACACCGAAAGTTTAAAACTTTACAATAAATACCCTAAACATTTTAAATTTACAGAAAACACCTAAAATTTTGAAAATTACAAAAATACCTCGAAAGCACAAATTAAAATAAACTGAAAATTTCAAATCTAAAATATTTCAATGAAAATCGGGAAAGACAAACAGTCCCAAAAGTTTTAAAATTTGCAAAAACACTCTAAAATTTTAAAATTTTGATAAAAGCACCCTCAAAAATTTAAAACTTGCAGAAAAAGCTTGAAAATTTCAAACCTAAAATAGAAAACTGATATCTATGAATTGCAAACAGCCCCTAAATTTTAGAATTTGCAAAAATACTCTAAACTTTCAAAGTTACAATATAAACCCTCAAATATTCAAAATTTATAAAAACTCTAGGAATATTCCAAATCTACAAATAGTACATTGAAATTCTTATAATTACAAACAACCTCCTAAAATTTTAGAATATGCAAAAACACCCTCAACTTTCAAAGTTGCAATAAACACCCTCAAATATTCAAAATTTAGAAAAAAATCTGTGAATATTTCAAATCTACATATAGTTCATTGAAATTCTTAGAATTACAAATTGCCCCTGCAAATTTTTTATTTGCAAATAACACCCTAAAACTTTCAAAAGTTTGAAAACCACCCTAAAACGCAAAATTATCTAGAAACTCTTTGAAAATATTTAAACTTCAAACAGTAAATTGAATATCTAGGATTACAAACATCCCTGAAAATTTTAGAATTTGCAAAAAACACCCTAAAACTTTTCGGGTGTTTTCTGCAAAGTCAAAATTTTTAGGGGGCTGCGTGTAATTCCCAGATTTTCAGCATATTGGTTGTAGGTTTGAAATTATTATGGTATTTTTCTGTAAATGTCAAATTTAGAAGGTGTTTTTTACAACTTTTGAAAGTTTTAGAATTTAAATTCAAAATTTTCAAAGGGCTGTTTGTAATCCTAGTTTTCAATTTTACTATATGTCGATTTGAACTTTCTGTAAGTTCTAAATTTTTTGGGTGTATTTTGCAACCTGTTAAAAGTTTTAGGGTGTTTTTATAAATTTGAAAACTTTTAGGTAGTTGTTTGTAATTCTTAGATTTTCTGTATACTGTGTTCATTTTGGAAATTTTAGAATTTTTGTAATTTTGAATTATAAGGGCTTTTGCAATTTTAAACTTTTGGGGTGTTTTTCTCAAATTTCAAAATTTTCCTTAGCTCAGCGTAATTTACAGATCTTGCACTATTTGTAAGTTTTGATATTTTATGGGTGAGTTTTGAAATTTTAAGGGTATTTTTGTAATTTTTCAAACATTTAGGTGTTTTTTACATTTTTAAAACTTTGAGGGTGCTTTTTAAAATTTTAAATTTATAGGGACTGCTGAAAATTTTCAGATTTCATGTATCATTTGTAAGTTTAGAAAATTCTGAGATTTTTTGTAATTTTAAACTCTTGGCGGTGTTATTTGTAATTTTAAACTATGAGGGCGTTTGTTGCAAACTATAAATTCTGAGGGGCTGCTGGTAATTTTGGATTTCATGTACCTTAGTTACGTTTTAAAATTTCAGGGTTATGTTTATAATTCTAAACACTTGAGGGTGTTTTTAGTATTTTGAAAAGTTTAAGGTGTTTTTTTGCAAATTTGAAATTTATAGGAGGCTACTGAAAATCTTCTGATTTCATGTGTTTTTTGTAAGTTTAGAAATTTCTGGGAGTTTTTTTGTAATTTTGAACTCTTGAGGGTATATTTTACAAATTTATAAACATTGAGGGTGTTTTTTTTGCAAATTTTAAATTTACACAGTGTTGCTGGCAAGTTCTTGATTTCATATGTCCTTTGTAGGTTGTGAAATGTGAGGGTGGTTTTACTAATTTTAGACCCTTGAGGGTGTTTTTCTCATTTTCTATAACTTTGAGGGTGTTATTTGCAAATTTTAAATTTTTAGGGGCCCACTATAAATTTCATGATTTCTTGTGTTATATGTGAAGTTAGAAATTTTGAGGATTTTTTGTAATTTTAAACTTTGAGGGTATTTTTGTAATTTTTAACTTTGAGTGTTTTTCCTAAACTTTAAATTTCTAAGGGCTGCTGATAATTTTCAAATTTTATGTTTGTTAGTCGATAGTTTACATTTACGATTGTTTTATGTAATTTTAAATTTTTAAAAATATGTTTTACAATTGTTAAAATGTTGATGGTGTTTTTGAAAGAACACCCATCTAAATGGGCAAATGGGCGGTTATAGCGGCCCATTTATATTTCATTTATCTTTAATAAACAATACCCACCTGATTTATGACCCATTTAACTAAATGGGTGGGTTTAGATGGGCATTTAGTGGGCAGGTATGGGTGGGCAAATGAGTTTGGGTCAATTTTGACATCATAGGATCTCAAGTCAAATCTAATGGTTAGAGGCAAAATAACTATTTCACCTCTATTATGTTTTCCAAACCCATTGTGGTTTAAACCCAGTACACTTGCAAAAACCGCTTTGAGTTCTTCTTCTCCAACGGTTAGCAAAGATCCTCACCCAAAGTTGATCTTCATAAAGGTTTAAAACATCGAGGGAGGAGTAGTTTGGCGATTGAGATGTAGGGTTAGGAGTTAACCCAACCATGATTAGATCTTTCAATTGAAATAAAACGGAGAGGCCATCTTGCAATATTCAATATAATTTAAGGGACAATTTCCAAGAGTTGAGGAGCTAATATGCAATTATACAAAAATAAATAAATAAATAAACTAGTGATATTAATTAGCACAAACCACGCAGGGGGTCAACGCAACCTTCTTCACCTCCGAGCCCCCTGACCGATCCCCAAAATAACCTCTCTTCTTCTCTACAAATTTCACGAAAAAAAATGAAGCAACAACACTGCTGCTCATCATCACCATTACCATCATCACCATCTCCTCCCCTCTCCTTCCCCTCCCTCTCCTCCCTCTCCGCCTTCCTAAAATCCCACATCCCCTCCGACTCCCTCTCCTCATGGGGCCTCACCCCAGGCACCAAAACCCTAAACAACCTCTACCTCGAGATCGCCAACGGCGAATCTCTCTCGCCTCCTTCCCTCACCCGCACCGTCAACGTGGCCATCCTCCGCATCAAGAACTCCCGCGGCTCCACTCTCCTCGAATCCCAGCAGCTCCTCTCTGACGGAACCCTAAGGAGCAGGAACCGCCCTTGTCGGAGAAGATGACGCCTGGGAGTCCATCGAGGATGCGGCGGCTCGTGCGGTCAGAGAGCTGGGGAAATGTTAGGGTTAGGGTTCTGATGGAGACGTACCGGGTGGAGGTGGACGAGGAGAAGGAGTCTGTTTCGTACCCGGGACTGCCGGCGAGGTATTTGCTGCACTGTGTTGATGCTGTTGTTGAAGAGGGGTCCCTGAGGAAGGGTTTGAGACGGAGGAGCACGGCGAAGAGATTGGTCATGAAGGCGGTGGCGGTGGTGATGGCGGCGCTGTGTTCGTTCGGAAGCACATTTGGAAATGGAGTGATTGAATTGGGTGAGCCAATGCATTTTCTTCTTAATTTGAAACCACTATGCTGTACTATTTGGGAGTATTGATGCAATGTTTTAAGAAAACACGAGCTTGCCCTGTGTTCGGAATATGTATTTTCCCCATTAAGGGTTTAATATGCATCACTCTGACCACTCTAATGCTCTTATATAGTTAGTAATGGGTAAAACAAAAGATTGGAGAACATCATGAGCTTGTATATGAAGAAGCTCCACCATGAGATTGTGCGAAGAATGTGTTCGAGGTGTTGGTACAAGTATCAGAAAATGCAACCACCTACATTACTGCAGATATGCTGATGATACAACAGCTTTTGGAAAATCTCGAGCAAAATTATAGAATAATATGACATAGAATTGTACTTGAAGTCTGAAGAAATGATGCATATAGATTAGTTTTGCAAACGGTCCATGGAGGCTGGAGATGAACTCATGGTCACGGGTTCCATCAAATCCCAAATTACTTGCTCTTTTATCAATCTGGATGATGCAGTCATATGCCTCAAGGAAGAAGCAACAGAAATTATTGGTCAGATTCAAAATAACTGTTAAATCATTTTGAATCGGACGGTAAAATGAGTTAAGGAATTGTCGTAGAGGACCTCTTGTCCTCTGAAGTCTGCAGGTTGGACTGATATACGATTTGTTAAAATCATGGTTAAAGTTAGATGCATGGTTAAAATAAGAAGTAATATGATATGTTTTTTGACAAAATAAGATGCATGGTTAGAACATGTTGATATCACAAGATTTTATTGCTAAATACTTGAAAATCACATGTAGCAGCTAAGGATTTTCATCAAAATCTAAATTTACATCTATAGCATCCGTATCATGGATACTATCGTAGTAAGCTCAACTATAACATATGGAAAAAGTGGGTATGAGATGACATATTTTCTAAATGAGTTGTCAAAAGATGAACTAGCGGTAAATCACCATCCTTCATTGAGAAAAATAAGCTCCCAGATCATATCCAATAACCCTATATGTATGGCACTTCGCTGAATGAATTATTCAAATCAAAGTGTGGTTTTCCTGTGCTACAAAACGCCCAAAGGATAGCTATATTTCAAGATTAGGGGAAAAGGGTACGCATAACATGCCTTCTCAGAGTGCCAACGCATTGATTTTCTATGTTGAAAGAATACTTCAAAACGTAAGTCAAACGGATGATTTTTTTCTTTTTAATGTAGGTATACAACATCCAAAAAAAGGTATTCACAACAATAAGATGGCAAAACAACTGCACAACATATAAAAGATATGAAGCGATAGTTAATGTTAAAAGACTCACAAACACACTATGTTAAAGACTTACAAACACTGCAGACAGATTTCACTATTACAAGATGGCAATCCTTTTCTTAATCTTGTTCGTAGCTTTACATCTCTAGTTTTTCAATCTTCACAATCAAACCTTCATCTAGGAGCTGTACAGGATACAAACACCTGGGGGTATCTCGTGGTGTTCAGTTAGTAAGTAGAAGAGAGTAAACTAATTCTTTAACTAACACAAATTGTAATTCCATTAGTTCAGCCATCTGACTTCTGCTTCTATCTTATACGGGCTTGTCTCTGTAGAGGAGCATCAGCTTGAATGTGGCGAACAAATTGTCCTTTAATTCGAGGGCTGCTCAGCGAGTCTTTTCCTGCTCTGGTACGAACCTGGATAAAGGATTCCCAAATTAGATAACAGAAAGAGAAGTTTAGCCAGCAGAAATTATATTTGCCCAATCTAGTTGGGCAAGATTCTATCCTTTTAATGGAAAGAAGCAGCTTTGACCTATAGCTTAATGTATCATTGAGTTTTACTCTAAAAATTTAGTTTCCACTGTGCCTTCTTGTATTAACATGGATAACATAACAAACATGTACCAAAGACTGAGTTTCAAAAGGATTTGTAAATTGTACCTTTTCTCAAAGCATCTATCCTTTTTCTTCAATCGAAATTTTTAAGGCTGCCTCTCTGACTTAAGCGACCCAAGTCCACTGGTTTCTTCTCCACTTGATTTCGTAGCTCTGATGTTACATTGGGCATGTTTGTTGTGCTGATACTACTATTACCAATGCCATCAATACGATCTACACTAGCATCACATAAGCTACTGCTCATACCATTTTGGTTATGATGATGAGTGAAATGATCTCTAGTGTCAGATTGGCGATCTGAAGAGTCTGTATAAAAAATCGGCTGCATTGACTCATGATACCTGTCCCAATTTACCTGCAACTGGAATACGTGAGAGGAATAACTTATAGGAGAGCATTTAATTGTGGTTCCATTTTCAGTGGAAGAATGGCGCTTGAGGATTTTGTATCTTCTGTGTTCAGGTGTTGCGTTGTACTATTCCACATTGGAATGCTGTTACGGGTATCAGGATCTTTATCTGGTATTTGTTTTGTGGAAGGACTGTAATTTTCTTCATACTGAGTTTCTAAGTTGCCACTTCCTGGAAAAGTAGACACTGGTATCCTGCTATCATACCTGCAGGAAGAAAAACATATTCCAAATATGTAAATGAAATCAATAAGTATCCCAATTACTCAAAGAGATTTGTAGCCTTGCAGTGATATGTTTGCATCCGAGGACCAAGACCATGTAGTTATAAAGATAATCGACAAATTAACCCACTATATTACTTCAATATTAGTAAAAGATTAATTTTAGTAAAATAAAACATCTCTAAACATATTAATGAATACTTATACAAATAAAACTGCACTCACAGTGAAAAGGCTGAAGAACTCGAATGGTTCAGAATCCTGCATTCATTCTTCTCTTCCTTTTCAACATGATTATGATCATATCTCCTCAATGACAGCTCCAGTAAAGGTGTAGAATCTGGGTTGCAGCTTAAATCCTCATCACCAATACAACTTCGAGTATAATAAAGGTTATCATTTTTGCACTATTTTCCCTTGGCTCATAACTACACCCTTGCTGATTATCTATTGTGCTGATCAAATTGATGAGTCTTCTGAGGTGCAGTATCTCGAGAGCACAAGATTGCTCTTCTGCGATCAATTGATCATTTGCAACGCATGCCCCATTGAGAGGTGCAAATTCTGAAACCAGCATAACAAATGCCAAGTATTAAATTTTGTAAATAGCGGTAATATAAAGTATTGACAGGAAATATGAAGAACAGTACCTTCAGCATTTCGTCGAAACTTCCATTCATCATTCTGACATATAGTCTCAATTATATGAGAAGAATCCTTGCATGTTCTCTGCTGAGGTTCTATGTTACTTTGTTTGCACATGCTCTCTACTTCCACATCTGACCTTGTACAAGAACTCTGCACTACAATATAACTAATCAGAAACATGACACAATTTTTATTGGAAATTTTGTGTGTGTATGTTATATGTTCAATTACGACAAGGATAATGCTTCTAAATAATAATTGATTCATAAACCATAATATATGAATAACTATATAACAATCAACTCTCTCGTACTTCTGATCAAAGTCTAGCTTTTACTCAAAGCCATTGTTTCTTCTAACAATATATATTTATGTGGAAATCAAGCTTGTGTGTGGAAGCTATTTCCTTGTAAAATAACAAAATTGAGAGGACTTACTTTGGCATCACTCCCTTTCTCACTGTCTTCTTTATTGATATGCATTGGAGGCATTGATCCACTAGACTGCTTTGCTTTTCGAGGATTAGCTTCAAATGTTTTCATTGCATTATCATCTTGATAAACACCTTTATTGCCAAAGCCATCATTAAACTGGAAAAGTTATAAAAGACGGTGATTAGCAATACCAAAATGGAACAAGAGATTAGCAATACCAAAATGGAACAAAAGTACTTCATGACTTTACTTAATAGTTAGGGCTCAATTGCGGATGCATCCCCTGTAGTATAACTATTTTGAACTTGCTGGTACTGTAGTTTCATTGTTGCAGATAGTCCCTATTTTTTAACTCTTATATCCTTGATGTAATGTAAATAATGAGTTTTGAGTGTAAAAGAATCGAGAGGATTTAACCCGGGGTGGGTTTTTTTTCTTTGTGTGTGTGTGTGTGGTGGTGTGTGTGTGTGTGTGTAGAACTAAGTAGTGAGTAGTAATCCATTTAAGAACTATCCCTAATGGGCCAAGCCTTCGATGACCCAATCCCAAGAACCCATTTTAAGAATGAAAAATAAACAACTAAGTAGGTGTAGGTCTATCGCCTGGTGTTTATGAAGCTACAGAGAGAGATCGTTACAACGGAAATTATAAAGAATCATCAACGAAATTGAATGTGAGATCAATGGATGAACAATGACTTAGCAACTAATATTGAGAAAGATGTACTTAGTGGTATTTCGAAAGAGGCTATAATGCAACAATTTCATAATATGATGACACTTGGGGTGAATTGCAATAATGTGCTTTTTGAGAATATATCTCATTAAAGTTAAATATATCTTTGCATCTTATTAAGTTTTCTTATTATATATTAATATGAGAGAAAATTAGTAATATCATCTTTTTATATATATTGTGACACCACTATTTTGAATTCCTGGCACCTTCACTGGGGGTCTGACTGCAATTAGCCCTAAAATAGTTATACACGAGGTTGAAGGTTGAATGCAACATACAGTTTGTCTTCTCCAAACATGCTGCCACAAGTTCCTCAGCTCATTTTTGCGGACAGGCTTCACAAGGAAGTCCGCCGCGCCTTTTAACATGCAATTGAAAACCATGTTGACAGAGTCATTGGAGGACATCACTGCATAAATGACACATAAAAAAAAAAAGATGAGATTGCAGAACACCAGCAAGTATATGTTCCTCTTGGAATAATTTCAAGAAAAATGGTATCATACTTATCACAGGAATGTGCTTGCAGCTCTCATGATCCATTATCATGGAAAGGAGGCTAATTCCCGAGATCGATGGAACCTCAACTTCAGCGAGAACTACATCTATACTATCAGGCCTTTCCTTTACTATCTCCCACGCTTTTAAACCATCAGATACTGCAGCCACTGTAGAAAAGAAAATGCAGTATAAATAAATATAGTCAGAAAATAAAACAAATGCACAGACGATTTTACTTAAGATGAAAGGTATGGATACTGATATAGAGTTTTAGTTGCAGATACTTGAGAAACCATAATCTTGGGAAACTATTATTTATTGGATACTAAAAGTAGGCTAAAACATAGCTTGTTTATATAATAGTCATGAAATGAAATGATATTATGTTAATTTATTGTAAGAAATTATAACTAAATGGTGAACCAACTATGCACTTCGTCTCATTATGTTATCCTAAAATCATTTGATAACGCAAATAAATTGAAAAATTAAAACAATTCTAATTAAATTCATTAGGTAAAAATATCAAATGAAATGATCCTAATAAAACTCACAGGAAAGAAAATAAGGAAGGAGATGGATGACCTTTATAGTTGCATTTTCGGAGGAGAGCAGCTATAATATGCCTTGTGGAGTCATCTCCTTCAACTAAGACTACTCTCAAAGATCCTCCGCCGTCGCCATTGAAGATGAACTTCTCCTCCCACGATCTCCTCCTCCTCTTTCTATTGCTGCTGCTGCTGCTGCTACTCTCCTCTTCATCCTCATCCTTCACCAACTCCTCCTCTTCCAATTTCCTCAATTCTAAACTCATTTTCAGAAGAAAATAATATATCTCTGTCTCTCTATCTCTTTGTTTTTTTGCAAAAACACCCTAAAACTTTCAAAAGTTTGAAAACCACCCTAAAACGCAAAATTATCTAGAAACTCTTTGAAAATATTTAAACTTCAAACAGTAAATTGAATATCTAGGATTACAAACATCCCTTGAAAATTTTAGAATTTGCAAAAACACCCTAAAACTTTCAAAAGTTTGAAAACCACCCTAAAACGCAAAATTATCTAGAAACTCTTTGAAAATATTTAAACTTCAAACAGTAAATTGAATATCTAGGATTACAAACATCCCTTGAAAATTTTAGAATTTGCAAAAACACCCTAAAACTTTCAAAAGTTTGAAAACCACCCTAAAACGCAAAATTATCTAGAAACTCTTTGAAAATATTTAAACTTCAAACAGTAAATTGAATATCTAGGATTACAAACATCCCTTGAAAATTTTAGAATTTGCAAAAACACCCTAAAACTTTCAAAAGTTTGAAAACCACCCTAAAACGCAAAATTATCTAGAAACTCTTTGAAAATATTTAAACTTCAAACAGTAAATTGAATATCTAGGATTACAAACATCCCTTGAAAATTTTAGAATTTGCAAAAACACCCTAAAACTTTCAAAAGTTTGAAAACCACCCTAAAACGCAAAATTATCTAGAAACTCTTTGAAAATATTTAAACTTCAAACAGTAAATTGAATATCTAGGATTACAAACATCCCTTGAAAATTTTAGAATTTGCAAAAACACCCTAAAACTTTCAAAAGTTTGAAAACCACCCTAAAACGCAAAATTATCTAGAAACTCTTTGAAAATATTTAAACTTCAAACAGTAAATTGAATATCTAGGATTACAAACATCCCTTGAAAATTTTAGAATTTGCAAAAACACCCTAAAACTTTCAAAAGTTTGAAAACCACCCTAAAACGCAAAATTATCTAGAAACTCTTTGAAAATATTTAAACTTCAAACAGTAAATTGAATATCTAGGATTACAAACATCCCTTGAAAATTTTAGAATTTTTGTAATTTTAACTTTGAGGGTGTTTTTCTCATTTTCTATAACTTTGAGGGTGTTTTTCTCATTTTCTATAACTTTGAGGGTGTTTTTCTCATTTTCTATAACTTTGAGGGTGTTATTTGCAAATTTTAAATTTTTAGGGGCTGCGTGTAATTCCCAGATTTTCAGCATATTGGTTGTAGGTTTGAAATTATTATGGTATTTTTCTGTAAATGTCAAATTTAGAAGGTGTTTTTTACAACTTTTGAAAGTTTTAGGGTGTTTTTGCAAATTTTAAATTTATAGGGACTGCTGAAAATTTTCAGATTTCATGTATCATTTGTAAGTTTAGAAAATTCTGAGATTTTTGTAATTTTGAACTCTTGAGGGTATATTTTACAAATTTATAAACATTGAGGGTGTTTTTCTCATTTTCTATAACTTTGAGGGTGTTATTTGCAAATTTTAAATTTTTAGGGGCTGCGTGTAATTCCCAGATTTTCAGCATATTGGTTGTAGGTTTGAAATTATTATGGTATTTTTCTGTAAATGTCAAATTTAGAAGGTGTTTTTTACATTTTTAAAACTTTGAGGGTGTTATTTGCAAATTTTAAATTTATAGGGACTGCTGAAAATTTTCAGATTTCATGTATCATTTGTAAGTTTAGAAAATTCTGAGATTTTTGTAATTTTAAACTTTTGAGGGTATTTTTGTAATTTTAACTTTGAGGGTGTTATTTGCAAATTTTAAATTTTTAGGGGCCCACTATAAATTTCATGATTTCTTGTGTTATATGTGAAGTTAGAAATTTTGAGGATTTTTTGTAATTTTAAACTTTTGAGGGTATTTTTGTAATTTTTCAAACATTTAGGGTGTTTTTTACATTTTTAAAACTTTGAGGGTGTTATTTGCAAATTTTAAATTTTTAGGGGCTGCGTGTAATTCCCAGATTTTCAGCATATTGGTTGTAGGTTTGAAATTATTATGGTATTTTTCTGTAAATGTCAAATTTAGAAGGTGTTTTTTACATTTTTAGACCCTTGAGGGTGTTTTTCCTAAACTTTAAATTTCTAAGGGGTCACTGATAATTTTCAAATTTTATGTTTGTTAGTCGATAGTTTACATTTACGGTGTTTTATGTAATTTTAAATTTTTAAAAATATGTTTTACAATTGTTAAAATGTTGATGGTGTTTTTGAAAGAACACCCATCTAAATGGGCAAATGGGCGGGTTATAGCCCGCCCATTTATGACACATTTATCTTTAATAGAAACAATACCCACCCATTTATGACCCATTTAACTAAATGGGTGGGTTTAGATGGGCATTTAGTGGGCAGGTATGGGTGGGCAAATGAGTTTGGGTCAATTTTGACATCATAGGATCTCAAGTCAAATCTAATGGTTAGAGGCAAAATAACTATTTCACCCCTCTATTATGTTTTCCAAACCCATTGTGGTTTAAACCCAGTACACGCCTGCAAAAAACCGCTTTGAGTTCTTCTTCTCCAACGGTTAGCAAAGATCCCTCACCCAAAGTTGATCTTCATAAAGGTTTAAAACATCAGAGGGAGGAGTAGTTTGGCGATTGCAGATGTAGGGTTAGGAGTTAACCCAACCATGATTAGATCTTTCAATTGAAATAAAAACGGAGAGGCCATCTTGCAATATTCAATATAATTTAAGGGACAATTTCCAAGAGTTGAGGAGCTAATATGCAATTATACAAAAATAAATAAATAAATAAACTAGTGATATTAATTAGCACAAACCACGCAGGGGGTCAACGCAACCTTCTTCACCTCCGAGCCCCCTGACCGATCCCCAAAATAACCTCTCTTCTTCTCTACAAATTTCACGAAAAAAAATGAAGCAACAACACTGCTGCTCATCATCACCATTACCATCATCACCATCTCCTCCCCTCTCCTTCCCCTCCCTCTCCTCCCTCTCCGCCTTCCTAAAATCCCACATCCCCTCCGACTCCCTCTCCTCATGGGGCCTCACCCCAGGCACCAAAACCCTAAACAACCTCTACCTCGAGATCGCCAACGGCGAATCCTCTCTCCTCGCCTCCCCTTCCCTCACCCGCACCGTCAACGTGGCCATCCTCCGCATCAAGAACTCCCGCGGCTCCACTCTCCTCGAATCCCAGCAGCTCCTCTCTGACGGAACCCTAAGGAGCAGGAACCGACCTTTATCGGAGAAGATGACGCCTGGGGAGTCCATCGAGGATGCGGCCGCTCGTGCGGTCAGAGAGGAGCTGGGGGGGAATGTTAGGGTTAGGATTCTGATGGGGACGTACAGGGTGGAGGTGGACGAGGAGAAGGAGTCTGTTTCGTACCCGGGACTGCCGGCGAGGTATTTGCTGCACTGTGTTGATGCTGTTGTTGAAGAGGGGGTCCCTGAGGAAGGGGAGTTTGAGACGGAGGAGCACGGCGAAGAGATTGGTCATGAAGGCGGTGGCGGTGGTGATGGCGGCGCTGTGTTCGTTCGGAAGCACATTTGGAAATGGAGTGATTGAATTGGGTGAGCCAATGCATTTTCTTCTTAATTTGAAACTATTATCCTGTACTATTTGGGAGTATTGATGCAATGTTTTAAGAAAAACAAGAGTATTTTCTGTCTGCCTATGTTCGGAATATGTATTTTGCCCCATTAAGGGTTTAATATGCATCACTCTGTGACCACTCTAATGCTCTTATATAGTTAGTAATGGGTAAAACAAAAAGATTGGAGAACATCATGAGCTTGTATATGAAGAAGCTCCACCATGAGATTGTGCGAAGAATGTGTTCGAGGTGTTGGTACAAGTATCAGAAAATGCAACCACCTACGTACCAGTGCCGCAGATATGCTGATGATACAACAGCTTTTTGGAAAATCTCGAGCAAAACTATAGATAATATGACATAGAATTGTACTTGAAGTCTGAAGAAATGATGCATATAGATTAATTTTGCAAACGGTCCATGGAGGCTGGAGATGAACTCATGGTCATGGGTTCCATCAAATCCCAAATTTCTTTGCTCTTTTATCAATCTGGATGATGCAGTCATATGCCTAAAGGAAGAAGCAAGAGAAGTTATTGGTCAGATTCAAAATAACTGTTAAATCATTTTTGAATCGGACGGTAAAATGAGTTAAGGAAATTGTCGTAGAGGACCTCTTGTCCTCTGAAATCTGTAGGTTGGACTGATATACGATTTGTTAAAATCATGGTTAAAGTAAGATGCATGGTTAAAATAAGAAGTAATATGATATGTTTTTTTTGACAAAATAAGATGCATGGTTAGAACATGTTGATATCACAAGATTTTATTGCTAAATACTTGAAAATCACATGTAGCAGCTAAGGATTTTCATCAAAATCTAAATTTACATCTATAGCATCCGTATCATGGATACTATCAGTAGCGGCCTAGCTCAACTATAACATATGGAAAAAGTGGGTAAGAGATGGCATCGCATTTTGCTAAATGAGTTGTCAAAAGATGAACTAGCGGTAAATCTCACGATCCTTCATTGAGAAAAATAAGCTCCCAGATCATATCCAATAACCCTATATGTATGGCACTTCGCTGAATGAATTATTCAAATCTAAGTGTGTTTTTTTTTCCTGTGCTACAAAACGCCCAAAGGATAGCTATATTTCAAGATTAGGGGAAAAAGGGTACGCATAACATGCCTTCTCAGAGTGCCAGTGCATTGAATTTCTATGTTGAAAGAATACTTCAAAAACGTAATCAAATGGATGAATTTTTTTTTTCTTTTTAATGTAGGTATACAACATCCAAAAAAAAAGGTGTTCACAACAATAAGATGGCAAAACAACTACACAACATATAAAAAGATATGAAGCGATAGTTAATGTTAAAAGACTCACAAACACACTACGTTAAAGACTTACAAAGACACTGCAGACAGATTTCACTATTACAAGATGGCAATCCTTTTCTTAATCTTGTTCGTAGCTTTACATCTCTAGTTTTTCAATCTTCACAATCAAACCTTCATCTAGGAGCTGTACAGGATACAAACACCTGGCGGGGTATCTCGTGGTGTTCAGTTAGTAAGTAGAAGAGAGTAAACTAATTCTTTAACTAACACAAATTGTAATTCCATTAGTTCAGCTATCTGACTTCTGCTTCTATCTTATACGGGCTTGTCTCTGTAGAGGGAGCATCAGCTTGAATGTGGCGAACAAATTGTCCTTTAATTCGAGGGCGCTGCTCAGCGAGTCTTTTCCTGCTCTGGTACCGAACCTGGATAAAGGATTCCCAAATTAGATAACAGAAAGAGAAGTTTAGCCAGCAGAAATTATATTTGCCCAATCTAGTTAGGCAAGATTCTATCCTTTTTAATGGAAAGAAGCAGCTTTGACCTATAACTTAATGTATCATTGAGTTTTACTCTAAAAAATTTAGTTTCCACTGTGTCCCTTTTGTATTAACATGGATAACATAACAAACATGTACCAAAAGACTGAGTTTCAAAAGGATCTGTAAATTGTACCTTTTTCTCAAAGCATCTATCCTTTTTCTTCAATCGAAATTTTTTTAAGGCTGCCTCTCTCTGACTTAAGCGACACAAGTCCATTGGTTTCTTCTCCACTTGATTTCGTAGCTCTGATGTTACATTGGGCATGTTTGTTGTGCTGATACTACTATTACCATTGCCATCAATACGATCTACGCTAGCATCACATAAGCTACTGCTCGTACCATTTTGGTTATGATGATGAGTGAAATGATCTCTAGTGTCAGATTGGCAATCTAAAGAGTCTGGATAAAAAATCGGCTGCATTGACTCATGATACCTGTCCCAATTTACCCCTGCAACTGGAATACGTAGAGGAATAACTCGTATAGGAGAGTATTTAATTGTGGTTCCATTTTCAGTGGAAGAATGAGCGCTTGAGGATTTTGTATCTTCTGTGTTCAGTTGTTGCATTGTACTATTCCACATTGGAATGCTGTTACGGGTATCAGGATCTTTATCTGGTATTTGTTTTGTGGAAGGAATGTAATTTTCTTCATACTGAGTTTCTAAGTTGCCACTTCCTGGAAAAGTAGACACTGGTATCCTGCTATCATACCTGCAGGAAGAAAAACATATTCCAAATATGTAAATGAAATCAATAAGTATCCCAATTATTCAAAGAGATTTGTAGCCTTGCAGTGATATGTTTGCATCCGAGGACCAAGACCATGTAGTTATAAAGATAATCCACAAATTAACCCACTATATTACTTCAATATTAGTAAAAGATAAATTTTAGTAAAATAAAACATCTCTAAACATATTAATGAATACTTATACAAATAAAACTGCACTCACAGTGAAAAGGCTGAAGAACTCGAATGGTTCAGAATCCTGCATTCATTCTTCTCTTCCTTTTCAACATGATTATGATCATATCTCCTCAATGACAGCTCCAGTAAAGGTGTAGAATCTGGGTTGCAGCTTAAATCCTCATCACACAATACAACTTCTCGAGTATAATAAAGGTTATCATTTTTCGCACTATTTTCCCTTGGCTCATAACTACACCCTTGCTGATTATCTATTGTGCTGATCAAATTGATGAGTCGCTTCTGAGGTGCAGTATCCACGAGAGCACAAGATTGCTCTTCTGCGATCAATTGATCATTTGCAACGCATGCCCCATTGAGAGGTGCAAATTCTGAAACCAGCATAACAAATGCCAAGTATTAAATTTTGTAAATAGCAACGGTAATATAAAGTATTCACAGGAAATATGAAGAACAGTACCTTCAGCATTTCGTCGAAACTTCCATTCATCATTCTGACATATAGTCTCAATTATATGAGAAGAATCCTTGCATGTTCTCTGCTGAGGTTCTATGTTACTTTGTTTGCACATGCTCTCTACTTCCACATCTGACCTTGTACAAGAACTCTGCACTACAATATAACTAATCAGAAACATGACACAATTTTTTATTGGAAATTTTGTGTGTGTATGTTAGGTATGTTCAATTACGCGACAAGGATAATGCTTCTAAATAATAATTGATTCATAAACCATAATATATGCTTAATAACTCTATAATCTATCAAACAACCACTTCACCCAAAAGAAGAAGCTAATTAGGAACAATGTATCGAACATAATAAACTCTCTCCCGTACTTCTGATCAAAGTCTAGCTTTTACTCAAAGCCATTGTTTCTTCTAACAATATATATTTATGTGGAAATCAAGCTTATGTATGGAAGCTATTTCCTTACAAAATAACAAAATTGAGAGTACTTACTTTGGCATCACTCCCTTTCTCACTGTCTTCTTTATTGATGTGCATTTGAGGCATTGATCCACTAGACTGCTTTGCTTTTCGAGGATTAGCTTCAAATATTTTCATTGCATTATCATCTTGATGAACACCTTTATTGTCAATGCCATCATTTAACTGGAAAAGTTATAAAAGACGGTGATTAGCAATCCCAAGAACCCATTTTAAGAATGAAAAATAAACAACTAAGAAGGTGTAGGTCTATCGCCTGGTGTTTATGAAGCTACAGAGAGAGATCGTTACAACGGAAATTATAAAGAATCATCAACGAAATTGAATGTGAGATCAACGGATGAACAATGACTTAGCAACTAATATTGAGAAAGATGTATTTAGTGGTATTTCGAAAGAGGCTATAATGCAACAATTTCATAATATGATGACACTTGGGGGTGAATTGCAATAATGTACTTTTTTGAGAATATATCTCATTAAAGTTAAATATACCTTTGCATCTTATTAAGTTTTCTTATTATATATTAATATGAGAGAAAATTAGTAATATCATCTTTTTATATATATTGTGACACCACTATTTTGAATTCCTGGCACCTTCACTGGGGTCTGACTGCAATTAGCCCTAAAATAGTTATACACGAGGTAGAAGGTTGAATGCAACATACAGTTTGTCTTCTCCAAACATGCTGCCACAAGTTCCTCAGCTCATTTTTGCGGACAGGCTTCACAAGGAAGTCCGCCGCGCCTTTTAACATGCAATTGAAAACCATGTTGACAGAGTCATTGGAGGACATCACTGCATAAATGACACATAAAAAAAAGATGAGATTGCAGAACAACAAGAAGTATATGTTCCTCTTGGAATAATTTCAAGAAAAATGGTATCATACTTATCACAGGAATGTGCTTGCAGCTCTCATGATCCATTATCATGGAAAGGAGGCTAATTCCCGAGATCGATGGAACCTCAACTTCAGCGAGAACTACATCTATACTATCAGGCCTTTCCTTTACTATCTCCCATGCTTTTAAACCATCAGATACTGCAGCCACTGTAGAAAAAGAAAATGCAGTATAAATAAAGATAGTCAGAAAATAAAACAAATGCACAGACTATTTTACTTAAGATGAAAGGTATGGATACTGATATAGAGTTTTAGTTACAGATACTTGAGAAACCATAATCTTGGGAAACTATTATTTATTGGATACTAAAAGTAGGCTAAAAACATAGCTTGTTTATATTATAGTCATGAAATGAAATGATATTATGTTAATTTATTGTAAGAAATTATAACTAAATGGTGAACCAACTATGCACTTCGTCTCGTTATGTTATCCTAAAAATCATTTGATAACGCAAATAAATTGAAAGGATAAAGAACCAAAATAAATTAAAACAATTCTAATTAAATTCATTAGGTAAAAATATCAAATGAAATGATCCTAATAAAACTCATAGGAAAGAAAATAAGGAAGGAGATGGATGACCTTTATAGTTGCATTTTCGGAGGAGAGCAGCTATAATATGCCTTGTGGAGTCATCTCCTTCAACTAAAACTACTCTCAAAGATTCTCCGCCGTCGCCATTGAAGATGAACTTCTCCTCCCACGATCTCCTCCTCCTCTTTCTACTACTGCTGCTGCTGCTGCTCTCCTCTTCATCCTTATCCTTCACCAACTCCTCCTCTTCCCATTTCCTCAATTCTAAACTCATTTTCAGAAGAAAATAAAATATATCTCTGTCTCTCTATCTCTCTTCTTTTTTTTTCCAAAGAAAACTAAGGATGCTTGATCTCCTATTAAGCTGATAGCAAGCAATGAAGCCACAAAATATCTCCAACCCACTTACATAATAAGATCAATAGGCCTGTAGCCATTGGCTACACGTGGCCAACGCCTACGTGGCTTCAACTGGGTCTCAGGTTCTCAGTAGCCAAAGATATTTCGGTTCTCTGGAATAAAAATTTGTGGTTGTATTTTGTCCATGAGTGGATTCAAAACTCGAGATTTGGTGTTGGATTACAGGCCGTGGCAGAGCAAAACCTCTAACTAGTTGACAAGTGTTGAGCCTAGAATCATGCTCGCTGTTGGCCTGCTAAGATATTTTCTCTTTCAATCTCTGTGTTGGATGGATAAGAACGCACGTAAGTGTAGTTGGCAGATATTTTATTTGTTTATTCATTTATTTATTTATTTATTTATTTATTTATTTATTAAATTAATAAAATATAGTACTGTATGATGATAAGACTAAAGAAATGATGGGGGTGGTGACCCGTCCATCTCCTCAAACTCAAAATGAAAGGCCGGGGGTCGACAATTGTATGGTTGAGGTGCTTGGACTATAGAAGAAGAAAAAAAAGAAAGAGGACGAGGTTTCTATAGAATACTAATCTTTTAGTTGGTATCTTTTGCGTGGCTCATGTGAATGGTAAATTTGAATGAGGAGCCGACACATATCTAAATATCTTGGAGGAATATCTTCCATCCCTGCAGTAGAGATGCTCGCCCATCGGTTGAGTTGAGTTGAGTGCTTTGTTGCGCGCTCTACCATCAATCAACTTTTTTTTGCTTGTTACACATTCTACAATCAATCAATTAAAAAAAAATTCCTTTATTCTTGTTCAGTTTTAAGAATGTCGACATGCTCTAGAGTCAGTGTCTCTTTAATTAGGTGATAATTAGTGAGGCTTCAATTTTTTAATTCTTATCGTCTATCTCAATTTTAACGGATCAGATCATGCCATCTAAAATTTTCGCTATCACAAATAGTATTTTGACTACATTGATTTTCAATTTTATTAATAGTATTCAAGACCAAAGTGGTTTTTTAGATAATAATAGAAATCTAATGTGGCATGATCTCATCCGTTCGAAGTGATATAAATAGTTAGGATTAAGAGAATAGGAGAGGATCGGATCCGCATGGTACTCATAAGATGGTTGTAGTCATTCTCTAATATTAGCATTATTGTACGTGCAAATAGACATTAAAGCATACTATTAATATTATTGTACGTTAAATACTCCAACCAAATTTTTGCCCAATTTATTGTCAGAACAAATGATCAAATCCATCATAAAGTATTTGTAAACTCTCAAATTCTCTCCTAAAGTATCAATTGGCTTATTTTCCCAATAAACAATGTCCATGTGCTTAATGTGGTTACTTTGTGAGCTCACGGTTAAGCTTATATAAGTTGCTGAAAATAGTCGTTTGGTAATCATATATCAAAAGCTGCTTCCATACGTAGTTAGATGTACTGCAAAACCGAGCTTAAAGATCATTGTCAAAGGATAAAGGTCATATATGGTATATACACTTTAAAAAAAAACAAACATTGCTTTTAAAAGCAACACGAGGTTGCTTCTAAAAGAACCTCTTAAAAGCGGGTTTCAATAAGCATGCATGAAAAAATTTACCAAACAACATTACTGATTGCTTCTATAAAAAAAAAAAAGCTAAATTACCAAATTGGTAAGCTAAATACCAGAAAACCCCCCTTAACTTTGGACAATTATCGAAAAAACCCCCTTAACTTTCAAAATATCAAAAAAAAAACCCCTTAAGTATTGGGATTATCTCAAAACCCCCTTTAACTTTTAGATTTTTATCAGAAAACCCCTTAACTTTGAGATTTTATCAGAAAACCCCTAAATTAAATTTAGGGGTTTTCTGATAAAATCTCAAAGTTAAGGGGGGTTTTCTGATAACCCCTAAACTAAAGGGGGGTTTTCTAATATTTTCAAAGTTAAAGGGGGTTGTTTGATAATCATCCAAAGTTAAGGGGGGTTTTATGATATTTAGCCTTTTTTTAACACCCATGTAACTGTTTGATATTATTTCCAACTCCGATGCCGTTATGGAATTAAAACTTAACTTCTACGCCAATTAGGCTCATTTCGTCATCGCCGACAAATTTGAACGAATCTAAAGCTGACGTGACAATGAGTAAATAACATGGCACGGATAATGTGATTTTCACATGCTTTTCTCAATACTCTGTTCAAAATTGGGGCTAAGTTCAAATGAGGGTTTACATCCAAAATTCACCTTTTCACTCTCATCTTCAAAATGGGGATCATCTTCAAACAAGGGGAGCTCCATTATGTCCTCTTCAAGCTCAAGCTCAAAAAGATTTCAACCACAAATAAGAATTGGACGTGGTTTCAATAGTTTCACATGAATTCTAACCTGTAAAATTTACTCAAAATTATCCTTGAAATCTAGGTTTTTATTCAATTAATCCTTGTAATCCCTATCGTTACAACTGTGGAGTCAAATCTCTCTCTCTCTCAAAATTTGTGAAATTGGGTGAAATTGACAAATATAGGATTTGTTAAACCTTAATCTCTGCCACGTTACTTAATCCCTGTCACATCAACATCTTAATAGAGCTAAAATTTGATCATGTGAGGTCATGTGGTACGTACTCGCCAATTTCATCGTCAGTAACGAAGAAATTTGCCAAATTGGCGTCAGAGGTTAAGTTATAATACCGAAACATCGCTAGAATTACAAAAAAACCAAACTGGTAAATGGGTGTTTCAACAAAATGCAAATATTGCAATTTAGCCTCTAAAAAATAACCAGAATCACCCAAAACAAATAAAACGACGCCAAACTGGCCCTTACTGTGGAGCAACTTACAAGAATTCCAGGACCTAATCGCAAATTTAGCGATTTGAGGGTCTAATTTGAAACATTTAAAGATGTAGAGATCCGTCTTCTTCATCCTCTTCCCTCCTCCACTGTGGACCCACAACAAACAGCAGCAGCCATGGCGGGGCCTCGCCTGCCGTGCCCTCCTCCTCCCTCCCTCCCTCCCTCCCTCCCTCCCTCCCTCCCTCCCTCCCTCCCTCCCTCCCTCCCTCCCTCCCTCCCTCCCTCCCTCCCTCCCTCCCTCCCTCCCTCCCTCCCTCCCTCCCTCCCTCCCTCCCTCCCTCCCTCCCTCCCTCCCTCCCTCCCTCCCTCCCTCCCTCCCTCCCTCCCTCCCTCCCTCCCTCCCTCCCTCCCTCCCTCCCTCCCTCCCTCCCTCCCTCCCTCCCTCCCTCCCTCCCTCCCTCCCTCCCTCCCTCCCTCCCTCCCTCCCTCCCTCCCTCCCTCCCTCCCTCCCTCCCTCCCTCCCTCCCTCCCTCCCTCCCTCCCTCCCTCCCTCCACCCTCCGCTCCTTCAACATCCTCATCTCCGCCTTCGCCCGCTCCCACAACCTCAGCCTCGCCTACTCCCTCTTCAACTCCATCTTCAAGACCCCCCACCTCTCTCCCGACGCCGAGACCTACCGCGTCCTCACCCAGGCCCTCTGCCGGAAGAGCCAGCTCGGCACCGCCCTCCACCTGCTCGACGATATGCACAACAAGGGCATCGTCGCCGACAAGCTCACCTACTCCGCTCTCCTCAACAACCTCTGTAGGAAGAGGGAGAGGCTCAGGGAGGCGTACAAGGTCCTGTGCAGAATGAAGGTGAAGGGGTGCAACCCTGACATCGTGCATTACAACACGCTCGTCGTCGGGTTCTGTAGGCAGGGGAGGCCTCTTGACGCGCGCAAGGTGTTTGATGATATGTCGAACAGCGGGTGCTCGCCTAATGTGGTTAGTTACGCGAGTTTGGTGAATGGGCTCTGTGGGAGGGGGCTGGTTGAGGAGGCTAATGGGTATTTGGGGAGGATGGTGGGCGAGGGGTTCGTGCCGCATTTCTCGGTGTTTCATGGGGTCGTGAAGGGGTTTTGTGGGGTTGGGAAGGTGGAGGAGGCTTGCGGGGTGGTGGATGTTATGTTGAGGTTAGGGGTTGCGCCGCACGTTGATACTTGGGTGCTGGTTGCGTCCGGGATTTGTGATGACGACGAAGATTATTTGCGGAAAAATGTGCTTTTGGTGTTGAAGGACGAGTTTCGGCCAAGACGGATGAACAATGTGCATGCCTTTCCTGGCTCAAATTTGAGCAGCAGAAAGTTATAGGCCGAGTTTTGAGATAAATTGGATTTGTTTTTGATGGACGGGGGAGGACTCTGTAGCCTCTGGAAAACTTCCCTAGCAAGGATTTTCCCAAAATAAAACCAGGACCGAATGATTTTGAGAGGTTGCCAAGCAGGCTCATAGACAAGGAAGCGACCTCAATTCATCGTCGAATGTTTGTTGCATATGATTGTTGATATGTCATTTCTCGTTGTTTCATCTGAATCATTGTATTTATAAATTTCAAAGTTACTTTTGGTATTAGCGTCTTTTACAGCATGCAATCCAATTTCAAGTGTTATTCAAAATGCATCAGAATGCTCACGGAGTCCAGACATGACGAGCTACGCTAGTAGGTTGCCCAGGTTCTCTTTCTTTCAGAGCTATTTTGTTTCATTAAGAAGCAAGAACCCTTCAATAGACCAAGGTGGACTTAATCCTACTCCATAAAGAGTATCAAAGATACATACTTAACGTTTCAAACTTCAGATGCAAGTTGTCAACCAAACTACAGAAAGACTCTGCATGTCATTCAGCAAGTGATCTTAAAGGTTATTCACCATAGAGTTAATGCTTTGTGTGAAATAAAGGTATAAGCAAAGAATAGAAACCATCTTCTGCTTTCAATCTTCATAAAGGATGTTGACCTGGAGAACAGACTAACATAATCTTGTTCAATCAATTTTTCTACAAAGTGTCAAGCACTTGTTGCATGTACTTGATCAGAATTACATCTTAGGTGCACCTCTGGCTTACACACATTGCCCATTCGAAAAAAATCTTGTAAACATTATTGCAGGACAAGATACATGAGTATAGTGTGACATGCATTGCAACTAAAATTTGAGGTATAACTGACAAAATTTAACCAATCAAGGCCCAACGAACAAAGTCCTCGAGATTGTATGGCACTTAGGAACCTGATGTGTAAGTATATCGTGTTTGAGCTCCAATCACTAGCTCTGCTAGCTTGCCTGAACCAACAAATGAAGTTGGATTAGCCTTCTAACTTAAATGCACAAAGGGATAAGTTAAAGCACAAATTCTGTAACCAAAATTACCGGTAAGGAAGCCAATAACTGGGACACGACTGAGATACGTATCAGTTTTCTCAAGACGATGCCTGAAACAGGAGATGTTTATAAAGACCCAGCAGTCATTAAATTTGATTAGCAAAGTCGATCAAATAAGTGTTGAACCATAAAGCGGAATTATGCATACTTGGTATACTTGGTAAAGAATGGATCTCTCATGATGTAAAGTGCCCATATCAGCTTCCGGCGTTTTAACTAATTCAAGCATAAGATGTAAACTATTAGCATGAATAAAATATTGACTAGATAGTTATAGTTTTAGATAAAACAAAGACAACGACTAGAATGCCATGCTGCAACATTGACAAAATACGTGTCTGCCAAGGTAAAGCCTACATGTTCTAGTATTCTTACTTTATGTTCTGTTTGATTGCTTATGTGAAAAGCTTACTATTGATTATAAAATCAACAAATTAACATACAAATGAATTGTGGATACTATTCGGATTATACCAAATACTTGTTAAACCACTGCATGTAACAGGATGCCTATGGTTTCACCACCCAACGTAGCTGTGTCATCACCTGTTCCTACTTCTCGATTTCTTTTTCAAACTCCATTTACTTGAACATCAAATGAACTCCAATTACTTTCAGTCGCTCATCAACTGAAACCTAGTACCTAAATGTGCATTAAAACTGGATACCAGCAAATGGATATAAATACCATTTTTTTTTTCCTTTAACGAGTACAGATAAAAATACAGTATTAATTAAACACATAAGACTGTTCAGATTTCATGAAAATTAAGCTGGGTTTAGATCAGATATCGCCTGTTTAATTGGATACCAACAATAGTTTAAGTTTAGTTCTTTCATATATTAAATAAGATGACATTGGCTGGACATGATTTTAATCAAAATTTTCCATCATGTACAACTGGATATACTTTAAACATAGATGTGCACAAATATATTGTGCATATTTTTATATGTATTAATTATTGGGATTTTCACTTATATATCCCAAAATATATTCTATCTGTAGAATTGCCCCCCGAATCTGACTATTCGGAGAATTTACCCTCATATTCCCCACATTGGGTTAAGATGCTCCTCTCCTCTCAAACTGTTATAATTTTAATGGAGGAGGGCTGAATTAAACAAAAATTCCCAATCCCCCTGCCCTCTCTCTACATCTCTCTTTCCCTTATCGCTAACCATATCCGACGAACACTTCCACAAATGTCCCCCTCACTGCCATGCTATTCCCCTTAACCTATCCCCGTCGCTGGTGAAACCCCATCCTCCAGGACCCACCTTGCCTGCCAACAAAATCAAAATATACAAACTACCAGCTTCTCTTGCAAATGATCATAACTCCATATTAGACTCATTGACAGAATGTTTGTCTTTTCAAATTTTTAAATATTGTGTAATATCAGAATTACCAAATTTTAATGCTTTAAACATGAAACTGATTAAATATCGACCCTACGTAGTTATACTGAAAATCAACATCAACATCGCTAAACTGGAATCAAGTACAAAAAATCGAACAGTGGTCCTTAACCTAGAAGGAAATAATTTAAATATCGATCCCTCATCGTTAAACTGGAAGAACAATTAAATATCGATATGTCACTAAAATGGAAATCAGATCCAATATCAACCTGTACATTGTTAAATAGGAAGTTAAATATCGACCTCTATGTCGTGAAACTGGAAATCAAATTAAATAATGACCTCTACATGGTTAAACTGGACGTCAAACAAAAACTTAACAATTACATCGTTAAACTGAAAACCAAGTAAAATGTAGACCCTCGTGTCATTAAAGTGGAATCCAAATTAAATATCGGCCTCCATGTTGCTAAATTGGAAATCAAATTAAATATCAACCTCTGTGTCACTAAATTGGAAATGAAATTAAAACATTGGCATTCACGACATTACAGTGGAAATCAAATTAAATATTGATTGCCAAACTGAACATCAAATTAAAAATTTAAGCCCAGTTACTAATCTGGACCAAAAAAAAGAAAAAAAAAAGAAAAAAAGAAAACCAAAATTCCAAACTAGACATTCCAAGTCGCTAAACTGGAATACAAATTCAAGACTCGAGTTCTTATTATAGGAAACTCCTCTTCTTGTCAACTTTTTAAAAAACTAAATTTGTTTGGTGGGGAAACTTTATCCCTATAAGAAAATCGGAAGGGGGAAAAAAACAAATTTGTGCAGTAGAATTTCTCTCCTTATCAGAAGTCTTACATATTTCGTATAGATACGGAGGTCCTCCCTATAAAAAAAAACCGAAACATACCAAATAAAAAAAATATTCTGTTTTCATATCAGATTCTACTTATTTCTTAAGCTCTTCAAAATATGTATAACCTGCCAATGGGAGATTACTTTAGTTCAACCAAAGAGTAATTAAAAATAGATTCTTGGATCTATTGCAGATATCAAACCCCACAATTAATAAACATCTGCTTTGGTTGAGTAAGTATAAGGATCCACTCCATATTTGAATATCATTTGTTTCCTATTCTTTGAGAGGCGTAGCGCCTTTAGGGTGATACTTGCAACTGACAGCCGACGTTAAACTCATCCTCTCATTGTGCTTCTTCTTCTTTCCTGCAGTGGCCACTAATTTTATATGTACTCATCCTACATTTTAGGGCATGTGAATTTTGATGGTCAACATGTGGAAGGCATTCAATGTGTGCATAACTTGAAGCCTCCAAAAGTGTCAAGCTTTAAAGGATTATATAATGAAAACTCTGTATATATAAACATAAATAAGAACTATGCTTTTTGTCAAATAAATTTAGAATAAATTAAACAATAAGCAAAGATCCTATCTCTCTAATTCAAATTTTGCTATGAGTCATTTCAATTCTAAGATTTTCTTGATGGCATGTTAATCATTTATACAATTTCTCTTATCATTATCCATTGTTCCATCTCTGTAAGTTCTGATCTTTATCATTAAAAATCAATTTACATTTCTTATGAATAAGTTGTTTAAAAGTGATCTAGCTATGTCTTAAAAGGGTATATGTCATTATTTAAATTCCTTAGGCTGGCATTATTCTCTTACATAGTTAGAACTTTTGATAAATCAATTTCCTTATATTGCACATACCTATCAGCGAACTTTTGATAAATCAATTTCCTTAAATGTGCAGTTACCTATCTGACCAATATTGTTCAAAGTTCAAAATGATGGCAGCAAACTCTTAGATAAAAGTATTATATACACTAACCTCGTCTTTCTCAGCACTGGAAACCTTATAAAACCCCTCTTCTCCCACATGACTAGGATTTGTAGTGTGTGAAAGAATGCTCATTCCGGTAAGATCCACAGCCAATGAAAGTAGCCAAGGTGTCCATGATCTAATTCCGAACTTTTTAATTAGAAGAACATAGAGGAGGGGTCTCACAATACAAAGCACCTCCCCCGTCAAAAACAACCGGCCATAGAGCCCCCTCTGCGACCATATTGTCGAAAGTGTGGGCTTCTCGATCAACATACCTACATAATCAAACGCGTATTGCATCAAATGTCGTGAAGATGATACATTCATCTAAGGAAATAACCACAATAACCATCATCTAGTCATTACATGCTTATTACCGTTGGTCTCAGGATTCCTATGGAACCGGTTCATCCACATTGGATCTAAGGCCATTTTAGCATTCTCCCCAAATCTACTCAACGCTGACATAGCTCTCCCTTCGAGATTATGAGGCATAAAACCATTATAACCTTGAGCACGATGAAGCCCCTGAACATTGGGTCTCTTCTTCTCAACATTCTCAACCTCGCCTCCTTGCAAAAGCATTTTGTACCCACTATCCCGAAACAAAGCTAACCTAACCATTGCCCTGAAAATCAACAAATTCATTCAGGATAACATCTAAAACTGATTTCAATCAAAGCAACAGTTGATAGGACATTGATCTTACTTCATGGCCTCTGTAACTACAATGAAATTCCACTTGCCATCTTCGCCATAAAAGTGCTGAGCAGCCACTTCAACAACTGTCTCCAAATCTTTAAGTGCAGAAACACATAGAGGCCATGGAAATGATAACTGTCCCTGACCCTGAGGCCGAGACCGGACGGGGTGGAATCGATAATATGCTGATTCAAAGCACTGACTATGCCCAACAATGCGTATACTGTAGAAAACAATCAAAATCTTGAATACCCACAATCCAAACAAATGCAGTAGATTTCATTTTTATTTCATATTTCATCAATGAATAATATTATATGAGTTTTACCCAAAAATAATAGAAAGAACCTGCTTCAGGGGCTATCTCAGAATTGGAGAAGCGTTCGGGGAGAAGCCAAGTGATGCCCTGTTCTCAAATTGAGAGGATCAAAATGAAATTAAAGAAAATGGGCATCAAAGATTTCGACTGAAGAATATAGAGTAGAATTAGGGTTTAATAGCTCACGTTGGCAAGAGATTCGATGGAGTGAACGAATTCTTTGTTCTTTCGAACCCAGAGCTTGTACGCCTCCATCAGAATCTTCTCCTGCCTCTCGATTCGATTCCCCTTTACAGAGGTACAAAATATTTGAGGAAGGGGAAGAGTATTGGGGAGTGACGGAGAAAAGGGTTAAGCTTCCAAAATATTCGTTGGGATGCGCTAACATTTTTTTGGGCTAAATTACCAAATTTGTATATTTTGTACACACCTTTCACCGCTTTGGTATATTTTCCCATTCAGGCCACATTTTTGTATATATTTTGTAGACTCCTCTTACCACTTAGACCTAAATCTTGATCGCCGGCCAAAAACTACCAGCGAAAGCTGACGTGAGTGTCATGTGCTAGGAACGCACGTGAGTTGCACATGCTTCTCCTTCTCCCTTCTTTTTTAAAAATTAGGGCAAAAGTTTCCCCTTTTCCAATTGCAAACTAAAATTAGAGGAATTGGTGGAATCTCACTATGCCGTCTTCAAGCTCAAGCTCAACTAGCAAGAGAGCTGGCGCATCTCAGAAATTTGGTTAGGGATTCAACAGGATGACGAGTCTTGGGAGGTAGGCCGAGCATGGTTCGGTTTGAACCGAATAAACCGACCAAATCGCCCGGTTTTTAGCGGTTCGGGTCAGTTATTGTTGTGGTTGCGGTTGGATCGGTTTTAGCTTTAGGAATCGGTGTGTGGGCCGACCGACCGACTCCATTCAAAGACAATTAGAGGTCCCACGGTCATACCCCATTCCAAGGCTATATGTGCCCACCGATAGAACTTATTTAAAGTCCCACTATTAAACTCTTTTCAATTCTCTGTGGGCCCCACTGCACCCTAAAAGTCTTACGCACCTCTTGCCAACATCTACCTATGAGCTGTCTCTAATTATCAAATTAAAACTGATAGAGAAGAAGCTTTTCTTCCTCTTCCTTCTCTTCTCCAACATACTCAAAAGCCATAGCCATGGCTTTAGTCTCCTTTCCTTTCTTTTTAAATATTTCCTTTCTCCGGTCTTTCTCCAAAATACCCAAGACTAAAGACATAGCCACGTTGAGGAGCATTCACTTACTTGATTACGTTCGTCATGCTCATTGGTAGCTTCTTTGTGATGGGATTTGTAACAACGGAAAGCACCAACCGAACCGAACCGAAATAACTCGGTTCGCTTTGGTTCGGTTTAGTCTAAGGAACGGTTCGGCTTCGGTTTGCCCCAAAATGATTAAACCCGACCGAACCGACCGTTTGCTCACCCCTATTAGGAGGTGGAATGAGGCCGCAAAGGCATCTAGCGTGAAATTTTATCAATGTGGTCTACAATGCAAGTATTATACATTAATGACTGATGAAAACCCTGGAGGAGATTCTATAGATGTCCATAATATATGGTAAGTTAGTTTATTGTATTTTATTTTAATTTTTAAAAATCATAATTGATAGTTGCACTATGTTTTTGGGGTTATAGAATGGTGGCTGTGATATATGGGAGTGGTTTGATCAGGGGCGGAGCAGGAATTTAATCTTTGTGGGGGGGGGTGCGGAGGGGCAAGAATTACTACAGAAATTTTCTCTTATTTATTTCATAAGAAGGAGAATACTAACTTCAAATCAAATTTCTATCTTTTTATTCAAAAATTTCTATAATAGAATACAATTACTAAAAATCACATGACAATCTAAAACCATAAAAGAAAGAGAAGTAGATAAAGGACCTCTTGAGAGAGATGTACCCGACAACACTTTAACAAATCAAACTCTTCTATGATCATGTCAGTGGTAAAATTTTCTGCAGGTTCCTTTTTAATGTAAACAATAGTCTGCTAAAAATCTATCAGTCATCTTGTTGCAAAGCCTTTTTTAACAAATTTCATAAAAAATGATTGTTTTGTAGTAGCCGTAGCAACCAGAAATGTTAAAACAAGATGAACCAACATATCAATTAAATTGTAGATTTTTGCCTTTTCTATAACTGATAGTCCTCGACACAACTCAGAAATAATTGACATATTCTAAAATTCAGGATGATCTGGCATATCAAGAATAAAATGTTCATGCTGAAATCTCAATTGGACTTTCTCCTACTAAGTAAAATTGAAACAGAGGATAAGATGCAAAACCTCTTTTCCTCTCTTTCTCTCTCTATCCGCACTCCATAGAGAATAGATTGATGAGGTCGAGGGATTTTTTTATTAGCTTGATTGCAAATCTATAAGCTATAAATAAAGAGATCTCACATGCCTCTAATCAACAAAATCCCAATTTATAGTAAAATATGTAGTGGGCCCCACCATTGCCTTTTTTAAATTTCTTTTGGTTGTTGGTTTTGAATGTTTCCTAGTAATATATGTAGTCAAAGTTCTTTTGCAGTTAGACCCATTAGTAGCCAGTGAGTCCGCATCTATTATTTGCCCTCTTTGTTATAAACTTTAGGCTATTTCCTTCATATGAACTATACTATAGTTCAATTTGCAAAAATTTTGGGGGGGCCAAGGTCCCCCCACGGATTACTGTAGCTCCGCCCCTGGGTTTGATCCTCTACCGTGTAGCTTGGCTTCGTAATTATTCCCACTTCTTAGAGATGAACTGTTGAACATGAGAAACAGTTTGGCTGTGAAGGATAAGTTGATAGAACATAGTGAAAGAGAGTTAAGGGTATCTCATAGTGAAGTTGGCAAGTTGAAAGAAGAGATGGAGTTAAATATATTTGAAGTTGCTGGTTGTTTAGAGAATATCTCAAAATAGAGGAATGAAATTGCAAAATGGGAGGGTCTAGTTGAAATTAAAAAGAGGAAGAAGAGTTTGTATGTGTGGTTGGTTGTTGTATTAGGGATGATTGTATTTTATTTAGTTGTCTTCATTGTGAACATGTTGAATATGGAGATGTAAGTGTAAGTGTAGAGGATACATGTTAATGTTCATGTACACAATGTAGCTTTGCTGCAATTCTATGCAAATGAATTTGCTTAATTATATGTCTTCCCTACAATTCTAAGTTATCGCCTAATTTTACAAAAATTGACATAGTTCCTTTTGTATTTTACCTATATCTTGCATTTAAACCTGCTCAAAAGTTTGCCATCAAAATGCACATAATTTGGTCAAACACAAAACATATATATGAACAACTCTAAACATGCACATAAATTGTCATTCAACTCAGTTCATCTTACTAAACCCTTCAAATTTGCACATATGTGTTCATTTTCAAACATGCACACATCATGTTCATTCTTCCACTTTCAGACATGCACATATTATGTTCATTCTCAAACCACCATAAGCACAAATACTGCATAAAAATAGATGTAATTGTATAATAATGTGTCCATGTATATATATCATGGCCATACTCAAAATACGAAGTATTCAAGTGCCAGTTTTACATTCATTGTTTACATATGAAAACAAATAAAACAGCTAACAAAAGACTTTTGCAGAATGTAAATCTACATATTTGGTGCATCTGAATTTTGTGTAACTTGACTTGCATTTTGAGACGCCTCTTGCAAGAATGTTGTTTGTGTTGTTGCACTGCCAATAACTTCATTTGATCACCCGATTGCGTTCTTGCTCCTTTTTGGTCTCCCTCTCTTTCTTCCTTAGCTTGCCTCCCCAACAGTTTGAGTCGACACCCCTTCTCCTTCCCTTGATTGATACACCTTAATTGTAAGAAACAAACGTAGATTAGTACATAATATGATGTATGCATAGAGATTTATAAATTTTTCACTACAAATTTTAAATATACTCAAGGTTCTGAGTTCTTGTTAATGCAGGCTGTGGACAAGTCCTTTTAGTGTGAACAAATCAAACGACAATTACCACACTTTAAAGGCATTCATTGTCTTGATGCTTTGTTAGACTTCTTTGATTTCTCCCCAAACTGCTTCATCCTTGCAGTTTTAGGCCTTTCAAGTTTTTCTTCACTATGTTTGGTGGTAGAACCATGCTCTCCCCATCTTTATCCCAATATTTACTTCCTTGTAAAGGCAGCAACAATGATTCATATAGCTGGATATAATTTTCAGCAGTATAACATGATGCCAAATAAGATTCTGGCTTTCTTCTCATTAACAGTATAACACTCATAGCATGACAACAGAGTTTTCTTGTCAAATCACATTCTCTACATGTACATGATAGTTTAGCTAAGTTCACTGTATGACTAACTCCTCTATGAATAACTTCAAACCCTTCATCTTCTTTCCTTCCATCCTAGTGGACCTCACAATAAAATTGCTCATGATATGCCTCATCCATCTTGTAGGTTTCATCCTCAACTGAATCATCATCATCGCTAGACTCTTCGGTTTGGTCATTTTGTTGTACATGAGTGGAAAAAATGGGAGGGCTTGATACAGAAGCATCCACATTTTCAAAGTGTTCGCTTGATTTTCCAACATTTCTTTTAGAAGCAACCTTCTTTCTTATTGGAGCGATCTTCTTTCTTTTTGGAATGACTTTTTCTTCTCTTTGGTGTGAAGGGTTCATGACCTATATTAGGTTGAGCTTCAGCAGTTTGGGGAATGGGTTCATCACCTCCATGAGGTTGAATTTTACATGTTTGGGGATGTGGTTCATCACCTATGATAGCTTGAGCTTCATCTGCTTGGGGAATAGGTTCTTCACTTACATTAGATTGAGCTTCATCTGCTGCTTGAGTACGGAGATTTGGTATAATTTCACATTCATCATTATCAACTACACCAGCTTCATCAATAAAATGATCTACAAGCACTTCAATTGTTCTATACCTACAAGCATGCACCAACATCAAATTCAAATCAGATTGAGTATGTAGAGGCTTCAATCCACCATTTCTCATTCCCACACATGGTATAGCAAATCACATAGACCCCACATTATGATAGCCAAATTGTCCAATTACACCTCTCATAAAGGATATAGAAATATCCTCCCCTTGTAAGAATTCGACATCAACACCATCCCAATATAATCAAAAGACACTTGAAAATCAAAGTGGCCTCCATGCTTGAATTTAACCATGATTACCTCTCCCATCTGCAAATAAATCCCAAGAGAAATGGTTTAAAAGATATAATTTTTCAAAAATAGTCAATTAACTAAAACCCAATTCGGTTAACTGCAAACCCTAAATTTACATCAATTTCTCAAATTCAACCATGTTTATGATACAAATCTTTGTTAGTTAACAGTTACAAAGTAATAATCCACCAGCAAACTCTTCAATTTCTTCAATGACAAACGTGAAAGGAAAAAACTCACCTTTTCTTCTTTCAGACCATCGTGACGAGAGCGTTGAGTGAGAAGTCCCCACATTGCAATCTCCTTCAAACCACGATCTCTTTCACCTCCCTCTCTGCAACTGTTGAACTCACCCATGATCTCCCCCCCCCCCCCCCCCCCGCTTTGCCCCTCTCTCAAAGCGTTTTGTTTGAAAAATGGGTGTATTCGATAAATTTTTAGGGTTAGCTAATATATCCCTCCTAAGCCTCGTCAACTACTCAAAGTCACATCACCCTACAAAGAACGGTTGTTTTAGGTCATGTGACACCACATGATATGTCCCGGCAGCTATTTTAGGCGGCGATCAAGATTTGGGTCTAAGTGGTAAGAGGGGTCTGCAGAATATACCAAAACGTCACCTGAATAAGAAAATATACCAAAGCGATAAGAGGGGTCCACAAAATATACCAATTTAGTAATTTAGCCCATTTTTTCTAGAAAATCCCATAAAAATATTAGATATGTAGGGCTTTGTCATTATTAGTTCCCCTATCGTTAATATTTTAAAACTAGTCCTTCAAATTATTGAAATTGCTATTAGGTACCACATTTCCTATCTCTTGCCATGCTACTCGGATTGGAGGGATTAATTTGTAACAACTTATAAGAATTAGGGGACCTAATAGCAATTTTAATAGTTCAAGGGACTATTTTTGAAACAACTTAAAATAATTGGGTGAGCTATTAACAGTTTCAATGATTTGAGGACTAATGTTTGAATATAGAAATATTTAAGGAATAATATCGAAAAACTTCATTTTCTACTAAATTTAATTAAAATTTATAAAAAGAAAAAAATGTTATACGTATATCTCTTGGACTATTAAAATGTATAAATTAACTTAACTCTATTCATAGTTCTAACTTCTTGTACCCACTAACATAAGAGCGATAATAAGAATATGGTCTATTTTTTCCAAAAATCTTACACTATATATGAATAAGAAAAATATTTAGATTTGGATTCTTTCCAATTAAATGGTAATTAGAGGGTCCAATTACCTCAATCGATACTGTCTATTCCTATTTGAATTGATAAGATGAGGCCGTGCAGGATTTATCACAAAAGTGGTTTTTATAATGGCCATATGAAATCAACAAAATGAGATATGATTTAATTGATAGCAATTTATGACTTTTTTTGTCCATCCACAACATTGAGCCCCCCAGCCAAACAATCCTGGAGTCGTCCCTGGTTAAAATACTCTCAAACTTGAGCAACTCTTTTCCAAACGCCAATTAAATATAATTGAAATTGCTATTAGCTCTCAATTCTTACAATTAGAAATTAGTCCTAAAATCATTGACACTGCTGTTAGGTTCTTCAATTCTTAAGTTATTTTAAATGTAGTCCTTCCAATCAAGAGTAGAAGTACAATTAGAGGTTAAATTTGGAACAACTTACAAATTGGAAGACCAATTGGAGATTTCAATCATTTGGGGGATCAATTTCAAAATATCTTAAGAATCAAGGGAGATAACAATAATTTGATGATTTGTGGGACTAATTTCATAATATGAAAGATATAAGTGACTGATATAGAAAAAATCCAAAAAAAATTCGGAGTTTTCCACTCATATATGCCCTTCGAATAATCAGTGTTTTTAAATTAGGATTATTTACATTCTAGTATCTTATCGTATAGTGTAATTACACGGATGACCCCGTGGTCTATGTATCTACACGGATAATCCTGAGATTACTGAGTGAAACTACACGGTTAACCCTAATGAAAGTAATCTTAAGGTTACTCAGGGTTACACGTATAGCTTCAGTCGATAATCTTAGAATTATCCGTATAAATACATAAATCTCAGGGTCAAGTGTGTGTAATTACACCATACCACATAGGCTGACATAGGTATCGGGATGTGAATAATCCTTAATTGCCTTTCAAATTATAGTCTTCCTTTACTCTATTCCATGTTAAACTATATACAAAAAATTAATATATTCTATTAAAATAATCATAGAAAACTAGATTAAGGAATAAACCTGAGAGATGACTAGAATTTACATGTTAAAATATTAATTATAATGATTTAAGACTAATTTTAAGTTATTATGAAACATCGTGATAAGATGAAAACTAAGACTATCATGATCTAAATAGAGTACCAATCTACAATTCATCATGATATTATATGCAAATGAGATCAATTAATCAGTTTGAAAATCTAATCTTGCAACATGTTGATTTATTAATACAATTTTGAAACTTGAATTGAAACCCTTGCTTATTAGTAAAGTATTCCGAGTACCAACAGTCTGATCGTAGGTCTTTATCCGTGTGTATCAATAAAGGCTTGGATAAACTCTGCTTAAAAGGGGATAAGCATTGCTCGCGGCTGTTTCGCTTGATGGAAATAGAGTTACAAGAGTAAATAGAGCAATCGGATTTGTAAATACATAATTATGATTTGCGATATTATAACTAGGAAATATAAATGGACTTACATTTTGTAGTAGTAAAAAAAAATGCTACGATCAATTTGATGGGAGGAAATTTGTATTGATAATACATTTCCTACAATATAATTTGCTAATATTCAAATAACGAATTTGAAGTTAATTTCCTGCACCCAATGCTGCATGCAACATTTGCTGCAATTTATTTTTGGCAGCAAACCGAACAGCCCCTAAAAAAAATTTCATACAGGGAGTTTTCTTGCATTTATCACAACAATGGCCCCAAAAAGTAAATAACCCTAACCCTATTCCATTACCACTGAGTGATCTCGCTCCTCTAGTTTTGTTTCTCGCAAGCCCGTGAATGAAAACATGGCTAGGTGTCCCTTTCATAACAACCCTAAGATATAATCATGCGCACATCCAGTTTACAAGCAAAGATGTGCACGACTTTCCATTATGTGCACTGCGCATGGCTTTCTATCTAAAGGGGAAAAAAAGAGAGACTACAACTGATATCTGCCTTTCTTGCCTTTTGTACAAACCTTAAGCAATGACCCCGCAGGCGCATGTGTACAAGCAAAATTCACAAAAGGTTAGTCTTCATATCAGCATTACTCGTGGCTTTACATCATGGTACTGCAAAATTTTACATCATCACGCCATCAAGCGAGCACCACATGAGCTTCCGAAACGAGTGGAAAAAAAGCATACAGTGATCAGCATAAACTCGTGAGGGGAACTCAGTCTCCTGAACCTGCAGGAAAGATTGAAAAGAACGCCCATTTAACTTGATAAATGAAATTGCGTCAACAGCCATATGGCTTGAGCAGTTCGGAGATATCTACCTAAAGAACTATAGAGATAAACAAAAAATCGGTAGGTCCAAATAGAGCAAAGCTAATATTACGTGAACAAAATAAAAAATAGACTGGTAAATTTAAGAGTTTGAAACATGATAGTATAGCCAAATAGTGCTAGCACTTAACACTCTTTTGCTCTATATTTCACTATAATTGAAAAGATCAGGAGATGATAACACAGTAAAAAAAGGGATGAAAAACAGAAAACTGAATCATGAAGAAGAAAATAAAAGGACAATGTTTGAAGAATCGGAAATACTGATACTTCTTATTGTACTGGATTCTAAGAATGCCGATCTCTACTGAAACTGGTCAATACACTCCATATTGGCTAATAAACACTTTACGAGGATCTAAAGATGGATAGAGTTATATCACAGACAATAAAAAAAGCATGCCATACATACCTCCCAGATCATAGATATTTCTAAAATTAACCCAAATCAAAAAGAAGAACTAAGCTAATTACATATGGATAAATCACAAAGCAGACTGCTAAATTAAAAGTGTCGAACATTATTGTATAGCAAAATAGTTCTGGCACTTGCACTCCTTTTACTCTGTATACTACAAATGAAAAGATCAGGAGATGATAACACAGTAAAAAATAGGGATAAAAAAACGGAAATTGAATATGAGAAGAAGAAAATAAAAAGATAATGTTCGAAATATCGGCCAACACTGATACTTCGTATTGTACTGGATTTTAAGAATGCTAATCCCAACAAACTGGTCAATGCACCCTAGCTAACGATTTTATGAGGAGCTAAATGTTGATAGGAGTATACTGCACGAAATAAAATAAAAAATGTATCCATGTATACCTCTCACATCATAGATATTTTTAAAATTACTCCAAATCATCATAATTGCTATTTTTCCATTCGTCCCTTTCCCCAAATTGTAATTATCCCCAACTTTTATCCATCATACAAACTATACTTCAAATTTTAAACAATAAATGTGACACCCTGATCCAGATACTCGTATATAAGAGTCAGTATCGTATCAAGTAGTGGCCTGACTCATCACTCCCTAGTGCGTATGTGTGTGTGTGTGTGTATGTGTGTGTGTGTGAAGGGATAAATATTTCGACATGCCTCATGGTACTGTAAAGGTTGCCCTGTACGATAAGTATTGCAACTCAAATATAATCTCAATCAAAGTAATATCCACATCTGTTATTGTCACATGATTACTTAGTCCATCCATAATCCGTCATAAGCAGAGTTTTGACAGAATGGAATATGATATGGTTTCAAACTTTGCAATGCCTTATGATCTTAAAATAGCAAAGACATAAAGAAGAGGAACACTTGATAACCTCTAAAAGTGGATTAAACTGTAGTCAAATAGACTTTTTCCTTACTAGAAGAGTAAATAGGAAAATATGCAAAGTTTGCAAACTTATACTAATATATACAAGAAACTAGAACTAAATGCAGGAACTAACACTGACAGATTTTGATGCATCTTAAAGATAATATTAAAGGTAGATATTTGGAAAAAAAATGAACGAGACTAATATTATATAGAATAGTATGTGTAAGGGTCCTACCCCTGACCGGGTAATTTTTGACCATCGATCTAGATCAAGAGAGTTTGGACCATTAGATTACATCAAGTCTCGAGATCATGACACTTGTCACCATAACTTTCAGCTTCATGTGGTTTCCAAAATTGGTTTTCATGAGTTTCATTATGATTTTCCATATTGTTTTGGGCGTTAAGAGGGAGATTAATGGTGTTAATGGGCCTTTATGACAAGCTAAGCTTAATGGGTCGAAACCATTTGAATAGAGACCCATTAGACCCAAACCATTAGCAAAACCCCTCATATAAAAACTTCATCTCTCTCCCAAAATTAGTTAGGGCTAAGATTAGAGAAGTTTTTGGAGGCAAAAGAGAGAGCTTTATCATTCCAAGGTAAGTGCTTTCTCTTGCTAAACCTGGTTTATGTCAAATTTCAATTTCAACTTATAGGGTTTTGAGATCTTGATCTACTCTTTCTTTCGAACCAAGCAAAGTTTGATTTGGGTTGTTTTCAAATTCGTGGCTTTTCATTAAGTGTAGGATCTCCCTAAGAGATGGGTTTCATCCCCACAATCTCTTTCAAGGGTAAGGACCCATTGTTGTAGATTGTAGAGATAATGCATATCCATGAGGTTTGATGTATTTTCATGGGTTTTTATGTGGGTATTGTTCTCTAGATGCTATTGATTGTTTTGGATGTGGAAGATTAAGATTTGGAAGGGTTTGTCCCCATATTTGGTCGGAATGCGAGCTTGAGCTCTCTAACGGCGGAATTTGACATGCTTGGTTATTTTGGTTGAAACTGTTGTAATAGCTTCTCCTTGATGTTAGAAATCATGCGTAGAAAGCAGATTTGGATATAATTTAGTCTTGACGAAGATTTGGATTGAAAACGTTCCAAAAACTCGTGGATTCTCAGGACGAGAGCATGCGCTCACCATATCAGCGCACGCACTCAGAGGAAAAGTTTGCGAGATAAAATGATTACAGTGTTTGAGCATGTGCTCAGTGCACCAGAGCGCGCGCAAACGTGGTTTTTCAGTTGATCTCAGTTTGACTTAGAGTTGACCACGAGATACTAATCTGACATAGCAGCTAGGGCGGCGCACATGCCCAACTCATGAGCGCATGCGGTCAGTCCCAAAAACAGATCTGTTTGAGTTTCGATTTTGGATTCGATTGAGGTTTCTTTCGGGGTTCTTTTGCTTTCATTATTGTACCTTGTGATGCCAGAGATGTAGTATCGCTTGTCCTTGCCATCTTATTGGAAAGTAGTTGACAAAGTAGAGTTATTTGCTTCTATGTTTTGGTTAATGCAAATTATGCCATTATCCATATTTAGATTCAAGTCATGATAATTGTTGCTACGATGTTACATAGTTGTATCTTTGTTAAGCGATGTTTGATTTAGAATCCACGAACAATTATGCATGTTGGCCTAGGGCTCACCTTGGATTTTTAATTTGTTCGATACATTATTCATGAGACATGACCCTAAGAGTATGTATGATTAGCGCCCATGATGTGGATTATACATGATGACGATGATTGCTTATGATTGGATATTGGGTTTCTCTCTCGTGACACTAAATCAAGAACATGTTGATAAATCAAAAAACAAGTTCTCGATTTGGGATACATTGAGACCGTGAGTGAAGGCCCATGATTCTCGACCACTAAAACTGATCAAGTATAAAAGCATGATAAACCAAGTAAGAACCTAGATCAAGTATCCACGTGTATCAAGCCATGAATGACTTGTATTTGGTATTTGACGAGCATATTTCATAGCTTTGGAAACCCGACGAAAAGGGCACCCACGAGATGAATGTTCTCTATGGATTAAGTTATTCGGCTTAGTGTATAACATATCATGTATAGTCAAGTAATGAAAAAGTTCATGTGGGTTAATTATCGAGGGAAATTGAATATCTCTTAGGGAATGTGTGGCCCAAGGTTGTGTTTGAGCTAAGCATGAAGGAGTTCCTGTGCACAAAACCAAGACCAAATATGTTAATCAAGATCAAGTTCCATTTGGGCAATCCAAACACACATTATCTAATGAGAGCCTATGATGCACTATACACGATAAGATATTACACGACACACCTAATACGATACTGACAAAATCCAAAAATAGGATACTGGGATACGGCAAGGAATTTTATAATAATTATTATTATATATAGAAAATTTTATAAAATTTAACTAGCAATCTATAATATGAATCTATCACAAAATAACAAGTTTGCATACAAAAAGAATTAGAGTACATACTCATTCTATCACAAAATAACAAGTTTGCATACAAAAAGAATTAGAGTACATACTCATTCTATCACAAAATAATAAGTTTGTAAACAAAAGTACATCAAGATGAAGTGGAAACTTGTTCGATGACTTCTTCATTGCCTTCATCATTAGCAAATAATACTTCCATGGTGGGTTCATCAAGAGACAAGGTGGCAACACCAAGAATTCTAACTGAAATGAGTCGAATGCATCTCCACCGATATCCCACACCAATTCTCCTTCTTGATATTCTTGGGATGATCGAGAAAGCAAACGAAGATTGCTATGCACATACACAAGATCTTCGCCTTGGTGTCATCTTATTCCTCTTCAAAGAGTGAATGAATGAGTATGTACTTCAATCTCACAAAGAAGAGGATGAGCAGGGTTGGCCCAAAAGCTTTAAGGCCAATGCTTGCATTTGGAGTGAGGATCCATAGAGCACCCACCATGGTTTTGGATCCATCAATCCTCTATCGCCAGCAGACCAATCACTAAAAGTGTCAAGAGCTACCGAGAATCTAGCATATTTAGCACTGGCTCATCCAGATAGGCTAGTATCTCCTCGACACTTGGACCTTCCAAGAGATCTCATCATCCTAATGGGGTGCTTGATGGATATTCTCATTGAGCCATGTCTCGTGATAATATCTATTAAAGTTTAACATTGAATTAGACATTATTAATAAAAATAATCACATCAAAAATAATAAATTTATAACATAATCTAAATTATTACCTTGGATTCAAAGAGTGTGCCAAGCACCTATGACGTTGCTCTTATTCCATCTATCCACCTAAGTCTTGTGTACGACATCATAAAATGAGGAGGGATCATTTTCTTTTGCCCTCATGTCTATAAATAACAACATTCACCTTCTCAATCATTGTATCCCACATATCATATACCAAATGAAGGTCGGGCTTGTCAAGATCGAGGAGCCGGATCATATCATATATGAGCAAAGTGAAAGCAATAATATAATCCACCCTATCCCACCACAAATCATCAAGCACTTTCTCCTTAACAACCGCGGCTTTTCCCACGCCATCATCTCTTCACAAGCTCCAATCTGGCTAAGAACCATATCTTGAGGCTTCTCTTGATCACCGTGAACCTCTTTAGCATGATGATCCATGAAGCAACTGTATCAAGAATTGAAAGAAGCTTCATTTTGAATGCTCATTGAACATAGCCACCTCATTGAGTGATTCATGATGAAGTTCTTAATCGTCAAAGCATCATCGATACCTCGAATCCAAATCACTCTCGATAAGCAATTGCATTAGCCTCAGATTCTTCGCAGCACATATATTCTTAAGGGCTAGATTGAGGGTGTGAACAACACATGGAGTCCAAGATGTGTGGAAATTTGCCCTCCACAATTGCCCCCCAGCCTTGCATGCCAAGCGCTATCGAATGATTTGGATCACATTTTGAGGCCCCACCTCATTAATGCAATTTTCAAGCATCTCGCAATGAAATATCTATTCTTCTGCCTCCCTGGCATTCACGCAAAGGCAAGAACATTAGCCCGCTTTTGAGACCGCAATGAAATTTATCACTGCCTCCGCCAAACGCATCGCAAATGCAAATAGACCCCTTTCGCTTCCATGTGCCCTCGATGGGCTCCAACAACCTCTCTACGTGAGCCTTCTCACGTTGTAAAATAGTGGTCCTCAAAGAATTATAACCCGAGGCTTGTAACCGTAATTGAATTGCTTATGCATATGTAATCATCTTGGAGAAATAAGGATTTCTTACCAAATTAAATGATGACCACCCGATAGAACATCCTTGCAATCATTGAATCTAATTCATCTCTTGCTCCTCAGATTTAAGGCTTGTTCAAGCGGTAGTGACTCCTCCTCCTCTTTGACTCACTTGGACGAGAATGCATGCTTTGACTTATGCCGCAACACTTGACAAGAACCCGCAACGCCACTGCCCTAGGCAAAGAAGCTCACCCTTGCTCGCTGATCCATAGCAGCAGTTGCATGTTCTCACATTGTGCGGCTTAACACTTTTGCACATTTTAATTCCTTGTCCACTAATCCGCATTAGATGGGCTTTGACTCTTGAGTAGGATGATGTAAATACTTCATGGCAATAACTACACATCCATCGCCAATTCCCCATTTTACCCATCTTCTAACTTAGTGACATACTTCCACAAAGGAGTGTGATCATTCAATGACAGCACTGTATGCTAACTACCTTTCCGCCCATTGCTATAAACAACAAGTAACAAATACTAATTAAATATTAAACCATAACATATATGGAACGTAATACTGAAAATCACGATTTAGTATAAACAAGTAACAAGTACAAATTACAATGCAAGAAATATGCCTTTTCATTTAAAATATGAAATATATTTTAAAGTAAGAATTATGTGATTAACAATTAAATATTTACATGTTCATAATTTATTAGTTAGCATGCTAATTACTATTTTAAGCTCTTTTTCTAATTATACTAATTAATAAATTGCTCACCGACTTTGTTTTTCTTTTGCGCCTTATACTTGAGAGTTAAGTAGCAACGATCAAGGATGAAGGATCAATTATAAATAGACCTATTGTAGTTTTATGTTTGCAAACACACCCAAAGTGAATTTTTGACTTCAAGATCAAGCTAAGTTTCTAGCTTTAAGAATATTGCAAAATCCACCAAGGGATCTATTCGCCATAAATAGAATTATATGGGATCTATATGTAATTGATGGTATTAAGGGCCTTTGCAATTAATCTTACACTAAGTACGAACCTGTCTCAATTAATTACCCCTAAATTTCCCAACAATAGGACTTGCACTAAAATTCAAGATTTAAGCAAAACCATTAGACAAAGTGACAAACTAAGGAGTAAAAATTTCAGAATTAAAAACCCTTTACCCATCTTGTTTTACTAAGATTAATATTTCCAATCCTCATCCCTCTTTAATAAAATGAAAATTGCATTTTAAAAATAAACCAATTTCAGAATTAAAAAATAAACCGAAAGAGAGAGAGAGACGAGATCGAGAGATCGAGAGAGAGAGACGAGATCGAGACAGATCGAGAGAAAGAGAGAGAAGGCGAAAGAACGAGAGAGAGAGAGAGAGACGAGAGATCGAGAGATCGAGAGAGAGAGAGAGACGAGAGATCGAGAGATCGAGAGAGAGAGAGGAAGAGACGAGATCGAGAGAGAGAGACGAGAGATCGAGAGATCTTACCGGTTTACTGCACCCAGGCTACAGGACAGCACGAGGAGATGGATGAGCATCAGATCCCATCGACTACGAGCACGCAGCACGGCGCAGGGCGATGCAGGGAGATGGATGGATGAAGACGAGAGACGCCGAGCTACGGACTGAGGCGAAGAATGAAATTGTGGCTTCGAAGTTCGGTCCCTTCAACATTTTTTCCCAGCGAATCCAAGCCGCGTCAGTCGCTTGTGTGCGTCCTACCCTGACCGGGTAATTTTTGACCATCGATCTAGATCAAGAGAGTTTGGACCATTAGATTACATCAAGTCTCGGGATCATGACACTTGTCACCATAACTTTCAGCTTCATGTGGTTTCCAAAATTGGTTTTCATGAGTTTCATTATGATTTTCCATATTGTTTTGGCGTTAAGAGGGAGATTAATGGTGTTAATGGGCCTTTATGACAAGCTAAGCTTAATGGGTGAAACCATTTGAATAGAGACCCATTAGACCCAAACCATCAGCAAAACCCTCATATAAAAACTTCATTTCTCTCCCAAAATTAGTTAGGGCTAAGATTAGAGAAGTTTTTGGAGGCAAAAGAGAGAGCTTTATCATTCCAAGGTAAGTGCTTTCTCTTGCTAAACCTGGTTTATGTCAAATTTCAATTTCAACTTATAGGGTTTTGAGATCTTGATCTCCTCTTTCTTTCGAACCAAGCAAAGTTTGATTTGGGTTGTTTTCAAATTCGTGGCTTTTCATTAAGTGTAGGATCTCCCTAAGAGATGGTTCCCCACAATCTCTTCCAAGGGTAAGGACCCATTGTTGTAGATTGTAGAGATAATGCATATCCATGAGGTTTGATGTATTTTCATGGGTTTTATGTGGGTATTGTTCTCTAGATGCTATTGATTGTTTTGGATGTGGAAGATTAAGATTTGGAAGGGTTTGTCCCCATTTTTGGTGAATCTGAGCTTGAGCTCTCTAACGCTGAATTTGACATGCTTGGTTATTTTGGTTGAAAGCTGTTGTAATAGCTTCTCCTTGATGTTAGAAATCATGCGTAGAAAGCAGATTTGGATATAATTTAGTCTTGACGAAGATTTGGATTGAAAACGTTCCAAAAACTCGTGGATTCCCATGACGAGAGCACGCGCTCACCATATCAGCGCACGCACTCAGAGGAAAAGTTTGAGATAAAATGATTACGGTGTTTGAGCATGTGCCTGCACCAGAGCGCTAGCGAACGGGTTTTTCGGTTGATCTCTTTGACTTAGAGTTGACCACGAGATACTAATCTGACATAGCAGCTAGGCGCACTTGCCCAACTCATGAGCGCATGCGGTCAGTCCCAAAAACAGATCTGTTTGAGTTTCGATTTTGGATTCGATTGAGGTTTCTTTCGGGGTTCTTTTGCTTTCATTATTGTACCTTGTGATGCCGTGAGTAGATCGCTTGTCCTTGCCATCTTATTGGAAAGTAGTTGACAAAGTAGAGTTATTTGCTTCTATGTTTTGGTTAATGCAAATTATGCCATTATCCATATTTAGATTCAAGTCATGATAATTGTTGCTACGATGTTACATAGTTGTATCTTTGTTAAGCGATGTTTGATTTAGAATCCACGAACAATTATGCATGTTGGCCTAGGGCTCACCTTGGATTTTAATTTGTTCGATACATTATTCATGAGACATGACCCTAAGAGTATGTATGATTAGCGCCCATGATGTGGATTATACATGATGACGATGATTGCTTATGATTGGATATTGGGTTTCTCTCTCGTGACACTAAATCAAGAACATGTTGATAAATCAAAAAACAAGTTCTCGATTTGGGATACATTGAGACCGTGAGTGAAGGCCCATGATTCTCGACCACTAAAACTGATCAAGTATAAAAGCATGATAAACCAAGTAAGAACCTAGATCAAGTATCCACGTGTATCAAGCCATGAATGACTTGTATTTGGTATTTGACGAGCATATTTCATAGCTTTGGAAACCCAGACGAAAAGGGCACCCACGAGATGAATGTTCTCTATGGATTAAGTTATTCGGGCTTAGTGTATAACATATCATGTACAGTCAAGTAATGAAAAAGTTCATGTGGGTTAATTATCGAGGGAAATTGAATATCTCTTAGGGAATGTGTGGCCCAAGGTTGTGTTTGAGCGGTAGCGCATGAAGGAGTTCCTGTGCACAAAAACCAAGACCAAATATGTTAATCAAGATCAAGTTCCATTTGGGCAATCCAAACACACATTATCTAATGAGAGCCTATGATGCACGGATACGGATAGGGACAATGACGACATCTTACGAATAATACGGATACTACAAAATCCAAAAAATAGGATACTGGATACGCAAGGAATTTTATAATAATTATTATTATATATAGAAAATTTTATAAAATTTAACTAGCAATCTATAATATGAATCTATCACAAAATAACAAGTTTGTAAATAAAAAGAATTGATAAATACTCATTCTATCACAAAATAACAAGTTTGCATACAAAAAGAATTAGAGTACATACTCATTCTATCACAAAATAATAAGTTTGTAAACAAAAAGTACATCAAGATGAAGTGGAAACTTGTTCGATGACTTCTTCATTGCCTTCATCATTAGCAAATATCGGCTTCCATGGTGGGTTCATCAAGAGACAAGGTGGCAACACCAAGAATTCCCAAGACTAAATGAGTCGAATGCATCTCCACCGATATCCCACAGCTTCAATTCTCCTTCTTGATATTCTTGGGATGATCGAGAAAGCAAACGAAGATTGCTATGCACATACACAAGATCTTCTGCCCTTGCCGGTGTCATCTTATTCCTCTTCAAAGAGTGAATGAATGAGTATGTACTCCAATTCCTTTCACAAAGAAGAGATTGATGGTTGGCCCAAAAGCTTTAAGGCCAATGCTTGCAGATGGAGCCGAGGATCCATAGAGCACCCACCATGGTTTGGATCCATCAATCCTCTATCGGCAAGAGCATCTGAATCACTAAAAGTGTCAAGAGCTAGAATCTAGCATATTCCAAGTTAATCCTCCGCTCATCTAGATAGGCTAGTATCTCCTCAGACACTTGGACCTTTCCGAAGAGATCTCATCATCCTAATGGGGTGCTTGCCGATGGATATTCTCATTGAGCCATGTCTCGTGATAATATCTATTAAAGTTTAACATTGAATTAGACATTATTAATAAAAATAATCACATCAAAAATAATAAATTTATAACATAATCTAAATTATTACCTTGATTCAAAGAGTGTTAAGCACTCTAAGTGACGTTGCTCTTATTCCATCTATCCACCTAAGTCTTGTGTACGACATCATAAAATGAGGAGGGATCATTTTCTCTTTTGCCCTCATGTCTATAAATAACAACATTCACCTTCTCAATCATTGTATCCCACATATCATATACCAAATGAAGGCTTGTCATGATCGATGAGTCGGATCATATCATATATAGAGCAAAGGGAAAGCAATAATATAATCCACCCTATCCCACCACAAATCATCAAGCACTTTCTCCTTAACAAACTGGCTTTCCCACGCCATCATCATCTCGTACAAGCTCCAACGGTCGCTAAGAACCATATCTTGGAGGCTTCTCTTGATCACCGTGAACCTCTTTAGCATGATGATCCATGAAGCAAATCTGGTATCAGCAATTGAAAGAAGCTTCATTTTTGAATGCTCATTGAACATAGCCAGCCTCATTGAGTGATTCATGATGAAGTTCTTAATCGTCAAAGCATCATCAGATACCTCTGTAATCCAGCTGCACTCTGCATAAGCAATTGCATTAGCCTCTGTATTCTTCGCAGCACATATATTCTTAAGGGCTAGATTGAGGGTGTGAACAACACATGGAGTCCAGAAGATGTGTGGAAATTTGCCCTCCACAATTGCCCCTGCAGCCTTGCATGCCGAAGCGTTATCAGTAATGATTTGGATCACATTTTGAGGCCCCACCTCATTAATGCAATTTTCAAGCATCTCTGCAATGAAATATCTATTCTTCTGCTCTCCCTTGGCATTCACGCAGTGCAAGAACATTAGCCCGCTTTTTGAGACCGCAATGAAATTTATCAGTGGCCTCCTCTGTGCATCTGCCCAGCCATCACTGCAAATAGAGACCCCCTTCTGTTTCCATGTGCCCCTGATGGGCTCCAACAACCTCTCTACGTGAGCCTTCTCACGTTGTAAAATAGTGGTCCTCAAAGAATTATAACCCGGAGGCTTGTAACCGGTAATTGAATTGCTTGCGGCATATGTAATCATCTTGGAGAAATAAGGATTTCTTACCAAATTAAATGACAGCCCACCGGTATAGAACATCCTTGCAATCATTGAATCTAATTCATCTCTTGCTCCTGTATTTAAGGCTTGTTCAACGGTAGTGACTCCTCCTCCTCCTCTTTGACTCACTTGGACGAGAATGCATGCTTTGACTTATCACGCAACACTTGACAAGAACCCGCAACGCCACTGCCCTAGGCAAAGAAGCCCTCACCCTTGCTTCTGCTTGATCCATAGCAGTTTGCATGTCTCTCACATTGTGCGGCTTAACACTTTTGCACATTTTAATTCCTTGTCCACTAATCCGCATTAGATGGGCTTTGACTCTTGAGTAGGATGATGTAAATACTTCATGGCAATAACTACACATCCACTGCCAATTCCCCCCGCCTTTACCCATCTTCTCTAACTTAGTGACATACTTCCACAAAGGAGTGTGATCATCTTGAACAGACTGCACCAGAAGCAGAACTACCTTCTGCTTCCATTGCTATAAACAACAAGTAACAAATACTAATTAAATATTAAACCATAACATATATGGAACGTAATACTGAAAATCACGATTTAGTATAAACAAGTAACAAGTACAAATTACAATGCAAGAAATATGCCTTTTCATTTAAAATATGAAATATATTTTTAAAGTAAGAATTATGTGATTAACAATTAAATATTTACATGTTCATAATTTATTAGTTAGCATGCTAATTACTATTTTAAGCTCTTTTTCTAATTATACTAATTAATAAATTGTTGCTCATGACTTTGTTTTTCTTTTGCGGCTTATACTTGAGAGTTAAGTAGCAACGATCAAGGATGAAGGATCAATTATAAATAGACCTATTGTAGTTTTATGTTTGCAAACACACCAAAGTGAATTTTTGGCCTTAAGATCGGTGCTAAGTTTTAGGCTTTAAGAATATTGCAAAATCCACCAGGGATCTATTCGCCATAAATAGAATTATATGGGATCTATATGTAATTGGATGGTATTAAGGGCCTTTGCAATTAATCTTACACTAAGTACGAACCTGTCTCAATTAATTACCCCTAAATTTCCCAACAATAGGACTTGCACTAAAATTCAAGATTTAAGCAAAACCATTAGACAAAGTGACAAACTAAGGAGTAAAAATTTACGTAATTAAAAACCCTTTACCCATCTTGTTTTTACTAAGATTAATATTTCAATCCTCATCCCTCTTTAATAAAAATGAAAATTGCATTTTAAAAATAAACCAATTCTCAGAATTAAAAAATAAACCGAGAAAGAGAGAGAGAGATCGAGAGATCGAGAGATCGAGAGAGAGAGACGGAGATTGAGACAGATCGAGAGAAAGAGAGAGAAGGCGAAAGAACGAGAGAGAGAGAGAGGAGACGAGAGATCGAGAGATCGAGAGAGAGAGAGACGAGATCGAGAGATCGAGAGAGAGAGAGAGACGAGAGATCGAGAGAGACAGAGAGACGAGAGATCGAGAGAGAGATCTTACCGAGCGACGAGCACGAGGCGAGGACGAGCACGAGGAGATGGATGAGCACGAGATCTGATCGACGGCGAGCGACGAGCACGAGGCGAGGGCGAGGCGAGGAGATGGATGGATGAAGACGAGGAGATCGCCAGAGCGCGGATCGAAGTGAAGAATGAAATTTGGCTTCGAATGTCCTCTTCATATTTTTCCCGCTGTTCCAGTGCGGTCTGTGCCCCGCTTTGACCGCGTCCCCTTAGTCATTGACCGAACATCGCGGAACCGGCCACTTGTTCGACGTAGCCACGAATGTTCGATTCGTGGTCGGACACGGATTCGTGGCCTCTGGGGGAGTATCCGTGCTTCATAGATGAGAGCTTTCCCAAACAAGACCAAGTTAAAAGTAAGATAGTTAACGCACACTATCTTATGCATCACACTTGAGGATCTAGGCGCACTCCCGCTTATGATGATGATGTTGTTGCTTATTAGCTGTAGTTTATTTGTTGTTTACCTGTTATTTTCGGTTCCAGTTCGGTATTATGATGCATGTTTCCTGATTCATGAAGTAAAGTAAGATGTAACCGTTATGTAGTCTTTCTTATGATTATATCAGTCATGCATCCATGATACACGTTACATGTACACATACTACCTTCGTTCATTTTATCACTTGCTAGACGGCTTTTTGACCATCCTGATTTGCACACCGGTGTCAAAGCCAGGCGTATCCCCTATGCTGACAGACACCCCAGAGTCAAGTGATACCCAATACCAGTGATGACTTTCTTGGAGAGTTCTTGAGTATCTATCTATCCATCAATCTATTCCCCAATATCTTATGTGTTTACTCGGACTAGTCATGATAATTGTTGCTCGATGTTACATAGTTGTATCTTTGTTAGCGATGTTTGATTTAGAATCCACGAACATTTATGCATGTTGGCCTAGGGCTCACCTTGGATTTTAATTTGTTCGATACATTATTCATGAGACATGACCCTAAGAGTATGTATGATTAGCCCATGATGTGGATTATACATGATGACGATGATTGCTTATGATTGGATATTGGGTTTCTCCCTCGTGACACTAAATCAAGAACATGTTGATAAATCAAAAACAAGTTCTCGATTTGGGATACATTGAGACCGTGAGTGAAGGCCCATGATTCTCGACCACTAAAACTGATCAAGTATAAAAGCATGATAAACCAAGTAAGAACCTAGATCAAGTATCCGCGTGTATCAAGCCATGAATGATTTGTATTTGGTATTTGACGAGCATATTTCATAGCTTTGGAAACCCAGACGAAAAGGGCACCCACGAGATGAATGTTCTCTATGGATTAAGTTATTCGGGCTTAGTGTATAACATATCATGTATAGTCAAGTAATGAAAAAGTTCACGTGGGTTAATTATCGAGGGAAATTGAATATCTCTTAGGGAATGTGTGGCCCAAGGTTGTGTTTGAGCGCTAGCGCATGAAGGAGTTCCTGTGCACAAAAACCAAGACCAAATATGTTAATCAAGATCAAGTTCCATTTGGGCAATCCAAACACACATTATATAATGAGAGCTTTCCCAAACAAGACCAAGTTAAAAGTAAGATAGTTAACGCACACTATCTTATGCATCACACTTGAGGATCTAGGCGCACTCCCGCTTATGATGATGATGATGTTGCTTATCAGCTGTAGTTTATTTGTTGTTTACCTGTTATTTTCGGTTCCAGTTCGGTATTATGATGCATGTTTCCTGATCATGAAGTAAAGTAAGATGTTACCGTTATGTAGTCTTTCTTATGATTATATCAGTCATGCATCCATGATACACGTTACATGTACACATACTACCTTCATTCATTTTATCACTTGCTAGACGACTTTTTGACCATCCTGATTTGCACACCGGTGCCAAAGCCGGGCACATCCCCTATGCTGACAGACACCCCAGAGTCAAGTGATACCCAGTACCAGTGATGACTTTCTTGGAGAGTTCTTGAGTATCTATCTATCCAACAATCTATTCCCCAATATCTTATGTGTTTACTCAGACTAGTCATTATACTCCCCTATTATGAAGTTACTATTATGTACTTATGTTCTCAGGAGTTAATACAGTAGACATGTTAGTCGAGCGGCTTTTATTATGTATTTGAGTTGTATTTTCTGCTGAACATCCAATATCAGACTTGCAATATCTTATTCCCATTTCAGTATATCTGTGGGACTTGTTGATTCAGTATTATGTATTTGCTTCTGCTGAGTACTTGTTATGCTGTATATTTTCTCTTGTTGTATACTAGCTTCCAATGTATTTGTGATCATATATTGTTATGTGATGTTATTCTGAATGCGACTATTGTGATGTATGTACCGATCTATTATATAGGCTTGTATTATTTCAATATGTCTCGATGTATCAAACAAGTGACTAAAGAAATCCTTGAAAATCTAGAGGTGATAAATTGTTCACTATAGACAGTGGATGATAGAATGTTTGTTCAGAAATTAATTAGAATGAAGAGAACGTTATATAAAGATTAAAAGATAGCAATAAGAACAATTTTGAGAAAAATAAACTAGCAAAGGAAGAAAAAAAGTAGTGAGGCCAAATACAAGGCTAATGAGGATTTAAATAAGAATAAGATTTTGGGGGGATAATATGTATGAGTTTGTCAAGATAAGAGGAAGGAAAACTAAACTTGGGTAACATTAGATGTATAAAGATTGAAGCAAAGAGTTATAGTAAACAATGATGAAATTAAAGAGAGGTGGAGTTATTATCATAATGTTTTTAATTATAACACAAGACTAGAGAACATAGATCAATGTTCAAAAAACGGGTTACATAACGCGTTTTATAACTTAACATACATAACTAAGGGATATAACGCAGCGTTATTTTGAAAAAACGTAAAAAAACGGGTTATAACGCGTTAATTTCATAACCCAAAATAACTCATGTTAGTGCACTTGGATTTTTAGACACGTGGATTGAATATCCACCATCCATTTTATACAAAACCCATCCCTTACTTCTTTTCTCTCACCCGAACTCTCTTTCACCAATTCTCTGCACACCGCCTCTCAAAACCCTAATTCCCTCTCACCACGACTCTTTGTAGTCTGTTCGCCACCTCCACCTTCGACGACGACGAAATCTCTTTCCCTCCTCAACCCCGACGACAAACCTCTCTCCCTCGTCCGCCTTCGACGACGAACAACTCCTCAATCTCTCCCTCCTCCACCCTCAACGAACTCTCTCTCCTTCCTCAACCTTCGACAACGAAATCTCTATCCTGCCTCCACCCTCGACAACGAAATCTCTATCCTGCCTCCACCCTTGACGAATCTCTCTCCCTCCTCCACCTTCGACGAGAAAATCATCTCGGATCCTCTGCAACTCCGGCTGAACCACCTCCCTTCCATCTTCAACGAGGAAAACATCTTGGATATTATATTTCTATATTTGATAATTGTGATGTTATGTTTGAGGAGTTTGATGATTCTACGTATTGAAGTTATTATGAATTGTTAGTATTTATAAGACATCTAAATAATTAATAAACAATATAACCTACGTTATGCGTTACGTTTTTTTCCCTTAACCCTTAACAGGAGGTCAAGCGTTACATAACCTATTTTCGTTATTTTGAACATTGACATAGATATAATCTACTAGTATAACACATAAAAAATAGATATTTTTAAAAATAAGGATCAACAAGGTTAAGGTTAATGATCCTTTAGAAAAAATAAAAATGGGAAGAGGCATAGGACCTGACGACGTTCCAACTTAATTTTAGAATGTAAAAGGGTGTATGTGGCAACCAGTCCAAAATTGGCCAGGATTAGCTCTCACCCTGTTAAAACAAAATTAGTTTTGTTTTGAACCAAGGAGGGGTGGTCCAAACTAAAATGCATTTAAAGGCCAAATTTGGCCTTAGAAAAACTGGGCAACCTTGGCCTGGTTTTACCTAAATAGATTTTCTTCTCAAAATGAGGTCATGTTTGAACTTGGGCCCATTTTGAAGAGTTGTCAAGCACACCCTTAGAGATACGGATTTAGGATGGTTGACTTTGGCAAACCCTTTAAACTTGGGCCAAGGATGCTAAACTGGATTAAAAGTGTTCCATAGGAGGAGCAGTTTGGAAAAGAACCTGTTTTCGGGTAAAATTTTAGCTTAAAAAAATGGACCATTTCTAACCCAGTTTTAACCAAACACCAAACAACCAAATACTAGGCTATGATCAAACATGACCCAGTTGTGAAGAATTGCCAAACACACTCTAAGAATAGAAGAAAAGCTCTCTTTATTGATTATTCACGGATACATGAGTACACTAATTTATAGATGACAAAAGCTCTAATATAGAAAGTCTTAACAATAGGTAGAGAATAAGGAGGCATATGTACTACAAGATATAAATAGATGCATTATCAACAATGTTGAAAAAAGTGGTAAAAAGCGCCGCCTAAGCGGTTCTTAAAGCGGAAGCACCGCTTCGCTTTCACCGCTTTCACTAGTATTAAGTGCTTTTAGGAGAAAAAAAATGAATCACGGTAAATAACCCTTTCGTAGCCGACTTGACCCCTACCCGCTTTTAAATTTTAAACCCTCTTTCTCCTTGTCAATTTTCTCCTCTATGTTCCAAACCCAAAGAAAGCCTACATCCCAAGTTCTCCACCTCCGTAGCCTCAGTCCATCCGGTCCACCTCGACAACGAAATCTCTATCCCGCCTCCACCTCGACAACGAAATCTCTATCCCGCCTCCACCTCGACAACGAAATCTCTATCCCGCCTCCACCTCGACAACGAAATCTCTATCCCGCCTCCACCTCGACAACGAAATCTCTATCCCGCCTCCACCTCGACAACGAATTCTATCCCGCCTCCACCTCGACAACGAATTCTATCCCGCCTCCACCTCGACAACGAAATCTCTATCCCGCCTCCACCTCGACAACGAAATCTCTATCCCGCCTCCACCTCGACAACGAATTCTATCCCGCCTCCACCTCGACAACGAAATCTCTATCCCGCCTCCACCTCGACAACGAAATCTCTATCCCGCCTCCACCTCGACAACGAATTCTATCCCGCCTCCACCTCGACAACGAAATCTCTATCCCGCCTCCACCTCGACAACGAATTCTATCCCGCCTCCACCTCGACAACGAAATCTCTATCCCGCCTCCACCTCGACAACGAAATCTCTATCCCGCCTCCACCTCGACAACGAAATCTCTATCCCGCCTCCACCTCGACAACGAAATCTCTATCCCGCCTCCACCTCGACAACGAAATCTCTATCCCGCCTCCACCTCGACAACGAAATCTCTATCCCGCCTCCACCTCGACAACGAAATCTCTATCCCGCCTCCACCTCGACAACGAAATCTCTATCCCGCCTCCACCTCGACAACGAAATCTCTATCCCGCCTCCACCTCGACAACGAAATCTCTATCCCGCCTCCACCTCGACAACGAAATCTCTATCCCGCCTCCACCTCGACAACGAAATCTCTATCCCGCCTCCACCTCGACAACGAAATCTCTATCCCGCCTCCACCTCGACAACGAAATCTCTATCCCGCCTCCACCTCGACAACGAAATCTCTATCCCGCCTCCACCTCGACAACGAAATCTCTATCCCGCCTCCACCTCGACAACGAAATCTCTATCCCGCCTCCACCTCGACAACGAAATCTCTATCCCGCCTCCACCTCGACAACGAAATCTCTATCACGCCTCCGGCCTTGTGAATCTCTCTCCCTCCTCCACCTTCGACGACAAAATCATCTCGGATCCTCTGCAACTCCGGTGAACCACCTCCCTTCCATCTTCAACGAGGAAAACATCTTGGATATTATATTTCTATATTTGATAATTGTGATGTTATGTTTGAGGAGTTTGATGATTCTAATGTATTGAAGTTATTATGAATTGTTAGTATTTATAAGACATCTAAATAATTAATAAACAATATAACCTCGTTATCGTTGCATTTTTTTTTTTTTCCTTAACCCTTAACAGAGGTCAAGCGTTACATAACCTATTTTCATTATTTTGAACATTGACATAGATATAATCTACTAGTATAACACATAAAAAATAGATATTTTTAAAAATAAGGATCAACAAGGTTAAGGTTAATGATCCTTTAGAAAAAATAAAAATGGGAAGAGGCATAGGACCTGACGACGTTCCAACTAAATTTTAGAATGTATAAGGGTGTATGTGGCAACCAGTCCAAAATTGGCCAGGACTAGCTCTCACCCTGTTAAAACAAAATTAGTTTTGTTTTGAACCAAGGAGGGGTGGTCCAAACTAAAATGCATTTAAAGGCCAAATTTGGCCTTAGAAAAACTGGGCAACCTTGGCCTGGTTTTACCCAAATAGATTTTCTTCTCAAAATGAGGTCATGTTTGAACTTGGGCCCATTTTAAAGAGTTGTCAAACACACCCTTAGAGATACGGATTTAGGATGGTTGACTTTGGCAAACCCTTTAAACTTGGGTCAATGATGCTAAACTGGATTAAAAGTGTTCCATAGGAGGAGCAGTTTGGAAAAGAACCTGTTTTTGGGTAAAATTTTAGCTTAAAAAAATGGACCATTTCTAACCCAGTTTTAACCAAACACCAAACAACCAAATACTAGGCTATGATCAAACATGACCCAGTTGTGAAGAATTGCCAAACACACTCTAAGAATAGAAGAAAAGCTCTCTTTATTGATTATTCACGGATACATGAGTACACTAATTTATAGATGACAAAAGCTCTAATATAGAAAGTCTTAACAATAGGTAGAGAATAAGGAGGCATATGTACTACAAGATATAAATAGATGCATTATCAACAATGTTGAAAAAAGTGGTAAAAAGCGGCGGTTTTTAAAGCAGAAGCACCGCTTCGCTTTCACCGCTTTCACTAGTATTAAGTGCTTTTAGGAGAAAAAAAATGAATCACGGTAAATAACCCTTTCGTAGCCGACTTGACCCCTACCCACTTTTAAAATTTAAACCCTCTTTCTCCTTGTCAATTTTCTCCTCTATGTTCCAAACCCAAAGAAAGCCTACATCCCAAGTTCTCCACCTCCAGCCGCCTCCGTCCATCTGGTCCATCTCAACAAGTCCTATTCTCCGGGGGAGACACCTTTTCTCCACCCCTTCTTCTCCATCGAAGCTCACCTTCATGTGAAGTTCTCTCGTCACTAAAGCCTCCTAGATAAGCCCGCCTCTAGCAAAATCATCACCACGTGGACCCAAAAACACCTTAGACCGCCAAAACTATCTCCGCCTCCAACAAGCTTTGCCCTCAGTAAGTTCTCCACGTGATAGCACCTCCTCTTGAGCTCCATTGATGCTGGCAGCAATAGCATCGAGCAACATGTATGTTTTCAATTTTTACCTCTTTTTCTAACTTTCTTCTCCATTCAAATACATTCAATATATTGTGTTAGTGCTCTTCTTTGAGTTTGAACTTGACTTTTTTAACTTTAATTCATATTTAAAATTTTAATAGGATTTGAACCGCCTTTTTCTTGGACGCATTGAACCACTTAAGCCCCAAAAAGCCTATCCAGTGCCTCACCGCTTCACTCCATTTTTTGCTTCAACAACCTTGACTACCAATTAGAGGAGATATGGAATAAATGATATTTATATTCTACCATATTTATCATATACCCCATTATATTCAACACACATTATGAAACTTTGACAAAGGACAATTAAGAAAGAAGACGTGTATTGAAAACAAATGGCTTTATGCAAGGGAGGTAAACTACGAAAGCTAGTTTCAGATTAAGAGGTTTGATGGAGAGATATAGGAGAAGAGAATGATCTGCATATAATTTTATTGATCTATAAAGAATTTAGAAGACAATGAACTACATATGATTTTCATTCATATATAAAGACTTTAGAAGATAATGATCTACATATTAATTTTGATTGATCTATAAAGAATTTATAATTAAGCAAAACAAAACTAAATACAAAAATGTAATTTTCAGTAAAGCGAGAATATGAAATGTAATTTTTAGTATAGCGAGAATAGATATCAGCGTAAAATAGATATTGATGGTCAAACAATACCTAAAAGTAATTATTTTTGCAATTTAGGATCAATCATTTGTAAAGGCATTGAGATTGAGGATGATGTGTAAGATAAGGAGAAAAATAATTTGTCAGAATGAAACAAATGAAATAGCTTAGAGCATATCGTAATGACCGGTGCCATGAGGGATGACAGACAAGTAGATTGTTACTTAGCCATGCCCTGTGCCTCACTTCATTTAGAAAAGAATCTGTCTACTATATGTTTTAGCATTAGCATATTTAGCAGAGAGGATATGCGATTCACTTACTTGATCATGACATGGAGTATTTTATCCAAGGACATACTATAAATAAATTGAAACAGAAGTCCAGTCTATTTTCTTTTAGTCTGCATGGGTCAAGTTTAGCACCTTTTTCTCGTTGCCGAGCCTCTTTGATTAAAATATTTCTCCACTTGTCTTTGAGATCACCAGGCTGACGAGTTGCCCGAAATTTATGTCTAATCTTTCTCCAAATATTCCCATGGAATATTTCCATTGTCCAGAGAGATATTTTGCATTGCATCCTGCATTAGAACCATCTTTATTGCTAGAATTACAAATACCAAAAGTTAAAGAAATCAAGTGGTGCATACATTCAGTTTATCTACAATGAACAGCAATAAATCTTAAAATTATTCCCAAAGCTATAATTTCACAGCTAAGAAAGAATGCATTCTTTTCAATGTATTAGTGAAACGGTAAGTAGTTAGTAAACCTAACATGAAAGAAAAGCATATCTCCAACTCACTTTACCAATCAAAAGAAATTTGAAAATGACAATTTAGTTTGTCAGGCGGTATATATAACATCTCTAAGGAAATAACTAGGAACGATTTAAGATTGATCTATAAAGAATTTAGAAGACAATGAACTACATATGATTTTCATTCATATATAAAGACTTTAGAAGATAATGATCTACATATTAATTTTGATTGATCTATAAAGAATTTAGAAGACAATGAACTACATATGATTTTCATTCATATATAAAGACTTTAGAAGATAATGATCTACATATTAATTTTGATTGATCTATAAAGAATTTATAATTAAGCAAAACAAAACTAAATACAAAAATGTAATTTTCAGTAAAGCGAGAATATGAAATGTAATTTTTAGTATAGCGAGAATAGATATCAGCGTAAAATAGATATTGATGGTCAAACAATACCTAAAAGTAATTATTTTTGCAATTTAGGATCAATCATTTGTAAAGGCATTGAGATTGAGGATGATGTGCAAGATAAGGAGAAAAATAATTTGTCAGAATGAAACAAATGAAATAGCTTGGAGCATATCATAATGACCGGTGCCATGAGGGATGACAGACAAGTAGATTGTTACTTAGCCATGCCCTGTGCCTCACTTCATTTGGAAAAGAATCTGTCTACTATATGTTTTAGCATTAGCAAATTTAGCAGAGAGGATATGCGATTCACTTACTTGATCATGACATGGAGTATTTTATCCAAGGACATACTATAAATAAATTGAAACAGAAGTCCACTCTATTTTCTTTTAGTCTGCATGGGTCAAGTTTAGCACCTTTTTCTCGTTGCCGAGCCTCTTTGATTAAAATATTTCTCCACTTGTCTTTGAGATCACCAGGCTGACGAGTTGCCCGAAATTTATGTCTAATCTTTCTCCAAATATTCGCCCATGGAATATTTCCATTGTCCAGAGAGATATTTTGCATTGCATCCTGCATTAGAACCATCTTTATTGCTAGAATTACAAATACCAAAAGTTAAAGAAATCAAGTGGTGCATACATTCAGTTTATCTACAATGAACAGCAATAAATCTTAAAATTATTCCCAAAGCTATAATTTCACAGCTAAGAAAGAATGCATTCTTTTCAATGTATTAGTGAAACGGTAAGTAGTTAGTAAACCTAAGATGAAAGAAAAGCATATCTCCAACTCACTTTACCAATCAAAAGAAATTTGAAAATGACAATTTAGTTTGTCAGGCGGTATATATAACATCTCTAAGGAAATAACTAGGAACGATTTAAGACTGACCTTTAAAGCGTTTTCCTCCTCTGGTGTCCAATACTTTCTGGTTCGCTTATTGTTCAGCCTATACAAATCAAATCAGACATAAGAATGTTTATCTTTTGTCGAAAGGACACATACTTAAGATGATGCTAAGAATCTTTAAGCACAGATGCCAAAAAAGAAACAAGAAAGAAAAACATATAAGATCTAACAGGGAAAAATGTTTCGAAGAAAAAAAAAGAGTATTCTTCTCTTTTGGAACTCTATATTTCCCAACTTCAACAGTTAAAAGATGCCAAAGGAAAAACATCACGACTCAAGAAAAGACCTCAAGCAGCAAAATGGAGAGGAAACGTGAATTTAAAAAAATATGACATTGCCTAAAAATTAAACTGAAAGAAAATGAGCTCTACATCTTTTGCTAGAGAAACGAATGTTCAAATAAAAAGATGAAACGAACATTTCATTGGCCTAGTATGCCTATTACTGGTCAAGGACAATACAACTAGTGTCATGTCAGAATGCAGAATTCTTACTCATTGTTGAACTCATTTTGACCCTTGTTATCATCGCAAAAGGATGGATCACCAGAATGTTTGGGATGCTGATTCTGTGTGCTAACAGTATGCAATCTTTTCCTAAGCGAATACCTCTCACTGGCTTGTGGTGATACAATCACTGCTTTCTTAGTTGAACCACAGGTCTCTGGTTTAACAATGTTTGTTGCTTGCTCCTGCTGTTTTTGGTTTTGTATTTCAGAAATTTTATCAGGAGGAACAGGTAAGCTTTTCATATTGACTTGGGACAGAGCACGTGCTTCTACAATTCTGGATCCTTTGCCTTTCTCACATGTTAAATTAACATTATCAGGTATAACATCATCCATCATATTATCAATCTGCATTTTTAACTTTCTCTTTGCACATTTCCTGGCAGTAAGAGAACATATTTCCTTCATGGGATGCAAATTGTTAATATTTTGTTCAATGGTCTCTTCTAAGTTATCTTGATTTTCCTTATTTTGTATTACTGAACAGGTCTCAACCAAATTTGCTTGAGAAACATCCTGTACTTCTTTAACTCCAGACGTTTTAATCATTTCACGTGCTAAATAACTTTCACCAAGTGTTGATTTAGCTTCTGTTATTTGCCTGCCTTTCGCACTCTTGTAACCTTCTCTCGTGTCCTTCAGACTTGATGCATTGTGGTGCTTGATAAGCTCAGTACTTTGAGAACCATTGACTGTTCTGCTCTTTACTTCCGTAAGAGGCATTACTTGTAAAGGAGGAATATTGTTATCCACATGAATGGAATTACAAGACGGTCTTCTATTATCAAGAACTGCAACTGCATGATTTTGTCCTTGCAGTTGCCTTCCTGTAATGCACTCACAGTCATCAACTGACATTTCATTGTGTAATGACCCTGTGCTATTGGGAAGTTCAGTCCTCTTGATATACTGAGATGCCTCTGCTGTTCCTGGTACATCAGAAATTCTGTGATGAATAATAGGTTCTACTCGCTTGGAATTCTTTTGATGTCTTTTATTATTACCATGACACCTTATATTTCCATCCATTCTTACTTGGCATGATTCTCTTTCAATTGAAAGACGTGATACTAGTTCTTTATTATGCCTCATCCAACCTTTATCAATAAAACCTGCAAGGATTTTCATCGCTTGAGAATATTTTTGTTCCGCTTTGTGATAAGCATGAACAGATTTTTTGTATGAACATAACGGACAATAGAAATCACCTTTTTCATCAAAATCAACTGATGAATCAATGCATTTATCATGAATTCCTAGCAAACAATCGCTTCCACTGCAGACTAACAGTGAGCCTCCTTCATCACACTTTAAACACAAGCCAGTTTCTATCCTATCACTATTCAAGATTAATTTGCCACCGTTAGCAGCCTCCACAGCTGATAGTAATACTGTGAGTCCATCATTACAATGTGATGACTGTTGGCCAAGTCCAGATCCATGTACTTGCAATAATTTCTTGCTAGTGCTAGCAAATGGAGGAGCATAAGTATGTTTCTGCAACTGAACTTCTTCACTGTTCCGCTGATTAGACTGTTGCCAAAATGCACAAGTATCTTCTAGCAGGATTTCCTTCCCACCATCGGCAGACGGGGTAGAAGAAACATGTTTCACAAGCTGAAGTTCTTTGTCATATACATAAGATTCTTGTGAGAATCCCATGCCACAATCAGCAGGATCTGCAGAAATCTGGTTCGGTAACTCGAGTTCTTTTGCATTGACCTGTTCCCTAGATCCAGAAGGATCTCGTGGCAAGACCTTGTAGCTATTATCAGTGTCCATGGAAGGTGAAATTTGGTTTTGTAACTCATCTCCCTCCTGAATGTTTAACTTCCTCTTCTTTGCTTTTCCACCCTCTACGCCTCCGTGAGATATCTGATCAGCTCCAGTCATCAAAGTTTTTGCCTTTGAAAATGTAAGCATTTGACCGCCTTTGCCAGCTGTGTCCTTCAGCTGAACATGAGAATTGATGAGATTATGTTAGCTGGATATTTTTTGTACCATTTTTTGCTTTACAATATAAGTAGATATTTTCACATACTAGGTCAACATAATGTTTCGGTGCAGTAGCTCTTTTCCTAAAAACAAATTGGCCAAGATCATGCTTGAACAGCTCTGCTCCACCCTTAACTTGGTCACTTTCAGGTGCTTCCTGCAACAATATGCAAAGTAGTTGAATACTACTTTTCTGCTAATAAGACTAAACTTCAAAATTAATTCAAATCAGAAACATTTGTGCACATAATAGTAACTAGTTTCATAGTCATGGTTTTAGATTAAGGATTGGGTGTCCATGTCAGAACCTCAGACACAAAAGTTCACGAAGAAGTAGTTAGTTGTTGACTATCACATCTATAATAGTGTATCATCAACATCTCCAAAATTTTCCTACAAAAACCGGTATGTCCAAGGCCGTATATTATGTGGTTTCAGATTTATAATTAAGAAACTACATGAAAGAATATTTCTTTTGTAGTTATATCTCTTCATACACTGTACTTCACATTCTCACAGTATTTGAAACCCAAATGACCACATGTCATGTTACAGTCTGCACATCAATTACCGTTCTACGAGGGCAAATAAAGGAAGTATGTGAACAAGGTATCTTATCTTTTCCACAACCGACGCTCAAACTTTGACTATATAAACCAATGTGTTATTAAACTTCTTTTCTACATCTAAAGATGATGAATTCGTGAATGATCAGAAACAAAAAAAAAATTACAAGAGCATGAAATTTCAGTTTTGTAGTACTATAATCAATAGTCAAGAAGAGAATGGTGTAAGTTCATGAAGCTACAATGTTACAAACATAGTGGTCAAGTTTTATTCAGTTGTCGCCGCTATAGAACTAAAATCAACAGTAGCAAAGGGGAAAAGAAAGAAAAAAGCACCTTGTTCACAATAAGCAAAGGGACTTGCTCTGAAGCAGCCGAAGTCGTTGGCACTTTACAAAACAAAACAAAGCAAGAATATTAGCGATAAATCAAACAAAAAAAGGGGGGGAAATTGGAGAAAAGAGGTGGGTTAGGGTTTGCTCTGGTTCTTACCGTGGCCGAGCATAGACGAGTCGTTGTTGTGGGTTAGGGAGTCGAGAACCCAACTCCATGCGAGGGAACTCGACGCCTTGGGCTCGGAATTGGGGGAAAAGATGGAGGAAAGAGCGAAGGGTGGATCCAAATCCATTGGAATTTTAGGGTTTATAGAGATTAGGGTTCAATGAATTCGATCAGATGGAAGGAAAAAGAAGAGGGAAGGGGCAAATTAGAAATGGCATTGAAAGTGATGGCGTGATGAAAGATGGGGGTTTTGATTTTGATTTTTGAAAGGCAGATTGCGGAGCTTCTTCTCCTTCTTCCTCTTTCGGTTTTTTTTGGTTGTTAGTCCCTTGAATCTTTCATATGTTGAAATTAGTGCCCAAAATCATTAAAATTGCTATTATATATAAGACCCCAACTCTTCTGTATTTTATATTGGATCCCAAAATCTTGCTTTTTCAGAAAATGAACCCCAAATCCTTTAAGTTGTTTCCAAAAAAAAAACCTTTAGTTAGATTTAACATTAATTGCTAAATTTCTTTATTAATGTTTGAGATTTTTATTTATGGACCATTATGTGCATACTCACAGAAATTGCTGCTGTGTCCCCTAATTCTTAAGCTATTTTAAAATTAGTCCCTCAACTTATTGAAATTGCTATTAGTTCACAATTCCCATAGGTTGTTTCAATTAATCCCTTTAGTTGCTACTTCCACTCTTGATTGGAAGATCTAATGTGAAACAACCTATGAGAAGTGAGAGATCTAGTAGAAATTTCAATGATTTGAGATGACTAATGATAATTCAATAATCGAGGACTAACTTCAAATATTAAAGATATAAAGGAGCATAATGGAAAACCTTTTTTCCTCGCTCTCATCTGAAAGGAGATTTAAGAAAACTAAATTCTACTATATCATACGAAGATGGATCAAGTTAACATTTTTCCCCTAAACTGCCAAACTTTCTTCAAAGTTTGTCATTTAAAAGAAAACTGATCAGTAAATAGCTGTGACAGTCCCAAATAAAAGTATGGTTCTCTAAGACCCCATGATTGTCAACCCTGAATACTCAACAAGACAGAATTTTTAACAAATGGCCAAATTTTCTAAAAGTTAATCGGTTTTTGTAAATAAATGTCAAATGGTCGAATTTATACACTTTGCTCTACACTTCCGATTATGTGCCTACTGGATTTTTTTCTTTATTATTCAATCAAAAAAATTATTTGCTTTTAATTGATTGTACTGAAGTGTAAAACAAAATAACTAATTAATAAAGTATTTCTAGAAAGATAACTAAAACCGTACTTCAATTAATTTTAGGTTTTTTCAACATTAGTCACCCAAACCTTTCATATTGTGAATTTGTCCCCAAAATCTTCATATTTTGAAATTAATCCCGCAAATCCTTAGATAGTTTGAAATTAATCCTCCAAATCTTCATATATTTTGAAATTAGTCTCCCAAATCATTTCAGTGTTTTGAGATTTGTCCTAGAAATCTTTCAACTTGGTGTTAGCTAGAGGGACTAATTTCAAAACACTTAAATGATTTAGGGGTTAATTTTAAAATATGAAGATTTGGGTGAGTAATTTCAAAATACTTAAACATATGGGAAATTGATTTCAAAATATGAAGATTAGGAACTAGTTCAAAATATGAAATATTTGAGGGACTAATGAAAAGACCCTTAATTTTAATTTGTCATTATCAAAATAATCAACAAAAATAATCAATACTAAACTTGTTCCATCTAAATAAATGTTAATTGAGTATAATTAAAACAAGAGTTATGCCCGCTACCATACGGATTGATTTGATTTTTTATTTGTATATCTAATTTTTTTATTCTCTATGAATTTCTTTTTGGTTATAGTTTTGCTTCTAAAAATTGAAATGACTTCCATTAAAAAATTTTAATTGTACTAAATTTTTTCTTTGGACTGTTGATCCTTCTTCAAAAGTAAATAACTTGAGTCGGAGTTTTCTTTTCTTATAACGGAAATATAAAATAAGGATACTGAACTTTATAGTTTTCTAACTTAACCCCAATAACTTTTGGTGGAAAACTCCTAACAATGGTTGTTTATTATTTTCGGCTTCTATGTATTTTTTAGATTTTTCAGGAGATTATTTCTAATTTTGGACTTTAAAAGGGATGTTTCTAATTTTTTTTTTTGGGAGGAACTATTTGTATATTCAAATTTTTCTAGTAGTTGTTTGTATTTTATTTTTATTTTTTTTGAATTTTTAGGCTCTTCTTGCAATTTTAGATTTTTAGAGGCCTTTTATAGTTTTAGATTTTGAGGGGTTGTTTGTAATTTTCATGTTTAAAAAAAATATGTTTGTAGTTTTAATTTTAAGGGGTTGTCTATAATTTTGGAATTTAAAGGGGATGGTTTGTAATCTTCATATTTTCAGAGGATGTTCTGTAATTTTAGAATTTAAAGGGTTTTTTCTAATTTTTAGATTTTTCAAGTTGTTTGTAGTTTCATATTTTTCAAAGACCTATTTATAATTTTATATTTTTAGTAGTTATTTGTACAAATAGGAATATCTTGAGATATATATATTGGTCTTGAGGGATAATTTAATCAATATAAAATTATGGGGAAATACCTTTATAGGGTTAAGTGCAAAAATAAAAATATTTTAGTGATTTTTGAAATTCTAAAACTTATCGGGTTTCAAAAATTTGTAGGTTTATTGAAGGTTTTGTAAAATTAATCTTTTAAAAATTAAGGAGATCCGTGTGACAAAGAAATGCAAGGCTAATAGTAAACCATTTAATCCCTCCTTTATATATAAAAGAAAAGTGAATTAAAAATGTGATTATCGGATTTTTTATGGATAATTAAAAGAATTGAAAATATTATAATTTATTTTTCTAGTTATGGATAATTAAGATTTGATTAAGATTACCAAATATTTGATTATAACTAGAATTTTCTAATTTTAGATAGATTTAATTTGATGAGAATTCTAATTATAGAATTCTAATTTAATATTAAAATAACACAGGACGATGCCATTATTTTTTGAGTTTAGATGGCGTTATTTGGTATCTTTAAGAGATACCAGCAATTTTTCATTATATATACAGGAGGGATTAACTGAGATACAAAGGAGGGATAAACTGAGATCCGGTTCAAACGCAATTGTATCCCACATAGTCAAATATAAATACAAATACAAATGTTGGCGGCCTCTTTGTAAATTGATGAGTTCTAGCCTTCCTATTATGATGATGATGATGATTCAAATGTTGGCGGGCTCTTTAAAAATAGATGAGTTCTGCGCTATTATGCAGCCCAGCCTTTAGGCAGCGACGCTGGGATTTTCCTACGAGGCCCAATACAAGCCTAAGGGGCTAGCTTCGTTCTACATAAATCCCCATAAATATGCTATTTTATCATGTAACTCTACTGTGAATACATCTGCAAGAAAATCTCAAATCTTTCTCGTAAAATTCCAAATATTCTGTTTGAATAATCTATAAGTAGACTTTAATTTCAACATATTGCATGTGTATACTATTATTATTCACCATAAGCACTCTAGCGTCCCTTTGCTCTAGACTTCAAAATTCTAACTTGCCCATTGAACGTTCAGCCGACTCAATCAATGCATCTTAGTGCTCTTTAGCCTGGCAATAATCCAACAAAAGAAAACCATGTTCATGTCAAAATAGTCTAAAGTTAGACTATTATGATAAATTCACCAAAATAAGGTATGTATCCAATACTTTATAAGCATCCAGTTGGAAAAATTATATAGAGAATTCTTTATAGAAAATCATTTGGGAAAGCGGAATTGACATTCGTCTCACTACAAATTCTAAAGTTGGTGTGTGCTAAGAACCTGCAGTTGATTTTTTATATTTTAATTGTTTGTGTTGATTTTTATTGTTTATATTAATTTTGTGTACTGAGTGTGCTAATTTAAAATCGATAGCATTATCCTTCTTTGGGACATGGCTGTCTATAAGAATTTTTCCATTCACTTGGACTTGGTAAACACTTTTTGACTGTAATTTAATCCAGAAGAAATTAGAGAGTTTTTTTTATAACTCACTGCAAAATAGAACCGGAGATCGTGGGAGCTATATTGGAACTTTCTAACGTTCAAATCACCCATAATGGATAGATTAGACAGTTGAATCAACAAGAGTGACGTATCCTCTTGAAATTTTTATCACTTTCTAGTCTACCCAATTCACTGTTTGGAACCATATGCCAAACTTGGCCAAAGTTTTATTCAATCTTAGTCAATATTCACAATGCATGCCTTTGATCTTTAAAAAAAACCACCCATTCTTTTTGGATCTCTCTTCTACTGACAGCTCTATTTGCGTAAGTGTTACTTCTCTTTGCCCCGTCGGTCACTTCCCCCTCCATTCTTTTTGTTCTTTCTTTGTACTCGCTTGCTTTGAAATTGACCCCAGATCTCTTTCTACTTTTCTTTTTGTCATCTCATTTCTTGAGAATTCTTTGATTGAAAACAAGTGAGAAATTAAAAAGAAAATCACTTTCATGCGGACAAATTAGAAGGTTAATAGAAGGGAGTCATTTTCATGTGGCGGAATGCAGACACACAAGCGCATGTTAGTTGATATATGTTTTCTGGGCTTTCATAATTTTTTCAAACTTAAATTTGTATTTAGGATGTGCTCACACGGTGAGTCTTATGTGATGGATGTCTCAAAAAATTTCTCTTGATTATTTTAATTTAAGAAAATCTCCCTAAGTTTGGGCATATTATAGATAATTCCACTTTACTCAAAAATTAGAGAACCCTCCTCAACTAACCCAGGGTGTCCTCACAAAATCCCTCTAATTTTTACACTTTTCTCACCAAACCTCTCGACATTATTTTAAAATGTAAAATAACTAAATTATCTTTTGAAAATCAACCCATTTACTTACAAAGAAACCCCAACCGGTAAAAAGATCTTGATTAGTTACAATGTTTTTGTCCTTTCTACTTTCTTCCTCTTATCCTAAAAAATCGAATATTTTTTTATGATTAGGAGTATTTTCATCTTTTCTCAATCACCTACTTGTCATGTGACATGCTAGGCCTAATGGTGTTAGCTTTCAAGGGGTAAACTGAGATCCGGTTCAAACGCAATTGCATCCCACATAGTCAAATACAAATACAAATACAAATGTTGGCGGCCTCTTTGTAAATTGATGAGTTCTAGCCTTCCTATTATGATTCAAATGTTGGCGGACTCTTTAAAAATAGATGAGTTCTGCGCTATTATGCAGCCCAGCCTTTACGCAGTGACGCTTGGATTGTCCTATGAGGCCCAATACAAGCCTAAGGGCCTATCTCCGTTCTACATATATCCCCATAAATATGCTATTTTATCATGTAACTCTACTGTGAATACATCTGCAAGAAAATCTCAAATCTTTCTCGTAAAATTCCAAATATTCTGTTTGAATAATCTATAAATAGACTTTAATTTCAACATTTTGCATGTGTATACTATTATTGTCACCATAAGCACTCTAGCGTCCCTTTGCTCTAGACTTCAAAATTCTAACTTGCCCATTGAACGTTCAGCCGACTCAATCATGCATCTTAGTGCTCTTGAGCCTGGCAATAATCCAACAAAAGAAAACCATGGTCATGTCAAAATAGTCTAAAGTTAGACTATTATGATAAATTCACCAAAATAAGGTATGTATCCAATACTTTATAAGCATCCAGTTGGAAAAATTATATAGAGAATTCTTTATAGAAAATCATTTGGGAAAGCGGAATTGACATTCGTCTCACTACAAATTCTAAAGTTGGTGTGTGCTAAGAACCTGCAGTTGATTTTTTTTATATTTTAATTGTTTGTGTTGATTTTTATTGTTTATATTAATTTTGTGTACTGAGTGTGCTAATTTAAAATCGATAGCATTATCCTTCTTTGGGACATGACTGTCTATAAGAATTTTTCCATTCACTTGGACTTGGTAAACACTTTTTGACTGTATTTTAATCCAGAAGAAATTAGAGAGTTTTTTTTTATAACTCAGTGCAAAATAGAACCGGAGATCGTGGGAGCTATATTGGAACTTTCTAACGTTCAAATCACCCATAATGGATAGACTAGACAGTTGAATCAACAAGATGTGACGCATCCTCTTGAAATTTTCATCACTTTCTAGTCCACCCAATTCACTGTTTGGAACCATATGCCAAACTTGGCCAAAGTTTTATTCAATCTTAGTCAATATTCACAATGCATGCCTTTTATCTTTAAAAAAAACCGCTCATTCTTTTTGGATCTCTCTTCTACTGACAGCTCTATTTGCGTAAGTGTTACTTCTCTTCGCCCCGTCGGTCACTTCCCCCTCCATTCTTTTTGTTCTTTCTTTGTACTCGCTTGCTTTGAAATTGACCCCAGATCTCTTTCTACTTTTCTTTTTGTCATCTCATTTCTTGAGAATTCTTTGATTGAAAACAAGTGAGAAGTTAAAAAGAAAATCACTTTCATGCGGACAAATTAGAAGGTTAATAGAAGGGAGTCATTTTCATGTGGCGTAATGCAGACACACAAGCGCATGTTAGTTGAGATATGTTTTCTGGGCTTTCATAATTTTTTCAAACTTAAATTTGTATTTAGGATGTGCTCACACGGTGAGTCTTATGTGATGGATGTCTCAAAAAATTTCTCTTGATTATTTTAATTTAAGAAAATCTCCCTCAAGTTTGGGCATATTATAGATAATTCCACTTTACTCTGAAAATTAGAGAACCCCTCCTCAACCCCCAACCCCCGGTGTCCTCACAAAATCCCTCTAATTTTTTACACTTTTCTCACCAAACCTCTCTGACATCATTTTAAAATATAAAATAACTAAATTATCCTTTTGAAAATCAACCCATTTAGTTACAAAGAAACCCCCAACCGGTAAAAAAAAGATCTTGATTAGTTACAATGTTTTTTTGTCCTTTCTACTTTCTTCCTCTTATCCTAAAAAAATCAGAATATTTTTTTTATGATTAAGGAGTATTTTCATCTTTTCTCAGTCACCTACTTGTCATGTGATATGCTAGGCCTAATGGTGTTAGCTTTCAAGGGGTTAACTGAGAAGAGTTCATGGGAGTTTCTCAAATTTTCAAAGTTGAGGAGGATTGGAGGTTTCTCAGACACACACCCCATATACCCCATATTTGAGGGGGGTTAGTGAGAAAAGTTTAGGTGGTTATTCAAATTTTCATAGTTGAGGGGAATATCTACAATATGCTCGAACTTAATGGAAGTTTTTACAAATTAAAATAGTTTTTGGCCATAGTTGGGGATTTTCTAAAATTAATGCATGACTTTATATTGATAGGCTCTCTACATGAGTTTTTCGGGAAATTTCAATGCCCCAAAAGTTAAACTTACGATAAATTTCCAATTTTCTTACGTGTTTAATTTCAACAATTAATTTGGTCCTAATTTTTACTATCATCAGATAACCAAGATTTCGAGAAGATATTACCCAAAATATCTTTTTATCTCCTCTTCTTCCTCCTCTATCCGCATCTACAAATGGATCCGAGGATCTATCTATCCTATCCGATCTCTATCCTGACTCATGACCGATCTCGACTGCCACTTTTGATCTTATCTCTTTCTCCTTCATGCCATAGGTTTCTGCTGTTCCTTCATTCGCCTGTTTAGCTCCTTCTTCCAGCCGTCGCCATATGCTCATCACACGGTGACTATTGCCCAGCCTTTCATTTCATCGCATTAATCATCACTTTTTTCAGCATATAATATTATTATATTCCATTTTTCATTCCTTGTTTTCGCACCTGAAGCGTCTGAGGAGTAAGAGCTGGTTTCCGGTTCAAATTAGACTTCTAAATTACGCGAAATGTAACCAACATGGTGCATATAGATCTCATCACTTAAAATGGAAATAGAACTAACATGAAGCAGAATAGAATTAACATGAAGTTGAATAGAATTAACATGCAACCTAATAGAATTAACATGAAGTTGAATAGAATTAACATGAAGTGGAATAGAATTAACATGAAGTGAGATTGAATTAACATGAAGTTGAATAGAATTAACATGCAAGAAAATGAATTAACTGAGGTAAAGGAAATAACATGAATCAAGATTTTGAACAATTCACCGATTCATGTTACATTTATTCAATTAAAACGCTAAAATGCCCTTATCTCCTCCATATTCTTGCATGTTAAGTCTAAAACAAGTCGAATGAGACTTAACATGAACCATATTAAGTCTATTTCAACTTATTTTAAGTCTAATTTCATGTTAAATTCAATTTATTTCATGTTAAGTCTAATTTAATTCAATTAAAAATAAAAATAAGTTGAAAATAGACTTAACATGAAACATGTTAAGTCTATTTCAACTTATTTTAAGTCTAATTTCATGTTAAATTAATTTAATTCATGTTAAGTCTAATTTAATTCAATTAAAAATAAAAATAAGTTGAAAATAGATTTATGTTAAGTCTCATTCGTGTTTTAGACTTAACATGCAAGAATATGGAGGAGATAAGGGCATTTTGGTTTTTAATTGAATTAAATTAGACTTAACATGAATCAAATTGAATTTAAAAAACAATTTGGTTCATGTTAGTTTCATCGCATGTTAATTCTATTCCACTTCATGTTAATTCTATTCCACTTCATGTTAATTCAATCTCACTTCATGTTAATTCAATCTCACTTCATGTTAATTCTATTCCACTTCATGTTAATTCTATTTTCGTGTGAAAATAGACTTAACATGCAACCTAATAGAATTAACATGAAGTGAGATTGAATTAACATGAAGTTGAATAGAATTAACATGCTGAAATAGAATTAACCTCAAGGAAACTAACATGAACCTCAAGATTCTTGTTAAATTCAATTTGATTCATGTTAAGTCTAATTTAATTCAATAAAAACGCTAAAATGCCCTTATCTCCTCCATATTCTTGCATGTTAAGTCTAAAACAAGTCGAATGAGACTTAACATGAATCTATTTTCAACTTATTTTTGTTTTATTTTTAATTGAATTAAATTAGACTTAACATGAATTAAATTGAATTTAACATGAAATTAGACTTAAAATAAGTTGAAAATAGACTTAACATGAAACATGTTAAGTCTATTTCAACTTATTTTTGTTTTATTTTTAATTGAATTAAATTAGACTTAACATAAATTAAATTAAATTTAACATGAAATTAGACTTAAAATAAGTTGAAAATAGACTTAACATGGTTCATGTTTAGTCTAATTCACTTATTTTTGACTTAACATGCAAGAATATGGAGGAGATAAGGCATTTTGGCTTTTAATTGAATTAAATTAGACTTAACATGAATCTATTTTCAACTTATTTTTAAGTCTAATTTCATGTTAAATTCAATTTGATTCATGTTAAGTCTATTTCAACTTATTTTTAAGTCTAATTTCATGTTAAATTCAATTTATTTCATGTTAAATTCAATTTATTTCATGTTAAATTCAATTTATTTCATGTTAAATTCAATTTGATTCATGTTAAGTCTATTTCAACTTATTTTTAAGTCTAATTTCATGTTAAATTCAATTTGATTCATGTTAAGTCTATTTCAACTTATTTTTAAGTCTAATTTCATGTTAAATTCAATTTATTTCATGTTAAGTCTAATTTGGCTCGAAGTTTTCTATTCTCCAAAGATCAGTCCTGACTCTTCATGGTGCTAGAACTTGGCGGAGGCTGAGGAGGAAGAGGGAGGGGGAGGAATCTGAGGAGATGGATCTGCCGACCTGTAATAATATTCCATATGAACGGAAGGAGAGTGGTGGTTTACCAACGGAGGGAGGAGCATGGTGAAGGCCGGAGGAGACAGAGTAGTGCCGTGATGGCGGAGGAGGAGGACTGAAGCGCTGACCGGGCGAAGATGGAAAGCGGCTGAGAGGGAGATGGAAGGAAGGGATGGAGGATGAGGTTTAATGGAGTACATGGATGTGGAAGGAGAAGGGATGGGGAAGGGGGCTGGATGGAGAGGGAGGAAGGGAGGAGGATGAGGAAGGATTTAAGGGAGGAGGAGAGGAGATGAGAGGAGGAAGAAGGAGGATGGATTTCATGAGAGGAGACAGAGAGATGAGGAGGAGAGGAGAGGAGAGGATGGAAGAAAGAGATTTGGCTACGAGAGTGAGTGACAGGAGAGCGCATTTAGAGGAGGAAGAAGGAGATAGTGGATTTTTGATTTTTTTTAGATCTTTTGTCATCTCATTTCTTGAGAATTCTTTGATTGAAAACAAGTGAGAAGTTAAAAAGAAAATCACTTTCATGCGGACAAATTAGAAGGTTAATAGAAGGGAGTCATTTTCATGTGGCGTAATGCAGACACACAAGCGCATGTTAGTTGAGATATGTTTTCTGGGCTTTCATAATTTTTCAAACTTAAATTGTATTTAGGATGTGCTCACACGGTGAGTCTTATGTGATGGATGTCTCAAAAATTTCTCTTGATTATTTTAATTTAAGAAAATCTCCCTCAAGTTTGGGCATATTATAGATAATTCCACTTTACTCAAAATTAGAGAACCCTCCTCAACCCCCAACCCCTGGTCCTCACAAAATCCTCTAATTTTTACACTTTTCTCACCAAACCTCTCATCATTTTAAAATATAAAATAACTAAATTATCCTTTTGAAAATCAACCCATTTAGTTACAAAGAAACCCCCAACCGGTAAAAAAAGATCTTGATTAGTTACAATGTTTTTTTGTCCTTTCTACTTTCTTCCTCTTATCCTAAAAAAATCAGAATATTTTTTTTATGATTAAGGAGTATTTTCATCTTTTCTCAATCACCTACTTGTCATGTGACATGCTAGGCCTAATGGTGTTAGCTTTCAAGGGGTTAACTGAGAAGAGTTCATGAGAGTTTCTCAAATTTTCAAAGTTGAGGAGGATTGGAGGTTTCTCAGACACACGCCCCATATACCCCATATTTGAGGGGGGTTAGTGAGAAAAGTTTAGGTGGTTATTCAAATTTTCATAGTTGAAGGGGATATCTACAATATGCTCGAACTTAATGGAAGTTTTTACAAATTAAAATAGTTTTTGGCCATAGTTGGGGATTTTCTAAAATTAATGCATGACTTTATATTGATAGGCTCTCTACATTAGTTTTTTCTTTAATTTCTTAAATACATAAATATATTATTGTGAGTTTTTTTAATATGGATCATTATAACTGATAAGGATTACAAAATATTTGATTATTAAAATTTTCTAATTATGGATAGGTTATATCCTAGAAATCATGAATCTAATGAACCCCTAAGAATTGGCCACATGTCAAGAGGGTCGAAGTCATATGATCAGAGACCCATCCCGTGATAAATTTAATCTAATCAACCGTCTCCCCCTCCATGGGGTGTCTCACAAAACTCTAATTTTCTCTTTCTCACCAAACCTCACCTGACATCATTTTAAAATGTAAAATAACTAAATTAACTTTTGAAAATCAACCCATTTAGTTACAAAGAAACCCCCAACCGTAAAAAGATCTTGATTAGTTACAATGCTTTTTGTCCTTTCTACTTTCTTCTTATCCTAAAAAATCGTATTATTTTTTTATGATTAAGGAGTATTTTCATCTTTTCTCACCACCTACTTGTTCTCATGTTAGACCTAATGGTGTTAGCTTTCAAGGGCTAAACCGAAGAGTTCATGGGGGTTCTCAAATTTTCAAAGTTGAGGAGGATTGAATTCTGCATTACACACCCCTATATATCCTATATTTGAGGGGGTTAGTGAAAAGTTTAGTGGTTATTCAAATTTTCATAGTTGAGGGGTTATCTACAATATGCTCGAACTTAATAGAAGCTTTACTGATTAAAATAGTTTTTGCCATAGTTGGGGATTTTCTAAAATTATATGACTTTATATTGATAGGCTCTCTACATGAGTTTTTTCTTTAATTTTAAATATATAAATATATGATTGTGAGATTTTATTAAAAATATGGATCATTATAACCGATAAGGATTACAAAATATTTGATTATTAGAATTTTCTAATTATGGATACAGTTCTCACCAAACCTCACCGACATCATTTTAAAATGTAAAATAACTAAATTAACTTTTGTAAATCAACCCATTTAGTTACAAAGAAACCCCAACCTAAAAAGATCTTGATTAGTTACAATACTTTTTGTCCTTTCTACTTTCTTCCTCTTATCCTAAAAAATCAATATTTTTTTATGATTAAGGAGTATTTTCATCTTTTCTCAGTCACCTACTTGTTCTGTGGCATGTTAGACCTAATGGTGTTAGCTTTCAAGGGCTAAACCAGAAGAGTTCATGGGGTTTCTCAAATTTTCAAAGTTGAGGAGGATTGAAGGTTTTCGGACACACACCCCATATATCCTATATTTGAGGGGGTTAGTGAGAAAAGTTTAGGTGGTTATTCAAATTTTCATAGTTGAGGGGTTATCTACAATATGCTCGAACTTAATAGAAGTTTTACAGATTAAAATAGTTTTTGGCCATAGTTGGGGATTTTCTAAAATTAACATGACTTTATATTGATAGGCTCTCTACATGAGTTTTTTTCTTTAATTTCTTAAATATATAAATATATGATTGTGAGATTTTTTTAAAAAATATGGATCATTATAACCGATAAGGATTACAAAATATTTGATTATTAGAATTTTCTAATTATGGATACAGTTTTCTCACCAAACCTCACTGACATCATTTTAAAATGTAAAATAACTAAATTAACTTTTTGTAAATCAACCCATTTAGTTACAAAGAAACCCCCAACCGGTAAAAAAGATCTTGATTAGTTACAATGCTTTTTGTCCTTTCTACTTTCTTCCTCTTATCCTAAAAAATCGTATTTTTTTTTATGATTAGGAGTATTTTCATCTTTTCTCTCACCTACTTGTTATGTGGCATGTTAGGCCTAATGGTGTTAGCTTTCAAGGGGTAAACCTGAGAAGAGTTTATGGGGATTTCTCAAATTTTCAAAGTTGAGGAGGATTGAAGGTTTCTCACACACACCCCATATATCCTATATTTGAGGGGGTAGAAAAGTTTAGGTGGTTATTCAATTTTCATAGTTGAGGGGTTATCTACAATATGCTCGAACTTAATGGAAGTTTTACAAATTAAAATAGTTTTTGGCCATAGTTGGGGATTTTCTAAAATTAACGATGACTTTATATTGATAGGCTCTACATGATTTTTTTTAATTTCTTAAATATACAAATATATGATTGTGAGATTTTTTAAAATATGGATCGTTATAACCGATAAGGATTACAAAATTATTAGAATTTTCTAATTATGGATAGATTATACCCTAGAAATCATGAAATTAATGAACCCCTAAGAATTGCCTATGTCGGTCATATGATCAGAGACCCATCCCGGTATAGCCGCAATCCAATAAAACTGTCCCCCCCCCCTCCATGGGGTGTCTCACAAAATCCCTCTAATTTTTCTCACTTTTCTCACCAAACCTCACTGACATCATTTTAAAATGTAAAATAACTAAATTAACTTTTTGAAAATCAACCCATTTAGTTACAAAGAAACCCCCAACTGGTAAAAAAGATCTTGATTAGTTACAATGTTTTTTGTCCTTTCTACTTTCTTCCTCTTATCCTAAAAAATCAATATGTTTTTATGATTAAGGAGTATTTTCATCTTTTCTCACCACCTACTTGTTATGTGGCATGTTACCTAATGGCTTAGCTTTCAAGGGGCTAAACCTGAAGAGTTCATGGGGTTTCTCAAATTTTCAAAGTTGAGGAGGATTGAAGGTTTCTCGACACACACCCCATATATCCTATATTTGGGGGTTAGTGAGAAAAGTTTAGATGGTTATTCAAATTTTCATAGTTGAGGGGTTATCTACAATATGCTCGAACTTAATGGAAGTTTTACAGATTAAAATAGTTTTTGGCCATAGTTGGGGATTTTCTAAAGTTAATGACTTTATATTGATAGGCTCTCTACATGAGTTTTTTCCTTTAATTTCTTAAATATATAAATATATGATTGTGATTTTTTTAAAATATGGATCATTATAACCTGATAAGGATTACAAAATATTTGATTATTAGAATTTTCTAATTATGGATACTTTTCTCACCAAACTTCAATCGACATCATTTTAAAATGTAAAATAACTAAATTAACTTTTGAAAATCACCCATTTAGTTACAAAGAAACCCCCAACTGGTAAAAAAGATCTTGCTTAGTTACAATGTTTTTGTCCTTTCTACTTTCTTCCTCTTATCCTAAAAAATCGAATATTTTTTTATGATTAGGAGTATTTTCATCTTTTCTACCACCTACTTGTTATGTGGCATGTTAGGCCTAATAGTGTTAGCTTTCAAGGGGTAAACCGAGAAGAGTTCATGGGGATTTCTCAAATTTTCAAAGTTGAGGAGGATTGAAGGTTTCTCGGACACACACCCCATATATCCTATATTTGAGGGGGTCAAGGAGAAAAGTTTAGGTGGTTATTTAAATTTTCATAGTTGATGGGGTTATCTACAATATGCTCGAACTTAATGGAAGTTTTTACAAATTAAAATAGTTTTTGGCCATAGTTGGGGATTTTCTAAAATTAACGCATGACTTTATATTGATAGGCTCTCTACATGAGTTTTTTTAAATTTCTTAAATATACAAATATATGATTGTGAGATTTTTTTTTAAAATATGGATCGTTATAACCTGATAAGGATTACAAAATATTTGATTATTAGAATTTTTTAATTATGGATAGGTTATACCCTAGAAATCATGAATCTAATGAACCCCTAAGAATTGGCCACGTGTCAAGAGGGTCGGGTCATATGATCAAAGACCCATCCCAGTATAGCCGCAATCCAATCAAATTGTCCGACCCTTCCGATAATCCCAGTCCAGAATGGGAGGCGCCCACGGGTCGGACCCTACCTAAGAGCACGTGTCACAAATCAAGTGGATGTCATCGCCATTTCCGGGCATTTAATACATGACCTGATGATAACTCATCGGCCACCCATACCGCCATTCGGTCATCATCACATTAAATGCGGTCGGATGTGATAATGGGCCTTTAGATGCCACACCCCACCGTATTGTCACTATCACAATAAATATGGTATGGGTGACCCTCACAAGACTTCCCAATCAATCATTGACAAAAGGTAAAGCGCAAATGAATTACCATTTTTGCCAGTAGTCAAGTTACCAATCTACCCCTGATACCCTGTATAAAACACAAGAGGTTTTCACCATTCTCAGGTCTAAAACTCTTCAAATCTTAAACACAATCTAATATTCTTCACATTGATTCGATCACGCCAACTTGAGAGTCGGAGGGCACGCTAGAGGAAACCTCCTCCGGGCCTCTAACGCTTTGCTACTTGTAGGAATCTACCTAATTCTTTAGTAATTCCTACTCAACTCGAGATTAACTTTTGACATAAACAGTTTACCCACTATGGGGCCACTTTTTCTCTTGAAAAATGGTTGATCCTAACCACTTTGGATCCATAACACGAGTATTCGGAGAGTCCTCCGTGACGGCATATCACTCAAGCCCAGCTAGATGAGTCTTCCCGGATGTTAGCACAGTTGTTCCAACATCGGTTCGCCTCCTTCGTGAGCGAACTCCTTGGCTTCCTCCCACTTCTTCAAAACTCTCCGCCATTCACCATCATCACATTAAATGCGGTCGGATGTGATAATGGCCCTTTAGATGGCCCACACCCCACCGTCTTTGTCACTATCACAATAAATATGGTATGGGTGACCTCACAAGACTTCCCAATCAATCATTGACAAAAGGTAAAGCGCAAATGAATTACCATTTTTGCCAGTAGTCAAGTTACCAATCGACCCCTGATACCTTGTATAAAACACAAGAGGTTTTCACCATTCTCAGGTCTAAATCTCTTCAAATCTTAAACACAATCTAATATTCTTCACATTGATTCGATCAGTCGCCAACTTGAGAGTCGGAGGGCACGCTAGAGGAAACCTCCTCCGGGGCCTCTAACGTTTTGCTACTTGTGTAGGAATCTACCTAATTCTTTAGTAATTCCTACTCAATCCTGAGATTAACTTTTTGACATAAACAGTTTGGCGCCCACTATGGGGCCACTTTTTTTTCTCTTGAAAAAATGGTTGATCCTAACCACTTTCAGATCCATAACCTGAGTATTCCCGGAGAGTCCTCCGGCGACGGCATATCACTCAAGCCCAGCTAGATGAGTCTTCCCAGATGTTAGCACAGTTGTTCCAACATCAGTTCGCCTCCTTCGTGAACGAACTCCTTGGCTTCCTCCCACTTCTTCAAAACTCTCCGCCATTCACCATCATCACATTAAATGCGGTCGGATGTGATAATGGCCCTTTAGATGGCCCACACCCCACCGTCTTTGTCACTATCACAATAAATATGGTATGGGTGACCCTCACAAGACTTCCCAATCAATCATTGACAAAAGGTAAAGCGCAAATGAATTACCATTTTTGCCAGTAGTCAAGTTACCAATCGACCCTCGATACCTTGTATAAAACACAAGAGGTTTTCACCATTCTCAGGTCTAAATCTCTTCAAATCTTAAACACAATCTAATATTCTTCACATTGATTCGATCAGTCGCCAACTTGAGAGTCGGAGGGCACGCTAGAGGAAACCTCCTCCGGGGCCTCTAACGTTTTGCTACTTGTGTAGGAATCTACCTAATTCTTTAGTAATTCCTACTCAATCACGAGATTAACTTTTGACATAAGCAGGTTTGAAGCCTTTGTGGGGCCACTTTTTCTCTTGAAAAATGGTTGATCCTAACCACTTTGGATCCATAACCTGAGTATTCCCGGAGAGTCCTTCGTCGACGGCATATCACTCAAGCCCAGCTAGATGAGTCTTCCCAGATGTTAGCACAGTTGTTCCAACATCAGTTCGCCTCCTTCGTGAGCGAACTCCTTGGCTTCCTCCCACTTCTTCAAAACTCTCCGCCATTCACCATCATCACATTAAATGCGGTCGGATGTGATAATGGCCCTTTAGATGGCCCACACCCCACCGTCTTTGTCACTATCACAATAAATATGGTATGGGTGACCCTCACAAGACTTCCCAATCAATCATTGACAAAGGTAAAGCGCAAATGAATTACCATTTTGCCGGTAGTCAAGTTACCAATCGACCCTCGATACCTTGTATAAAACACAAGAGGTTTTCACCATTCTCGTGTCTAAAACTCTTCAAATCTTAAACACAATCTAATATTCTTCACATTGATTCGACGCTAACTTGAGAGTCGGAGGGCACGCTAGAGGAAACCTCCTCCGGGGCCTCTAACGTTTTGCTACTTGTGTAGGAATCTACCTAATTTTTAGTAATTCCTACTCAATAACTAAATTAACTTTTTGAAAATCAACCCATTTAGTTACAAAGAAACCCCAACCGGTAAAAAGATCTTGATTAGTTACAATGTTTTTGTCCTTTCTACTTTCTTCCTCTTATCCTAAAAAATCAATATGTTTTTATGATTAAGGAGTATTTTCATCTTTTCTCACCACCTACTTGTTATGTGGCATGTTACCTAATGGCTTAGCTTTCAAGGGGCTAAACCTGAAGAGTTCATGGGGTTTCTCAAATTTTCAAAGTTGAGGAGGATTGAAGGTTTCTCGACACACACCCCATATATCCTATATTTGGGGGTTAGTGAGAAAAGTTTAGATGGTTATTCAAATTTTCATAGTTGAGGGGTTATCTACAATATGCTCGAACTTAATGGAAGTTTTACAGATTAAAATAGTTTTTGGCCATAGTTGGGGATTTTCTAAAGTTAATGACTTTATATTGATAGGCTCTCTACATGAGTTTTTTCCTTTAATTTCTTAAATATATAAATATATGATTGTGATTTTTTTAAAAATATGGATCATTATAACCTGATAAGGATTACAAAATATTTGATTATTAGAATTTTCTAATTATGGATACTTTTCTCACCAAACTTCAATCGACATCATTTTAAAATGTAAAATAACTAAATTAACTTTTGAAAATCACCCATTTAGTTACAAAGAAACCCCAACCGGTAAAAAGATCTTGCTTAGTTACAATGTTTTTGTCCTTTCTACTTTCTTCCTCTTATCCTAAAAAATCGAATATTTTTTTATGATTAGGAGTATTTTCATCTTTTCTACCACCTACTTGTTATGTGGCATGTTAGGCCTAATAGTGTTAGCTTTCAAGGGGTAAACTGAGAAGAGTTCATGGGGATTTCTCAAATTTTCAAAGTTGAGGAGGATTGAAGGTTTCTCAGACACACCCCATATATCCTATATTTGAGGGGGTCAGTGAGAAAAGTTTAGGTGGTTATTTAAATTTTCATAGTTGATGGGGTTATCTACAATATGCTCGAACTTAATGGAAGTTTTACAAATTAAAATAGTTTTTGGCCATAGTTGGGGAAATTAACGCATGACTTTATATTGATAGCTCTCTACATGAGTTTTTTTTTTAATTTCTTAAATATATAAATATATGATTGTGAGATTTTTTTAAAATATGGATCGTTATAACTGATAAGGATTACAAAATATTTGATTATTAGAATTTTTAATTATGGATAGGTTATACCCTAGAAATCATGAATCTAATGAACCCTAAGAATGGCCACGTGTCAAGAGGGTCGGTCATATGATCAAAGACCCATCCCAAGATAGCCGCAATCCAATCAAATTGTCCGACCCTTCCGATAATCCCAGTCCAGAATGGGAGGCGCCCACGGGTCGGACCCTACCTAAGAGCACGTGTCACAAATCAAGTGGATGTCATCGCCTCGTCGAAGGCGCCCGCATTTAATACATGACCGGACGTGATGATAACTCATCGGGCACCCATACTCCGCCATTCAGTCATCATCACATTAAATGCAGGTCAGATGTGATAATGGCCCTTTAGATGGCGCCCACACCCCACCGTGCTGTCACTATCACAATAAATATGGTATGGGTGACCCTCACAAGACTTCCCAATCAATCATTGACAAAAGGTAAAGCGCAAATGAATTACCATTTTTGCCAGTAGTCAAGTTACCAATCGACCGATACCTTGTATAAAACACAAGAGGTTTTCACCATTCTCGTGGTCTAAACTCTTCAAATCTTAAACACAATCTAATATTCTTCACATTGATTCGATCGGGCCAACTTGAGAGTCGGAGGGCACGCTAGAGGAAACCTCCTCCGGGGCCTCTAACGCTTTACTACTGTGTAGGAATCTACCTAATTTTTAGTAATTCCTACTCAACTCGAGATTAACTTTTGACATAAAGCAGGTTTGGCCCACTATGGGGCCTTTTTTTCTCTTGAAAAATGGTTGATCCTAACCACTTCGGATCCATAACCCGAGTATTCGAGAGTCCTTACGCATATCACTCAAGCCCGCCTAGATGAGTCTTCCCGGATGTTAGCACAGTTGTTCCAACATCGGTCGCCTCCTTCGCGGAACGAACTCCTGGCTTCCTCCCACTTCTTCAAAACTCTCGCCATTCACCACCGACGGATAGCGGTCCCAATGGCGTGGAGATGAAGAGCGAGTCATGGAGACTACTCCTCCACCACAAAGACCACTAAGCCCGCCGCAATACCCCTCAGAGATCCATGAACAGAGGGACATAGCGTGAGAAAGCTCAAGTCATGATCCTAATCATGACCAACAGGCTACGTCGCTGGGGACGAGATACACCTATGCGGCGCAGACCCTAGCAACTATAGCCAACTGGAATTTCGGTTATGACTAGAGTTTCAACACGGTGGCTGACATCATTGAAAGGAACACCCCCCTCTCTGATGATATTATGGACTCCACTTGCCCCAAGTTCAAGATGCCGCATTTTGAGTAGTACAAAGGTGAAGGCGACCCGACCGAACATGCGCAAAACTTCTTTGATTTAATATGCATGCATCATGTGATAGACCCGGTCATGTGTAGGGCCTTCCCTGTCACTCTCAACAATAACGCTAAGATGTGGTAGAATCCCTGCAAAGAAAGTCCATCCATAATTATGAACAGCTCTCATAAAAGTTCATCCACTATTTCTTGGCAGACAACAAGAAGAAGGTGTCCTCCGCCCTTCTGCTACAAATCAGGCAAAAGCCGGGCAAGACCCTCAGAGAATTCGTTCAAAGATTCTAAGCCAAATGACTAAAAGTGAACAACCTCGGTAACACGGTGGCAATGGCTGGAGTAATAGCAGGTCTAGAAGACGAGAAGCTATCGAACGCACTCATAATGAATCCCGTAGCCGACTTTGACTAGTTGATGGCTAGAGCCTGATCACATATGGATGCAGAAGACAGTCAAATCACATCCATAAAAAAGTGGCTCAAGTGGTAGCTTTAGGGAGTAAGGAGACCGATGTCGACTGATCCCAACCCAACTCCAGACTTGGGTGATCTAACAGGAGGGATGATAGAGGAACAAGAGAAGGGATGAGTGAAGGAATACGATGAAATGACCCGCCTTTGCTCCCCTCAATGCCTCCCTTTCACAAGTCCTACACCAAATCCAGTGGGAGGGACATCTTACCAAGACTCCCCCTACATGACCTCTGATCCTAACAAGAGGGATTCCAAATAGTACTATCACTGCCACAGAGACCATGGTCACGACAAGCATGACTGCTGAGTCCTAAAAAGGGACATCGAATATCTTATCAAAAAAGGATTGCTCATGAAGTTCACCGATATCAGCAATAAGGAAGGGCAGAACCCAGACAAACCAGAAAAAAGAAGATCGCGGTCAACCTAACCAAATCAGTGGGGAGGTCAATCAAAGGAGGGTGGCGACAGAGGCGGCATCAACACCATTAGTGACGGCCCAGTCGCCGGAGGGATGTCGAACAACGCCTGGAAAAAATACGCTCGATGAAACCAAAAGGTGCCGGTTGGATCGAGCTACCCGAACCACAAAGACAAGCACTCATCAAATTCCTACGACAAATGCAAATGTTTTCACCTAGGGACCAAGACATGGGCATAGACCCTAAAGTAATGGCTCACGAAGTTGGCCGATTGTCACCGTAAACATGTCTAACAGAATAAAAGACATCTTGAATTAAAGAGACAGTGGGCGACAGTAGAAGAGGTTGACTGACTGCTAAAAGCAGAATACATTAGGGAAGTCTAATACCCCGAGTGATTAGCGAATGTTGTACTGGTCAAAAAAGCCAATGGCAAGTGGAGGATGTGCATTGATTTCATCAAGCTCAACAAAGCTTGTCCTAAGGATAGCTTTCCCCTCCCTCAAATTGACCAAAATGATGGAAGCTCGGGATGCCAAATGCTCAACTTAATGAATGTCTTCTTAGGCTACAACCAAATAAAGATGGTAGAATATAATAAATAGAAAACTTCCTTCATCATAGATCAGGGGACTTACTACTATAAAGTGATGCCCTTCAATCTCAAGAATGCTGAAGCAACCTACTAGAGGCTGATCAACAAAATCTTCAAAGAACAGTCCAACTGCAATGCGAAAGCATATGTAGATGACATCTTAGTGAAATCCAAACATGTCATTTCCCATGTTGCAGACCTCGAAGAAGCTTTCTCTGTCCTCCGCCGATACCAGATAAAACTCAACCCAGTAAAGTGCGCCTTTGGTGTGCGGTCAAAAAATTTTCTCGGCTTCATGATCACCCAACGCGGGATCAAAATCAACCTGAAAAAGATAGTTGTAATTGAAGGGATGACGGAATCTCATACGGTCAAGGATATGCAGAAGCTAAATGAAAGAATAGCAGCTTTGAGTCATTTTCTCTCTTAAGCCAGTCGAGAAGAGCTTTCCATTCTTCAAAGTCCTAAGAGGAGCCAAAGGGCCTAGAGACCACATCCCATGGACAGAAGAATGCAATAGTGCCTTCACTAAGCTTAAGAAGTAATTAAGCACCAAACACTTTGTTGAGCATCCCCATCCAAGGAGAACAGTTCTTTCTCTACCTCTCCATCTCGATCGACTGTGAACTCAGTTTTGGATCGGAACCGGTAAAAAGATCTTGATTAGTTACAATGTTTTTTGTCCTTTCTACTTTCTTCCTCTTATCCTAAAAAATCAGAATATTTTTTTATGATTAAGGAGTATTTTCATCTTTTCTCAGTCACCTACTTGTTATGTGGCATGTTAGACCTAATGGTGTTAGCTTTCAAGGGGCTAAACTGAGAAGAGTTCATGGGGGTTTCTCAAATTTTCAAAGTTGAGGAGGATTGAAGGTTTCTCAGACACACACCCCATATATCCTATATTTGAGGGGGGTTAGTGAGAAAAGTTTAGGTGGTTATTCAAATTTTCATAGTTGAGGGGGTTATCTACAATATGCTCGAACTTAATGGAAGTTTTTACAGATTAAAATAGTTTTTGGCCATAGTTGGGGATTTTCTAAAATTAACGCATGACTTTATATTGATAGGCTCTCTACATGAGTTTTTTCTTTAATTTCTTAAATATACAAATATATGATTGTGAGATTTTTTTAAAATATGGATCATTATAACTGATAAGGATTACAAAATATTTGATTATTAGAATTTTCTAATTATGGATACAGTTTCTCACCAAACCTCACCGACATCATTTTAAAATGTAAAATAACTAAATTAACTTTTGTAAATCAACCCATTTAGTTACAAAGAAACCCCAACCGGTAAAAAGATCTTGATTAGTTACAATGTTTTTGTCCTTTCTACTTTCTTCCTCTTATCCTAAAAAATCGAATATTTTTTTATGATTAGGAGTATTTTCATCTTTTCTCACCACCTACTTGTTATGTGGCATGTTAGGCCTAATGGTGTTAGCTTTCAAGGGGCTAAACTGAGAAGAGTTCATGGGGATTTCTCAAATTTTCAAAGTTGAGGAGGATTGAAGGTTTCTCAGACACACACCCCATATATCCTATATTTGAGGGGGTTAGTGAGAAAAGTTTAGGTGGTTATTTAAATTTTCATAGTTGAGGGGGTTATCTACAATATGCTCGAACTTAATGGAAGTTTTTACAAATTAAAATAGTTTTTGGCCATAGTTGGGGATTTTCTAAAATTAACGCATGACTTTATATTGATAGGCTCTCTACATGAGTTTTTTTTCTTTAATTTCTTAAATATATAAATATATGATTGTGAGATTTTTTTAAAATATGGATCATTATAACTGATAAGGATTACAAAATATTTGATTATTAGAATTTTTAATTATGGATAGGTTATACCCTAGAAATCATGAATCTAATGAACCCCTAAGAATTGGCCACGTGTCAAGAGGGTCGGGTCATATGATCAAAGACCCATCCCAGTATAGCCGCAATCCAATCAAATTGTCCGACCCTTCCGATAATCCCACCCGAATGGAGGGCTTCACGGGTCGGACCCTACCTAAGAGCACGTGTCACAAATCAAGTGGATGTCATCGCTTCGTCGAAGGCGCCGGCATTTAATACATGACCGGGCGTGATGATAACTCATCGGGCACCCATACTCCGCCATTCAGTCATCATCACATTAAATGCAGGTCAGATGTGATAATGGCCCTTTAGATGGCGCCCACACCCCACCGTGCTGTCACTATCACAATAAATATGGTATGGGTGACCCTCACAAGACTTCCCAATCAATCATTGACAAAGGTAAAGCCAAATGAATTACCATTTTGCCAAGAGTCAAGTTACCAATCGACCGATACCTTGTATAAAACACAAGAGGTTTTCACCATTCTCGTGTCTAAATCTCTTCAAATCTTAAACACAATCTAATATTCTTCACATTGATTCGACGGCCGCTAACTTGAGAGTCGGAGGGCACGCTAGAGGAAACCTCCTCCGGGGCCTCTAACGCTTTACTACTGTGTAGGAATCTACCTAATTTTTAGTAATTCCTACTCAACTCGAGATTAACTTTTGACATAAAGCAGGTTTGGCCCACTATGGGGCCACTTTTTTTTCTCTTGAAAAAATGGTTGATCCTAACCACTTTCAGATCCATAACCTGAGTATTCCCGGAGAGTCCTTACGCATATCACTCAAGCCCAGCTAGATGAGTCTTCCCAGATGTTAGCACAGTTGTTCAGCATCAGTTCGCCTCCTTCGCGAACGAACTCCTTGGCTTCCTCCCACTTCTTCAAAACTCTCCGCCATTCACCACTCCGATGCCGGGATAGCGGTCCCAATGGCAGGGAGATGAAGAGCGAGTCATGGAGACTACTCCTCCACCACAGCACCACTAAGCCCGCTTCATCGCTAATACCCTGTAGATCCATGAACAGAGGGACATATCATGAGAAAGCTCAAGTCATGATCTAATCATGACCAACAGGCTACGTCGCTGGGGACGAGATACACCTATGCGGCGCAGACCCTAGCAACTATAGCCAACTGGAATTTCGGTTATGACTAGAGTTTCAACATGGTGGTTGACATCATTGAAAGGAACACCCCCCCCTCTCTGATGATATTATGGACTCCACTTGCCCCAAGTTCAAGATGCCGCATTTTGAGTAGTACAAAGGTGAAGGCGACCCGACCGAACATGCGCAAAACTTCTTTGATTTAATATGCATGCATCATGTGATAGACCCGGTCATGTGTAGGGCCTTCCCTGTCACTCTCAGCAACAACACTAAGATGTGGTAGAATCCCTGCAAAGGAAGTCCATCCATAATTACGAACAGCTCTCATAAAAGTTCGTCCACTATTTCTTGGCAGACAGCAAGAAGAAGGTGTCCTCCGCCCTTCTGCTACAAATTAGGCAAAAGCCGAGCAAGACCCTCAGAGAATACGTTAAAAGATTCTAAGCCAAATGACTATAAGTGAACAACCTCGGTAACATGGTGGCAATGGCTGGAGTAATAGCAGGTCTAGAAGATGAGAAGCTGTCGAATGCACTCATAATGAATCCCGTAGCCGACTTTGACTAGTTGATGGCTAGAGCCTGATCACATATGGATGCAGAAGACAGTCAAATCACATCCATAAAAAAGCGGCTCAAGTGGTAGCTTTAGGGAGAAAGGAGACCGATGTCGACCGATGCCGACTGATCCGAACCCAACTCCAGACTTGGGTGATCTGACAGGAGGGATGATAGAGGAACAAGAGAAGGGATGAGTGAAGGAATACGATGAAATGACCCGCCTTTGCTCCCCTCAATGCCTCCCTTTCACAAGTCCTACACCAAATCCAGTGGGAGGGGCATCTTACCAAGACTCCCCCCACATGACCTCTGATCCTAACAAGAGGGATTCCAAATAGTACTATCACTGCCACAGAGACCATGGTCACGACAAGCATGACTGTTGAGTCCTAAAAAGGGACATCGAATATCTTATCAAAAAAGGATTGCTCATGAAGTTCACCGATATCAGCAATAAGGAAGGGCAGAACCCAGACAAACTAGAAAAAAGAAGATCGCGGTCAACCTAACCAAATCAGTGGGGAGGTCAATCAAAGGAGGGTGGCGATAGAGGCGGCATCAACACCATTAGTGACGGCCCAGTCGCCGGAGGGATGTCAAACAACGCCTGGAAAAAATACGCTCGATGAAACCAAAAAGGTGCTGGTTGGATCGGAGCTACCCGAACCACAAAGACAAGCACTCATCAAATTCCTACGCACAAATGCAAATGTTTTCACCTAGGGACCCGAAGACATGCGAAGCATAGACCCTAAAGTAATGGCTCACGAGTTGTGCGTCGATTGTCACTGTAAACATGTCTAACAGAATAAAAGACATCTTGAATTAAAGAGACAGCGGGCGGTAGTAGAAGAGGTTGACTGACTGCTAAAAGCAGAATACATTAGGGAAGTCTAATACCCCGAGTGATTAGCGAATGTTGTACTGGTCAAAAAAGCCAATGGCAAGTGGAGGATGTGCATTGATTTCATCAAGCTCAACAAAGCTTGTCCTAAGGATAGCTTTCCCCTCCCTCAAATTGACCAAAATGATGGAAGCTCGGGATGCCAAATGATCAACTTAATGAATGTCTTCTCAGGCTACAACCAAATAAAGATGGTAGAATATGATAAAGAGAAAACTTCCTTCATCATAGATCAGGGGACTTACTACTATAAAGTGATACCCTTCAATCTCAAGAATGCTGAAGCAACCTACTAGAGGCTGATCAACAAAATCTTCAAAGAACAGTCCAGCTGCAATGCGAAAGCATATGTAGATGACATCTTAGTGAAATCGAAACATGTCATTTCCCATGTTGCAGACCTCGAAGAAGCTTTCTCTGTCCTCCGCCGATACCAGATAAAACTCAACCCAGCAAAGTGCGCCTTTGGTGTGCGGTCAAAAAATTTTCTCGGCTTCATGATCACCCAACGCGGGATCAAAATCAACCTGAAAAGATAGTTGTAATTGAAGGGATGACGGAATCTCATACGATCAAGGATATGCAGAAGCTAAATGAAAGAATAGCAGCTTTGAGTTATTTTCTCTCTTAAGCCAGTCGAGAAGAGCTTTCCATTCTTCAAAGTCCTAAGAGGAGCCAAAGGGCCTAGAGACCACATCCCATGGACAGAAGAATGCAATAGTGCCTTCACTAAGTTTAAGAAGTAATTAAGCACCAAACACTTTGTTGAGCATCCCCATCCAAGGAGAACAGTTCTTTCTCTACCTCTCCATCTTGACCGCCGTGAACTCAGTTTTGGATGGGAGAAGAGAATGTTCAAAAGCCGATCTACTATGTCAGGCGCATTCTCAAAGCCACCGAGATCAACTACATTCTCATTGAAAAGGCATTTTTCGCTCTCATCACCACGGCTAGAAGACTCCGGTCATACTTTCAAGCCCACACGGTAATAGTTCAGACCAATTTGGCCATGAAGAAAGCACTTGGCAGCCCCTCCACCTCTGAAAGAATGACCAAATGGGCCATAGAATTCAGTGAGTATGATATCTAGTTTGAGCCCCGAACAACCATCAAAGCTCAAGCTCTTGCTGACTTCTTAATCAAATCCCCCCCCCCCCAATCTGGGAAGTGACTCACAGATGCATGAACTAACCCCCTCCAACCGATAAGCCAACCAAGAAAACCACGCCTAAGAAAAATAATACCCCTAGATATGACTAGCGTGAATTCCTGTTATGGTGAGTATTGAAAGTAGACGGTGCCTCCGGAGAAAATGGCAGCGGGGCAGGAGTTGTATTGCACAACCCGAAAAGACACATTTTTGAATATGCAATTGCCTTCAATTTCCCAGCTTCAAAAAATGAAGTCGAGTATGAAGCTCTCATGACCGGCTTTAGAGCCACCCCAGCAGCCGGGGTAGTATATGCATTCATAGCGACCAACTCCTAGCTCGTCGTTTATCAAATTCGAGGGGAGTGCAAGGCAAAAGACCCCTAAATGGCGAAATACTTAGGAAAAGGCAAAGGATTGTTGAGCAGACTGAAGGGGTTTGAAATTAAACAAGTACCCAGGGCCCGCAACGCTCGTGTGGATGCTCTGTCCAAGCTGGGCTCCTCAAGCTCGGGGGCAGGATAGGGAACGATATACACTGACACCCTTAAGAAGTCCAGCATTGTAGAACCAACGGTCAACCCAGTCATACAAGTGGATCACCAATCAAAACCGTGCTGGATAGACCCACTCATCCAATACTTAACAAAAGGCACTCTGCAAGACCGAATGGAAGCCAGGAGCTTGTAGAGAAAAGCTCAAATACCTGATGATAGAAGTTTGACTCTACCAACTCTCCTATACCAGCAGCAGAATGGGACCCTATCTTTGGTGCCTCTAACTAAAAGAATTGGACTACATCCTAAGGGAAATCCATCAGGAAATGCATGGAAACCACATCATAACCAGGACTTTAGTGCAGAAAGTCATCGGACAAGGCTATAACTAGCCAATCATCCGAGCCAAGTTGAAGGAACTCATGACTCCGTGCGAAGCCTGCCAGCTCTTCTTAAACATCCCTAGGGCCCCAACAACTGAGCTCACCCCTCTCATCAACTAGATCCCTTTTGCTCAATGGGGATTAGACTTGCTGGGACCATTCCCAATAGCAGCTGGATAGCGGAAGTTGCTGATAGTGGCTATAGACTACTTCACCAAATGGGTAGAGGCAGAGTCACTAGCAAGAATTAGTGAAAAGGATATTCACAACTCTATCTAGAAATCAATTATCAACAGGTTTGGAATACCAATAACCATCATCACCGACAACGGGACCTAGTTTGATAGTAAGGGATTCCACAACTTCTGTGAAGAATGGAAGATCAGCCTTAAATTCACATTAGTAGCACACCCCAACTGCAATGGATTGACAGAAGCAGCTAACAAGTGCATACTGCAAGGGATGAAGAAGAGAGTAGGTCAAGCGAAAGGAGCTTGGGTTGAAGAACTCCCTGGAATTTTGTGGTCATACAGGACAACGCACAAAAACTCCATCGAGAAATACCATCCCGACTAGCATATAGAGCAAAAGCGGTTATGGTAGAAGTCAGTGTGCCTACTATGTGGTTACAACACGTCAATGAGGAAACCAATCGAATTGGCCTCAGAAGCGGACTTGACCTCGTCGACAAAATAAGAGACCAAGCACTCCAATCTCTAATAATCGGTCAGCAGTGCATCGCTCGACACTACAACATCCAAGTTTGACTCTAAAATTGAAATAGGAGATACGGTCCTCCGAGAAGCTAACTTCAATAAAGAAGTAAACCATGAAAAACTCGATGCGGATTGGAAAGGGCCCTATAAGATTGTGGAAAAAGTCCGCCCTATAAGATTGTGGAAAATGTCCACCCTAAAAGATATTGGCTGTAAAATCAGAATGGATAAGTCTTGAGGCACCCTTGGAATATAGAACACCTCAAAAAATATTTTTAGTAAATGTAACCAAGGATTCCCCATATCAATGAAGAAATGTTTCTCCCAAATATCTTGTAAACACACGACACAAAGCTCTTTACGACTTAGTCTTCACCGACTTGTCCAAAGCATCCAAAGACCTTGTATCATTCTCACAAATAAAAATAAGGCACGACGCAGAGCTCCTTACAACTCAGTCTTCACCGACTCGTCCAAGACATCAAAAGACCTTGGTATAATTCTCATGAGTAAAACCAAGGCCGACGTAGAGCTCCTTGCGACTCGGTCTTCACCAACTTGTTCAAGGTATCCAAAGGCCTTGGTATCATTCTTACAAGTATAACCAAGGCACGACGCAGAGCCCTTGTGACTTGGACTTCACCGACTCGCCCAAGGCATCCAAAGACCTTGGATCATTCTCACAAATAAAAATAGGGCACGACGCAGAGCTCCTTACAACTCGGTCTTTACCGACTCGTCCAAGACATCAAAAGACCTTGGTATAATTCTCATGAGTAAAACCAAGGCCGACGTAGAGCTCCTTGCGACTCGGTCTTCACCAACTTGTTCAAGGTATCCAAAGGCCTTGGTATCATTCTTACAAGTATAACCAAGGCACGACGCAGAGCCCTTGTGACTTGGACTTCACCGACTCGTCCAAGGCATCCAAAGACCTTGGTATCGTTCTCACGAGTAAAACCAAGGCACCACACAGAGCTCTTGCAACTCGGTCTTCATTGACTCGTCTAAGGCATCTAAAGACTTTGATATCGTCCTCACAAACTCTTTGCTGATGACAGTGCACTATCCACGACTATCCGAATCCCAAGGAACAGTGGAGATGAAGCAGTTTAATTTTCTCTGGAACCCGACTTTCTAAGTCCAAGTGAAAGGGGCCAGTGTTATACCCTAGAAATCATGAATTTAATGAACCCCTAAGAATCGGCCACGTGTCAAGAGGGTCGGGTCATATGATCAGAGACTCATCCCGATATGGCTGCAATCTGACCAAATTGTTTAACCCTTCTAATAATCACAGTCCGGATCGGGAGGCGCCCTCAGGCCGGACCCTACCTGAGAGCACATGTCACAAGTTAAGTGGATGTTTGACCACCTCGTCAAAGGCATCCACATTTAATACACGACCAGGCGTGATGATAACTTCTTGGGCATTGCACATACTCCGCCACCTAGTCACCATCGCATTAAATGCAAGTTAGGTGTGATAATGACCCTGCGGATGGTGCCCACACCCCGTCGTTCTGTTACTATCACAATAAATATGGTATGAGCGACTCTCATAAGACCACCCAATCAATCATTGACAATAAATGAAGTGCCATTTTTGGCGGTCGTGTCTAGTTATCAATCTACCCTCGATACCATGTATAAAACACAATAGATCTTCACCATTCTCAGGTCTGAACTCTCTGAATCTTAAACTCAATCTAATATTCTTCATATTGATTCGATCAGTCACTAACTTGAGCGTCGAAGGGCACGCAAAAGGGAACCTCCACTAGGGGCTGCTAAAGTTTGCTACTTTTATAAGGATCTGTCTTTTCCAATTCGATCAGACATTAGAGAATATCAAGAGCCCCCTAATTGTTTATTAATCCCTACTCAATCCCGAGATTAACTTTTTGACATAAATAAATAGTTTTAATTTGATAAATATTCTTAGGTGAATATAAGATTACGTGTTCACATGTCACCTTTTGATAGAAAGTGGGACACGTGGATATTTATGATATGACACATGTCAGTTTTTTGTGCCTTTATAATATGACACATGTTATTTTTTTTTGTACCTTTAAGAGTTACACTAATTTCTCTTTATATGTAAAGGAGAGGTAAGATTTTACAATGTTTACTTGAGAATCCGTTATAAATTTTGTAGAATCTTAAATAGATTCCAAACTCAAATTTCTGGAGTAGATTTTTGGATGCAAACACAATTAGATTAATCTTATTTGCATTCTGTTTTTGCTTCTACTTTTCACAGTATTGATTATGTCTTTGTAGGACAAACACATATAAGCCATACTTAGAAAAGAACTAGTAATTTAATTAAAACTAAACAAAATATACTAAATATGTATTTAGTGGGTTGCCAATTTTAATCATTAAGGATTCATATCTAGATTCAATAAAAAATATTTTTCTGGAGTCTGTATCTAAATCTAATTAGCTATCGGTTTGATTAATTTAAGGGTTTAAACCGGAAAGATCGAATAAGATTCAGATGAACTATTAGATTATCGGGTCTCATTACCTCATCTACTTATGATTTAGACCCGAAGCGAATGGCTCGCCTTTGAATTGCACATCAAAATCTGCTGAATTTCTAAATGAAATAGGGGTAAGTTTTTCATTGTTGACAATGATTTGAATGTCTTCAAGTCCCTTTAAAAATTACATTTTTGTTATGTGCATAGTGAGAAAAATGGACATGAGATGATGTCTTTTTTTCATTAAATGAGTTCCCAAAATATAATATAAATTAACTATGAACTCCATATTGCTAGCTTATTACATTGAAAAAAGTGGATCTCATACTTGTGTCTCTTAAATTCTTTAAGGGTGTATTTGGTAAATTTCTAAAAATAACTCAGGTTTGAACTTGGTCCAGTTTTAGAATGTTTTGTTAATTGGTAAAAACGGTTTAGAAGTGAATCGGTTTATTTTAGTTTATTTTTTGACATCTAACTGGTTTATTGTGGTGAGAGTTGAGGGTTTGATCTACAACTAAATCACTTCTTTTCAAAACCAGTTTAAGGAACAAGTATGATCCAATTTTAGGGCAGAGATCCTCTACATCCTTGGTTGTAGAGAATCTCTACAATTAATCAATCTTAATTTCTCACTCAGTGTAGCTAATAAATAATATTCATTATATAAATTATATTAAAAAAATTTTAATTATAGGGCTCACTGAAAAAGCTAATGATATTAATCTACATAATTAATTGTAGATGTTCACTCCAATAATATAGAGAATCCTCAAACTAGTTTTAGTGAATCGTCAAAAATAACATAAAGGTCTTAAAATGACACTGTGTCTTGCACAATCATTATTTTATTGAACAATCATTTAAGCTTTTTCTTTAACATTGGTTGGCACTCAACTACTTGGGATAAAGATTGAACTGTTGATGTTAACGTAAAAATGTCTCTTTATTAATTGTGAAACAGAATCTCGACTGTCTCCAATTTAGCGTGGTTTGGCTTTAACAGGACTTATAAGTTATAATTATCAGCACGTGTTCCCATCAATTTCTCCTTCTCGTCTCTTCTACACATTTATCGTTTCCCGGGAGAGAAATTGCGAGCGATTACTTTCTTCCGAGAAAATGCACGGTAAACTGGGGAGCAAACTGATATAAAACGTCATTTTCCTTGTTGCTCCCATACTTCTGTGTTATATCGTGAATCGAGATTTCAAAATATCGCCAAGAAAGCGATTTCTAATTTTTCATGCCCAGCGACGCACTTGCGTGTTCTCCCTTTCAGTCGCTTTCACTCTCCGTTTATTAATTCCCCTCTAATCCTGATCCGATGATCATTGCTCTATCTTTAATTTAATTAATGCAGCTAATTAAAGTTTTAGCATCAAAATCTAGTGTTATGATGTTTACGTATTTGCCCTCGGAATTCGGAGAAACGACCCGCCCGAGGCGGCACCTCGGTCCTCCCACATTTCACGTGAATGACGTATTTAATTCTAGAAAAAGTTGCAGGGGTATTTTCGGGACAACAACAAAGTTGATAGTCCTTTCATCTGTTAAAAAAGCAGCTGGAGAATGGGCCTCGCGCTTGTTACCAATATAATTATGCTTCTTTCTGTTTATAGTAGCATTTTGGGTACGAAAAGATAGAATGCAAACAAAAACAAATAATAATAATAATAATAATAATAATAATATGATGGATAAAATGATCATTCCCTTAAAATATCTTTAAACTCTCAATTTACTCATTAAAGTATCAACTTATCTATTTTCTTCTGTAAACTATGTGTATGTGTCAAATATCATTATTTTGTGAACCTATATTCAAATATTCCATAGATTAATGACGTGTTAATGTTTTTATGCATTTATTATATTTTTACGATCTAAACGAATTATTTTAATTCATAAAAAGGATTAAAGAGTATAAAAAAATTGGGAAAAAGTAGCTAAAATATATTTTAATTTAGAAAAAAGGAGATAAACTGATAAAACTCATGAAGAAATATAAAAAAATTTAGACGCCATTATTTTGTTAAATATTTGACTATAGATTCATAAAATAATCACATTGAAATCATAAACATAGTTTGAGGGAAAAAATAGGTAAATTGATACTTTGATGGGCAACTTGAAGTTCACCAATACTTTAAAAGGATATGATCATTTTGTCCAAAAATATTTTTACTCTTTTATGTTCTAATGTATATCGCTTTTACCTATTATTACTGGGACAACATGTATGTATTCTTTTCAATAAGCAAAGAAAATTACATGCGATAAGTTTAAATTCTTTTCTCTTTAGCTTTTTATTGAATTGTCTAATGTGGTTATCTCTAATCTAATTAATCATCAATCTGTCTCGAGATAACATGTAAATATTCTTTACACCCATTGTTAATCATTAGTCTGTCTCCAGAAAATTATTAGTCATCTGAAATAAAACTCATATATAATATTTATTTTATACTAGTTTGTTATACGTGCAGTACACAAAATTTAGAGATAAATGACCGATAGATTGTGGATTTTAGAGACAGAGAAGACGAGAGAGAACGAGAAATCACATATTAATTAGAAAATTAATAAATTGATGCGAAATCTATTACTTCACTTTGATGGAATCTGACAGCTCACACCAATTGGGAGAGAGAAAAAAAAGACTAGTCGATCACTGCGGTAGAACCCCGGACATACTAAATCAGTAATTAAATCCATTCATAATTTCCATCAGAATCACCATCACTGATATTTTGACAATATATACAACCATTAGCTATTAACAGCTTTCTTTGTACAAGGTTTCTGAACACTAATAAATGAATTCATCTAAAATAATTAGTTAGAACTTAGAAAGGCTTAGATGAGGTGTTTCTAAGATGAAGTTAAACAAAAGAAATATAATCAGATCTCTCCAAAAATACCTTGCAAATAAATGTCATACGCTCCATCTGGAAGCTAATGTAATGCTAGTGTTGTCAACGTCTTATAGCTTCAATAATTATGGCCTACAATTTGAGCTTACAATTGATTGAGGTTTATAATTAATCGACCTTTATATTAATCATCAATCTGTCTCGAGATAACATGTAAATATTCTTTACACCCATTGTTAATCATTAGTCTGTCTCCAGAAAATTATTAGTCATCTGAAATAAAACTCATATATAATATTTATTTTATACTAGTTTGTTATACGTGCAGTACACAAAATTTAGAGATAAATGACCGATAGATTGTGGATTTTAGAGACAGAGAAGACGAGAGAGAACGAGAAATCACATATTAATTAGAAAATTAATAAATTGATGCGAAATCTATTACTTCACTTTGATGGAATCTGACAGCTCACACCAATTGGGAGAGAGAAAAAAGACTAGTCGATCACTGCGGTAGAACCCCGGACATACTAAATCAGTAATTAAATCCATTCATAATTTCCATCAGAATCACCATCACTGATATTTTGACAATATATACAACCATTAGCTATTAACAGCTTTCTTTGTACAAGGTTTCTGAACACTAATAAATGAATTCATCTAAAATAATTAGTTAGAACTTAGAAAGGCTTAGATGAGGTGTTTCTAAGATGAAGTTAAACAAAAGAAATATAATCAGATCTCTCCAAAAATACCTTGCAAATAAATGTCATACGCTCCATCTGGAAGCTAATGTAATGCTAGTGTTGTCAACGTCTTATAGCTTCAATAATTATGGCCTACAATTTGAGCTTACAATTGATTGAGGTTTATAATTAATCGACCTTTATATTAATAATAAAACTATGGTCTAAACTATGATGTCACATTGCTTATAATTATTGAGCCTAGTTAGAATTATTCATCAATAGATAAGTAACACCGACAGTGTAAGGCAATCATATGATCCACACACCTTCTTTCAATACTCATCTATCTATATCTATACTATTTATAAAAGAGAATACCCATGTCAAAACTTTTGATTTTCTTTTCCCTCCCCAATCGATTCATTCCTCCTCCTCTCCTTCCTCTCCTTCACTCCCTAGCCAATCAAGTCTCCAATCCCTCACCGACGCCGCATCGACACCCTTCACTTAATGCATCGCCCACCATCGCTCTCTCGATTGTAAAACTTATATGCATGTTTATATTGTGTTACCGATTTTAGTTGTATTAATAATAGATGTGGATGATGAACTATACTTAACATGAAAGTTAACATGTTCGATGAAAGTTAACATGAAACCCTAAAAGTTAACATGTTAAGATGAAAGTTAACATCAAACGCTAAAAGTTAACATGTTAAGATGAAAGTTAACAACAAACGCTAAAAGTTAACATGTTTGGATGAAAGTTAACAACAAACGCTAAAAGTTAACATGTTCAATAGAAAGTTTACGAGTAACATCAAAAGTTGATATGTTCAGCTGAAAGTTGAGCGCCTAATAAAAAGACGAGGACTGAAGAATCAAGCAGAGTCACTAGAAGTTAAAAACAGACTTAAATAGTTAACAAGAACATAAATAGCTCGATTTCATCTCAATGATGGGAGTGTTGTTGAGAATATCATTTGATCTCATTACACTCTCACTAGACGGGCAATCATTTGGGATCCTCTCTGAAGTAAAAGTATTTCCTAAAGGCGTATGACTAATATCACTACTGTCCAAATTAATAAACCAGTCCGATTTCAAAGTCAACTATAATATTATCTTCTAATATTTTATATTAACACTTCATGTATAAGTTAACGTGTTCACTTAAAAGTTAACATAAAACGCTAAAAGTTAGCATAAAACCCTAAAAGTTAACATGAAACCCTAAAAGTTAGCATAAAATCTTAAAAGTTAACATGAAACCCTAAAAGTTAACATAAAACCTTAAAAGTTAGCATAAAGTCATGGATATTTAATATAAAACTGTGATATCACAGCCTTTATGCTAACTTTTAGGATTTTATATTAACGCTTAGGTTTTATGTTAACTTTTAGGTTTTATGCTAACTTTTAGGTTTTATGTCGATCCCTTCATTACTAAACCCACCCTTCTTCTAATCAAACCAAAACGCTAGCATAAAACCCTAAAAGTTAGCATAAAACCCTAAAAGTTAACATAAAACCCTAAACGTAGATAGCAAAACTTTCTTACATTCTTACAACCGATATTCCTTGCATGTTTATCGATATTGGCTATTCATTTTCATGTTAACTATCTCCGTTTATTGTTAACTTTCACCTAAAAATGTTAATTTTTGATTTTCATGTTAACTTTCACGAAGACGTTAACTATCACTATTTGATGTTAACTTTTACTAGAATATGTTAACTTTTACTAAAAGTTAACATGTTTGGATGAAAGTTAACCTATAGGAATGAAAGTTAACATGTTTGGATGAAAGTTAACCTATAGGAATGAAAGTTAACATGTTAAGATGAAAGTTAACATGTTCGTTAAAAGTTAACATGTTAAGATATAAGTTAACAATGTTAACTTTTATAGTTCTTATTACATTCATTGTATTTTTACATCATATATTCCATAAATTTTCCTCTACAACATATATTTATCGATTCAAATTGAAATCTTACATGATTATTTAAAAGATAACAGAAAACCCATTAGTCAATATTTTCATCCGAAAGTTAACATGTTTGGATGAAAGTTAACCTATACAAATGAAAGTTAACATGTTTGGATGAAAGTTAACCTATACAAATGAAAGTTAACATGATCGGTGAAAGTTAACATGTTACGTTGAATGTTAACATGTTAAGATGAAAGTTAACAATGTTAACTTTTATAGTTCTTATTACATTCATTGTATTTTTACATCATATATTCCATAATTTTTCTTACAACATATATTTACCAGTTTCACCTTAATTCTTACATGATTATTTGAAAGATAACAGAAAATCCATTAGTCAACCTCGTTCAAATGCAAGTTAACATGTTAGGTCAAAGTTAACTTTCACAACTCGTGGCACTTCCCATACAAATCACAATCGATTTAATCGTAAATGTCAACTTTAATGGTTACATGTTAACTCTTCATGTCCCGTGTTAAGTATCACAGCCTATATGCTAACTTTGCGGGTTTTATGTTAACGCTTAGGGTTTTATGTTAACTTTTAAGTGAACGTGTTAACTTTCCTTCTAGTATGTTAACTTTTAAGTGAACGTGTTAACTTTCCTTCTAGTATGTTAACTTTTAAGTGAACGTGTTAACTTTCCTTCTAGTATGTTAACTTTTATAGTTCTTATTACATTCATTGTATTTTTACATCATATATTCCATAATTTTTCTTACAACATATATTTACCAGTTTCACCTTAATTCTTACATGATTATTTAAAAGATAACAGAAAACCCATTAGTCAATATTTTCATCCGAAAGTTAACATGTTTGGATGAAAGTTAACATGTTTGGATGAAAGTTAACCTATACTAATGAAAGTTAACATGTTACGTTGAATGTTAACATGTTAAGATGAAAGTTAACATGTTAAGATGAAAGTTAACCTATACAAATGAAAGTTAACATGTTAAGATGAAAGTTAACATGTTTGGATGAAAGTTAACATGTTACGTTGAATGTTAACATGTTAAGATGAAAGTTAACCTATAGGAATGAAAGTTAACATGTTTGGATGAAAGTTAACATGTTCGATGAAAGTTAACAATGTTAACTTTTAAGTGAACGTGTTAACTTTCCTTCTAGTATGTTAACTTTTCTTATTGAATGTTAACTTTCACTACTTTAGGTTAATTTTCATCCAAACTTGTTTAATTTTTAGTAACACAATATAAACATGCATACAAGTTTTTACAATCAACCAATTAGCTCCTGCACCACTACATTAAAACTCCCAGTACTTAATCTCTTCACAATCTTTGAACCAAATTCAGGATCAACGAACCCTAATCCCTTGATCTTCGACATCATGAACTCAGCATAATCCTCCCCATATGCAAAGGATAGAGTCATAGTCTTTGACGCCGAGCCATCGCCGAAAGGTGGTCGAGGGACCGCGAACGGTTAAGTGTGGTGTCGATGCGAGAGGTCGAGATGCACTCGAGACCGGGTGAGGTCGAAGCTAGCATCGAGACTTGATTGGTGAGGGAGGGGTGGAGGAGAGGAAGGAGAGGAGGAGGACTAATCGAAGGCGCAGGGAGAGGAGAGGAGGAGGAGCGCGGAGTGTTGAGTTCAAATCCAGATTTTTGGGTTCTCTTGAGCTACAGGAGCTTGGGTTGAAGAAGAGAGGAGAGAGAGAGAGAACAGGCAAGTTTTGGGGGAAGAGATGAAGGGTATAATGGGGTTTTTTAAAAAATTTCTCTCATTGATGATGTGGAAAGCTAAAAGGGGTCAATCACATCTACTTTGTTTTGGGGCTTTCTAACACAAAAAATTTAAGGGGGCTGGGCACATCTACCTTTTTTTGGGGCCTTGATACAATTTTCCTTTCTTTTTACCCTCTCAATTTTTATAACTCACAATTATATATACCATTATTTATAAAACTAATGATCCATAACCTCTCATTAACTATGCACCTCCTCATTTGCTCAAAATATTTTGTCATTCACTAGAATATATTAATAATTTATAATGATAATAACATTCATAAATATTTATAATTTACTATAAAGAAGTATTAATTATATAAAGTAGTAAAATTATTTATTTAATAAATTATTGTACATAATTATAATTATTAATAATAGTATAAAGAGGGATTGATTCTTTATGTTGTAAAGAGTATTACCTTGTTCGATAATTAATATCATCTTAGTAATAAAAATTTGGAAGTTATAAATTAAAAATGCTTTTATGTAGGAAAATCCCTTTATATCAAAATATTATCCTTGAAATTTATGAGACATATACTTTTCTCTTCATTTTTCCAAAATATTTGGTCATTCACTAGAATATATTAATAATTTATAATGATAATAAAATTCATAAATATATTATAATTTATTATAAAGAATTATTAATTGTAATGAAATAGTAAAATTATTTATTTAATAAATTATTGTACATAATTATAATTATTAATAATATTATAAATAGGATTTGTTATGGTCATAACCACTAATCAGTGATTAAGGAGAAAAACCAAGTACTGATCTGGACGAACGCTTGTTTACCAATGAGGGCCAACACAAACCTCCACACCCACCCACGTGACCGCTCAGACTTGCCGACCCAGTCCCGGTCCATTAGACGACTATCGCCATGACCGACGCGAAAGGCGGTGCAGGTCGGCCCATCGACAGCTCTCTCTCTCGGACGACGCGGAAGGCGGTGTTAGTCGTCCCTCCGACCTGTCGCCCGTTACGACCCCTTCCAACAAGTTGCTGACCTCTCCAAGCAATGTGGAACGAATCCAGGCCCACCCTTCTCGGCCACCCGTCCTATGGGACGACGCAAAAAGGCGCCCCCAGTCGTTCCCCTCGACAGATTATCCCAAGGGATGCCCCAAGAGGCCGCATGAGTCGACTATCCCGGCCACGGCTCTCCCCTTCTCCCATCCTGCGTGATTCCCTCCACCCAGACGACGGCCACACAGTACTCGAGCCCATCAACATCGCATTGAATGCACCGATGCCTTTAATTCCCCCATCTCTCACGGTATTTAAGGCACCTCGGACCCATGCAGCTACAGGCGCCGCCAATCCCATCTCATTAATAGTGAGTAGACCACACCAACCCTCAAATTATCAACAGTTTGACACCAGAAGGCTACCAATCAGAGTAACAAAGAAACGCCCACCAATCATCGGCTCAAGACGCGGAGAGGGGAGGGTCGACTCACCGTTGGTTCCCAAACTAATGGAAAGACGGAAATACCCCTCAACTCTAACTATAAAGAGAAACGTGAATGCCTAACAAGGTAAGCAATCTTCTCGCAGGAATTCTCGCCCATTAAACTATCTCCCACTCTACTAACTTGACCGCCGGAGGAACCACCGGAGATCCCAACTCCGCCTCTTCCGTGTCCTTCTTTCTGTAGGCTAATCCTTTGGTCGAGTCGCCGCCGAAGCTTTAGAAGAGAAAGCGGACTCGCTCTCTTAAAAGCTAAACTCATCCGAGGTTAGTGATCGTGGATTATATACATTATCAGCTTTAGCCCACCGTGGGGCCTCCTTTCTTCTTCTTGCAGCCTATGTCCAACGGCGATGATCTTTCCGTCTTGAACCTACATGCGGCTATGTCACCCAAGCCCAACCTGTGAATCCACCGAAGATCACCTAAGCCATGCAAACCCAGCCCAAGCTTTTGTACTGACCTCTTCACTCGCCTCGCTTTAGCAGCAAGTAAAGAAGCTTATCAAGAATAACGGCGGGCTGCCTTCCGCCACCGCCATTCCACCGCCGGGCGACCGCCGCTGGTCCAGGCGATCCGCCTCTGAGACTCTCCACGTTGACAAGTCACGGAGGGATCACCGTGAGCGCCACCACCTCCGCAGAGGCACCGGCCATGGCGCCAGCTTCTAGGCGCCGCTCGACCTCACCGATGAAATCCCTTCTCCCAGCCTAAGGCGCTTAGGGCGCTTCACCGCGACGCCCCTGTGCTCACACCACGCCTGCTCCACTCCCAACCGCCCACCAACAAGACAGCGACTACAACCAAGTGTACCGGGCCGACACCATTGAGGGAACACTCCTTCACCGACTCCATCATGAAGGCCAACCGAAATTCAAGATGCCAACAATGGATAAGTACGCTGTGATAGAGACCCTACCGAGCATGTGCGTGACTACCACAACACCATGATCATGATGCAAGCACCGTTTACTATTCACGCCGCCCTCGCCACCGACAGAAGCGCTAAGCTTTGGTGGAACTCGTTGAGAAGAAATCCATCGGCAGCCTTCAAGAACCGAGCCGACAGCCATACACCACTTCTTAGCCAATGCCAAGCTCAAATTGCCTCCAGCAGTGCTCATTCGCACCAAACAGAGTCGGGCGAGCCTCGTGAGCCTACATTAAGAGGTTTCAGCTAAGAGGCTAGAAGTCAAGACCAAGGGAGCAAAGTCGCTATGTTCGTGGCGGGTCAAGCACTGTGACCTGCCTAAAGCCTCAACAAGAAGCCCATCAAGAGCTACGAGCACTTGATGTCCAAAGCCCATGCTTACATGAACATGGAAGAAGCGAAGCATACAAGATCGCCACAAAATCTGAAGTCCAAAGAAGACGGCCACGACTATCCCCAAGACGCCCCCACCGCCAGCATTCTCACTCATCCTCCTCACCGATCACCTATGCCGCCTCCAACGCCCATCCCACTAGGTCGGTTCCGCACTACCGAGAGAAGAGCCTGACACATCCCAAGAAATCCTCCTCCCAAGAACAACCGCAATGGCCGGTTCGACAGAGGGAGGATAGAAGAGCAGATGCTCCCTCCAAGGTTCACAGTCCTCAACACCTCCCTCTCTGGGGCCCTGGACAAGGCCTAAAGAGAGGGGCTCCTCCACAAGCCCCCGCCGATGAGAGTAGACCCGAGCAAGAGAGACTCACGGCGATTCTCGCCGATACCACCGAGACACTCACGACACCGAGAGTGCCGTGGTTCTCCGTAAAGACATTGAAGACCTCATTCAGAGAGGCTTCTTGAAGAATTTGATCCATCGAGCAAAGAAGCCAGAGGGACGCACCACCGACCTCGCCTCGATCCCTACTAATCCTCACTCTAACACAGGGAAGCCTGACAAGGAAGTCGGGAGTAATCAACACCATCACCGGAGGTCCGACCTTAGGAGGGGAGTCCAATAACGTCCGGAAGAGGTATGCTAGGCATGCTTTGCGGGTGAACAGCTGCGACAAGAGGAAGAAGGTAGATGTGTCCATCTCTTTCAGCGAGGCGGACTTGGAAGGAGTCGAGACGCCTCACGACGACCCCATCGTCATATCGGCCGACATCTACGGCTTCAAGGTGAAGAGGATCATGATCGACACCGGGAGCTCTGTCGACATATTATTTTTGGATGCATTCAACCGCATGGGCATCGACCGGTCCAAGCTCCAGCCATCTATAGGTCCCCTGATTGGTTTCACGACACTCTCCCAAGGTCGATCACCCTTCCCTAATCAGTAGGTCAACCGCCATGCCAATCAACCGTCGACGTCCAGTTCGTGGTGATGGACATCAAGTCGGCACATAATGTCATCTTGGGCCGAACATCTCTCCACCTCTTACGGGCCATCCCGTCCACCTACCATCAGATGATCAAATTCCCGACACCAAGAGGGGTCGGGACGGTTCGAAGCGACCAGAAGGAGGCCCGCCTCACCACAAAGGGAAAGGGAGTCGCGACCGCAATGCCTATCGGGAAGACGGCTCGCCAACTCGAAGAGAGGACGGAGCGCGAGAGAACGACTCCAGTTGAAGATTTCCACGAGATCCCCATCGACCACAAGGGCGAGAGAACACTCAGGATCGGATCCAGCCTCTCGGAACCATTAAGAGGTGCGATAATTGCTTTTCTTTTATCTTATCTTGATGTGTTTGCTTGGAGTCCAGAAGACATGCTGGGCATTTCACCGACGCCATTTGTTATGAGCTCTCGTCGACCGACACGCCGCTTCTGCTCGACGTAAGAAGAGGCACCTCGGGGCCCGAGCGACAAAAGGCGCGCGAGAGGAGGTCGGCGGCTCACGAGCCGACTTCATTCGGGAGGTCCAATATCCTGAATGGTTGTCCAACGTCGTCCTAGTGAAGAAGTCTAGTGGCAAGTGGAGGACGTGCGTCGATTTCACCGACCTCAACAAAGCATGCCCCAAGGACAGCTACCCCCTTCCCCGCATTGATCGGGCTTGGTGGACGAAAGTGCGGGACATCGCTTGCTAAGTTTCTTGATGCTTTTTCGTGTTACAACCAGATCCGCATGGCGAAGCATGATCGAGAAGACGCCCTTCATCACCAATCGAGGCACCTTTGCTACAAAGTGATGCCCTTTGGTCTCAAGAATGCCTACAAGAACCTACCAAAGGTCGGTCAACAAGATCTTCAAAGCCCACCGCCGCAATATGGAAGCCTACGTGGACGACATCTTGGTGAAGTCGAGACCGGCACCATGACACCGACTGAGGAAACCTTCGCCACCCTTCTAAGACTACCAAGATGAAGCTCAACCCACCAAATGCTTTTGGAGTGCAATGGAAAATTTTGGGATTTATGATCACCCGAGAGGGATTGAGATCAACCCGAGAAGATAGAAGCCATCGAAGCGACTTTCCGAGCCGCGCACCATGAAGGACATTCAGAAGCTCAATGGAAAGATAGCCGCCTTGGGGTGCTTCCTGTCCAAGTCGGCTGAGAGAAGTCTCCCTTTCTTCAAAATTCTCAGAGGGGCCAAAGACCCCAAGAAGAAGTTGGAGTGGACCGAAGAGTGCCGCCTGAGAACTCAAAGCATATCTAAGCACTGCACCACTCCCCGAGCCAACCTGGAAGGGGACCCCAGACCAGATTGGCCGCTCCCACCCGGCCGTGAGCTCGGCGCTAGTTAGAGAAGAAAACCACATCCAGAAGCCGGTCTACTATGTCAGCCGGATCTTGAGGGCAGGGGAGTTGAACTACCCCTTGGTCGAAAAGGCAGCCTTCGCCACTCATCACTACGGCTCGCAGATTACGTCCGTACTTCCAAGCACATCCTATCATTGTGCGGACGAGCCTCCCGATGAAGAAATCCCTGGGGAGTCCCACCACATCTGGGAGGATGGTGGCGTGGTCGATCGAGCTCAGCGAATATGATGTACAATTCGAGCCCAGGACCACCATAAAGGCGCAAGCATTGGCCGACTTCCTCATAGAGTCCACCTCGCCAGATGGCGAACCAGATGACCCACCGCCTCGCCAATCCATACCCCTAAGCCGCCGGGCGAGCAGAAGCGCTCCCTGTCTCAACCTGAAGCCGACTCAAGTCGCTTCTTGGTGGGAATTGAAGGTGGACGATCCTCGCGAGGCAGGAGCCGAGCCTGCCCTCTCAAGGCAGCTCGGGCGAGCCGCCACGAGCAGCCCATCGCCTTCAAGTTCCTCGCCTCAAACAATGAGGCCAATATGAAGCTCTCATTGCCGGCCAAGGGCCGCCTAGTAGCCAAGGCCGAAAGCCTAATTGTGCTGGCCGACTCTCAGTTGGTCGTTCATCAGGTTAACGGCAAGTACGCTGCAAAAGATAAGAGGATGGCTCAATACCTGAAGATTGTCAAGGACCTGCTCCCCCGCTTCGCCAACTTCAAGATCATCAAGTCCTCGCGCTAACGCCGAAGCGATGCCTTGTCGGCTAGCATCAACCGCCTTGAGTAGCTCCGACCCATCTTCGCCGACACACTCCCACATTCTAGCATTGCGGGAGGCCCATCAGATGTCATGCAGACGGACCCTTCGGGGGAATCTTGCTGGGTGGACCCTTTCATCCAATTCTTGACTGACGGCTCCTTACCTGCCGACCCGGCCGAGGCGAAGAGTTTGCAGAGGGCCGCCCGCCGCTACCTCATGATCGATGGCCAGCTCTATCGGTCGTCCTATCTAGGCAGCGGGGTGGGGCCCTATCTCCTGCCTTCGACCGCAGGCCGATTATGTTCTAAGGAAATCCACGAAGGCACTCATGAAACCACCTGTGGGCAAGAACTCTCGCCTAAGATTATACGCCAAGGATATTATCGGTCGACCATTGTGGCCGACTCCCGGCTCGTCTCCAAATGCAAAAAGTGTCAATTCTTCGCAGAGATCCCTAGAGCCGCCACAAAGCTCACTTCTATCTTCAGCCCTCTTCCTTTCGCCTAATGGGGACTGATATACTGGGGCCGCTTCCCATTGCTTCGGCAACAGAATTTTGATAGTCGCCATCGACTACTTCACCAAATGGATCGAGGCCGAGCCTTTAGCAAAGATCGGGAGACCAACATCACCAGCCTTTGCTTGAAGTCGATCGATGCCGGTTCGGCCCTCGCCATTCATCACCGACAACGGTACCCGCTCAAGAAATGAGGATTCCAAGATTTTGTGAAGAATGGGGATCAAGCTCAAGTTCGCTTCGTAGCCCAACCTGCGTAACGGCCGCGTAAGCCGCCAATAAATGCATCCTCCAAGCTTTGAAGAAGAGGATCGACCAAGCGGTCGGCAATTGGGTTGAAGAACTGCCAAGCATCTTATGGTCGCATGTGACGACCCACAAGAGTTCAACCGGGGAAACCCCATTCATGCTAACTTATGGAGCAGAAGCGGTGACCCCAGTGGAGGTCGGCATGCCCACCATCCGACTCCAACACTTCGATGAAAAAATAAATTCCGAGGGACTTCGAGGACAGCTGGACTTAATGGAGGAGATCCGAGCAACCGCCTACACGCATAAGTCGCCAATCAACAGCCGATCGCCCGCATTACAACAAAGAAAGTCCACCAAGGAGATTCCAAGTCGGCGACCTAGTGCCGAGGAAGGCGGCCTTCGATAAGGACACCGACGCCGCAAGTTGGCTTAATTGGGAAGGACTCTACACCGCCCTCAAGAACCACGCCCCGAACATATCACCGTAAGCCCGATGGAAGAGTCCTACAAAGATCCCCGAACATAGAACACCTCGAAGTTTTTCAATAAGTTTGCATTGTAAATCTTGCTCAAAAGCCGTCAATATAAATAGAATTTTGCCTGACAATTACCCTTTTGTCTTAAATGGTACAAGGAGCGCCTTAAATGATCACTGCCGCAAAGATTTCTGAGAAGGCCGGTTTGGCTTCTTTGTTGGAGCCGAAGTTTAGGGACCCTTCCCACTGGCCGAGTCGAGGTACGCCCTTCGCTTAGCGAAATGAAATCCCACTCTCTTAGCTTGAGTCGAGGTAACTTCCTTATCGAGTAGTTCAGCGACCTTCCTACTAGGTCGAAGTCAAGGAACCCTTCGCCACGACGAGTCAAGGAACCCTTCTCGCCACGACGAGTCAAGGAACCCTTCTCACCTAGTTGAGACAAAGCACCCAACTTACCCACCGTTTAACCTACCCTCACTAAGTCGAAGTTATGGTATTCCTCTCGCTAGAGCAAGTCAAGGAACCCTTCTCACCTAGTCGCGACAGTGATCCAACTCGCCGATTAAGTAACGCACCCTACTCGCCAAGTCAAGACGAACCGCCCAACCGCTAAGCCGAGCCAAGGAGCGATTCAATGAGATCGGCTCACAAATAAGACCTAGCGCCACGAAGTCCTAGGCACCACCCACGCTGTCGCCCTACGGAGTCGCTGTTCCCACGCGAGCCGACTCAGCTTGCTCTTTGCCTCAAAATGTAGATCGGCTCGCCAAATAAGACCTAGGCGCCACGTGAAGTCCTAGGCACCGACTCCACGCAGCCGTCCCCACGGAGTCGTTGTTCCCACGCGAGCCGACTCGTGCTTGCTCTTTGCCTCAAAATGTAGATCGGCTCACAAATAAGACCTAGGCGCCACGTAAGTCCTAGGCACCACCCACGCTGTCGCCCCCACGGAGTCATTGCTCCCACGCGAGCCGACTCGTGCTTGCTCTTTGCCTCAAAATGTAGATCGGCTCGCCAAATAAGACCTAGGCGCCACGAAGTCCTAGGCACCACCCACGCTGTCGCCCTACGGAGTCGCTGTTCCCACGCGGAGCCACTCAGCTTGCTCTTTGCCTCAAAATGTAGATCGGCTCACAAATAAGACCTAGGCGCCACGTAGTCCTAGGCACCACCCACGCTGCCGTCCCCACGGAGTCGCTGTTCCCACGCGAGCCGACTCGTGCTTGCTCTTTGCCTCAAAATAGAGATCGGCTCACCGAAATAAGACCTAGGCGCCACGTGAAGTCCTAGGCACCGACTCCACGCAGCCGTCCCTACGGAGTCGCTGTTCCCACGCGGAGCCGACTCAGGCTTGCTCTTTGCCTCAAAACAGAGATCGGCCTTGCCGACATAAGACCTAGGCGCCACGTAAGTCCTAGGCACCTGACCTACGCGGTCGTCCTCTGCGGAGCTCCCGCCACTATAAGAGCCGACCACGGCTAGCTCCGCACCCTGGGACAGAGAATGGCCTTGACAAAGGAACTGCAGATGAAGACAGACCTTACACACCCAACTAGCGAGTCGGTTGCAGTCCCGAATGATCACGACGCGCGGTTGGGCCAATTCAACGAGTCTAGTCCCACAGGGGCCGACTTATCTTCAACCTACTTATTATGTTTATTGTAAGCCCCACATGGGCCGACTTGTCTTCGACCTACTTATTATGTTTATTGTAAGCTCCACAGGGGCTGACTTATCTTCGACCTACTTATTATGTTTATTGTAAGCCCCACAGGGGCCGACTTGTCTTCGACCTACTTATTATGATTCCATATCAAGACAATAGCTCGGAACCCATGGTTCCATATCGCCGAATAACCAGAACCCATGATTCCATATCAAGACAATAGCTCGGAACCCATGGTTCCATATCGCCGAATAACCAGAACCCATGATTCCATATCAAGACAATAGCTCGGAACCCATAGTTCCATATCAGACAATAGCTCGGAACCCATGGTTCCATATCGCCGAATAACCAGAACCCATGATTCCATATCAAGACAATAGCTCGGAACCCATGGTTCCATATCGCCGAATAACCAGAACCCATGATTCCATATCAAGACAATAGCTCGGAACCCATAGTTCCATATCAAGACAATAGCTCGGAACCCATGGTTCCATATCGCCGAATAACCAGAACCCATGATTCCATATCAAGACAATAGCTCGGAACCCATGGTTCCATATCGCCGAATAACCAGAACCCATGATTCCATATCAAGACAATAGCTCGAACCCATAGTTCCATATCAAGACAATAGCTCGGAACCCATAGTTCCATATCAAGACAATAGCTCGGAACCCATGGTTCCATATCGCCGAATAACCAGAACCCATGATTCCATATCAAGACAATAGCTCGGAACCCATGGTTCCATATCGCCGAATAACCAGAACCCATGATTCCATATCAAGACAATAGCTCGGAACCCATAGTTCCATATCAAGACAATAGCTCGGAACCCATGGTTCCATATCGCCGAATAACCAGAACCCATGATTCCATATCAAGACAATAGCTCGGAACCCATGGTTCCATATCGCCGAATAACCAGAACCCATGATTCCATATCAAGACAATAGCTCGGAACCCATGGTTCCATATCGCCGAATAACCAGAACCCATGATTCCATATCAAGACAATAGCTCGGAACCCATGGTTCCATATCGCCGAATAACCAGAACCCATGATTCCATATCAAGACAATAGCTCGAACCCATAGTTCCATATCAGACAATAGCTCGGAACCCATGGTTCCATATCGCCGAATAACCAGAACCCATGATTCCATATCAAGACAATAGCTCGGAACCCATGGTTCCATATCGCCGAATAACCAGAACCCATGATTCCATATCAAGACAATAGCTCGGAACCCATGGTTCCATATCGCCGAATAACCAGAACCCATGATTCCATATCAAGACAATAGCTCGGAACCCATGGTTCCATATCGCCGAATAACCAGAACCCATGATTCCATATCAAGACAATAGCTCGGAACCCATGGTTCCATATCGCCGAATAACCAGAACCCATGATTCCATATCAAGACAATAGCTCGGAACCCATGGTTCCATATCGCCGAATAACCAGAACCCATGATTCCATATCAAGACAATAGCTCGGAACCCATGGTTCCATATCGCCGAATAACCAGAACCCATGATTCCATATCAAGACAATAGCTCGGAACCCATGGTTCCATATCGCCGAATAACCAGAACCCATGATTCCATATCAAGACAATAGCTCGGAACCCATGGTTCCATATCGCCGAATAACCAGAACCCATGATTCCATATCAAGACAATAGCTCGAACCCATAGTTCCATATCAGACAATAGCTCGGAACCCATGGTTCCATATCGCCGAATAACCAGAACCCATGATTCCATATCAAGACAATAGCTCGGAACCCATGGTTCCATATCGCCGAATAACCAGAACCCATGATTCCATATCAAGACAATAGCTCGGAACCCATGGTTCCATATCGCCGAATAACCAGAACCCATGATTCCATATCAAGACAATAGCTCGGAACCCATGGTTCCATATCGCCGAATAACCAGAACCCATGATTCCATATCAAGACAATAGCTCGAACCCATAGTTCCATATCAAGACAATAGCTCGGAACCCATGGTTCCATATCGCCGAATAACCAGAACCCATGATTCCATATCAAGACAATAGCTCGAACCCATAGTTCCATATCAGACAATAGCTCGAACCCATAGTTCCATATCAGACAATAGCTCGGAACCCATGGTTCCATATCGCCGAATAACCAGAACCCATGATTCCATATCAAGACAATAGCTCGGAACCCATGGTTCCATATCGCCGAATAACCAGAACCCATGATTCCATATCAAGACAATAGCTCGGAACCCATGGTTTCATATCAGCAGAATAACCAGGAACCCATGGTTCCATATCAGCGGAATAACCAGGAACCCATGATTCCATATCAGCACAATAGCCTGGAACCCATAGTTCCATATCAGCACAATAGCCTGGAACCCATGGTTCCATATCAGCACCATAACCCGGAACCCCTTCTTCACCGATGACCGGAGCTACCGCCGACATTCTCAGTGGGAAAATCCCGAGGATGGTGGACTCTGGGGAGTGAATCCACCCCCACGCCCCAACCATCTCTCAACAAAACTCGCCGACGCTCTCAGTTTGAGACTCTAAAAAATGGCGAACAAAGCCAAAGTTAATAACCAATCTAACAAACACACGAAGGGCAGTTACCTCCCCTATTTATAACAAAGCCCATAAATGCTAAGCCCCCTCGTGATCAACGGAAGAAATTAAGAATGTGGAACTCGAGGAGTCACCTTGAAAACCGAATCGTCACCTCGAAAATCGCCGAAACGCCTGTTTTAAATGAAACCTACCGCCCATCTCGGAAACCTAAAAGCCAGCAATTAAAGGACGGCCCGCTGATGACATCTGCGCTCCACTCGAGAGACGAATGGGCACCCCCTCCACGGCCGACAATGACCATACCACCCAGTGGTCGACCCAACTCACCTACGGTCGACCACGAATCGAGCACGAAATTACCAATCAGGCCGACTGAGCGATGATCCGCAGTCTCGACCCATTTGTCATGTCGTACAAAACATAGATGACGGCCAGTCTGGCCAAAGCCGCTATTATCACAAAGCCTAAGAAAGGGCATCACAAAAAAAAAGAAAAGAGAGTTCGGCGTAGAGAAACGCAAACTAAATTTCCATTCACCAGTAAAATGTATTACAAATACAAGAGGACTTTCCAGCCAACAACAAAGCAAAGAATGAGCAAAGTGCCAGAGCGGCCTAGTCTCCTCCCTCGCCGCCGTCTCCCTCCTCTCCATCTTCGTCCTCGTCCTCCTCGTCGTCCTCATCCTCATCGTGGTCGCCCTCGGCGCTAAGTTGCACTCCCCGCCTCGCTTCCGTGCCTTGGAGAACGCGCAGAGAACCCTCCACCCTAGGAGGATATGCGAGCCTCAACGCCAAAGAGCTTCCGGCGGAGTTGGGCTTTCAAGTAGTCATAGCCCGCTTTGATAGCTGGGATGCCCACTTTCCCCATAGGTCCTCGCTTATACTCTTCAATGACCTCCCTCTTGCCCTCCTCCGACGCATAGATTTGAGCCGAGCTCGACGATTTGCATCGCCAGCCGATTGATGAGCCGCCGACTCATCGAGGGTAACCTGCAGTTCCGGCCTCGAGTTCGGCTTCTCTGCTTCAAATTTCTCTTTAATTTGAGCCCACTTCATCTCCTCTTCGGTTTTCAACCGCCCCTTAATCGGGCGGACTTTCAGTTTTATCAATGACGCATCGCCGCTTCAGTGATGAGTTTGAGATCACGATCGAGATTGCTTGGCCTCCAACTCAACGCCATTTACGCCGACTTCGACCTTCCGCCTCATAGGCGGCCGCTTTCTCCGCTTCCTCCCGGCCTTTTTCGCAACAAGCCTCTCCGCCAAGTCACCCACCACCTTCATGGCGCAAGATACCGTCAGAATCTTTCCTACCAAGGCCCTCGAGTGTGGTAACTCAAGAGGGCTTGCCGGAGGCCGGCCGAGGGCGCCTCCTCCAGAGATCCTTATCGGGGAGAGTGAACTGCCCGAGGCGACGAACCGCCCCACCCCGAGAAGCACCGTGCCCTCTCTAAGGAGGGAATGATCGTGGATGAATTGCCGCTGGGGAAGGCTCCTCCCTTGCCGAGTACCCTCCCACAGATTGCCGAGCAGCCGATCGCAGCCCTCCACCTCAAGCGACCCACCTCGGCTATCCGATGACTGAAAGGAAGCTCTATGCCCAAATCCTTGAGTAGGCTCATGAGATCCGACCGGAGCCGATTCCTCCGAGGGTACCGGCCTCTTCCCCGACCTCGAGTGGCTCCTGAGGGCGCCTCCATCACTTGGTCGCCAGGAGCCCCTCACGCCACAAATACCCCCGCTCAAGCCTATTGACTTCACCACCGACGTGGATCCCCCTCCGATGCAACCTCGCCAGGCCGAGGCGAGGAGAGGACTTGTGGCGACGACTCTCCCCAACGGCCGGAAGTTCCTGCTGACGCCTCGCCTCGCCGCCGGGACCATCCTCTCAACCGCTCTCCCGAGGTCGGCCCCATCGATTTTTGTCTTCTTCTTTCTTGGTCTCGGTTTGACCGGAAGAGCCCTCTTCACCTGCAACATCGACGCTAGCTCGTCGAACCTCTCCTCCACTTGTCGCTACTTCACCACAAATCCCCGACCTTTCTTTGAGGGAGCCGCAGCTCAGCTGACTTTCGCCGGCCGACCTCGCTGTGACCCTCAACCGTTGAGGGACCACCTCTAGCAATTTCTCCTCATCAACCCCGGTCGGTCGAATGAACGACAACCCCGCCACTTTCACCGGTTGTCAATAGGTTGTCGCCTCTTCCGCGACTCGAATAATGACGAATTTGTCAAGGTCTCCTCCGAGGGGCGTGTTCTTCGTGCCGCCCTTGTTAATCTCCGGCCACGAACGACAGGCCAAGGCGGCGTCGGCACCGAAAACCCAAACGAACTTATTTTTCCAATCCTTGTTCGAATCCGGAATATCGACGAACCGGCCGCCCACATACCCAAAAGAAATGGGCATCCTTCTTGTCGCCTCACCGCGGACGAGATTGCCAAGAGTTGAGAGTCGGCACCACCTTCACACGGTGACAAATCACCAAAACGCCATATCGTGAAGCGATGGCGCTAGGGGCAAACCGCATCGGAGACACCCTGCCATTCGCGATAGCCTCTTCAATTAACGGCAGGGAAGGCACAATCCATTGTCTAGATGCCATGTACAACAGAACTTGTCCGCTTATGATCGACAATAGCTTATCCTTCTCTGGGAGAGAAACCTTAAACTCCCTGAGAAGATCATACCTTTCGTGGAGCCCCTCCAGATCCTCTTCTCTCGCCTTCGATTGCTAAGATTTGAGCTTGGCGATCCTATCAACGGGAGCGAAAGTAGAAGCAGCCATGGCAGAAAATTTGTTTAAGAAGGAAGAAGAAGATAGGTCTTTAGAAAGTGCAAAAAGAAATCCCCAAACGGAGTAAGGGCATATATAGACACTCAGAACGCCCACGTGTCCACTCCTGGGCGGCGCTTCGAACCCAACGGTCGAGATTGATGCTCAAACACGAACCGCCACTTGAAAATTGAAAAGCCCGCCTTTATGGCCCACGCCTTCGCCGAATTGCCTCGACGCTAAAGTACCGACGCCAAGCCTTATCCCTACAAGACTGCTATGCTTAGAAAACTAAACCGCTTTTGTCCGGGCCGACCGACTCGCTTGGCCGGCCCAATGAACCAACGGACCAAGAACAAGTGACCCTAAAGACCGACCCAACTAACGAGAGGCCGTCCTAGGGAGGCCACCCAACGGAAGACCATACCGGCCATTCAAGACACCAGCGTGATCAAATCATGTTAAGCCAATCAATTCACCAAATCGCCTCAGCCATAGAAAGCAACACGGAACACAACTACGAAAACAAACTCTTATTGCATTCATTTATTTGATAAGTACAAAATACACACCGCCGATTACATTACGAACGAATGCTTAAAACCTAAATTACCGACCCGGGTCGGCATCGCTCGAAGAGCCACCGCTTAATGACCCGTCCTCCTCTCCCTCCTCGCCGCCGCCACCTAGGTCGTATCCCCGCACCCGACGCCAAATCTCGAGGAGATCTATCCGGCCGGGCTATACCCGAGGATATCGGCCGACTGGGACATGACATACTGGGCGTAGTTGTTAACCATGAAGTCGCGAACCCGCTTTGCGTGCCGAGCGACCTCAACCTTCCCCATCGTTTTGTCGGCATTTTCGATGATGGCCGGCCGGTTTTGTTCTCTCAAGGACGACCGATAATCGAGCGACTCAGATACTTTCTTCTTCGCTTCGCTTAGGATTCCTTGTTGAGCGCACTCTCACTAGTTACTCATGGGCGATCGATTCTCCGCTTAACCGAGCCTTTGGCGGTTGAAGCGACTCGCTTCTCCACAGAATCCGCGCTGCCGCTAAGTCGCGACTTCTATAAACGCCGGACGCACCTGTGTCGCCCCCACCGCCTGGCGCCGGAGATCTCGCGAGACAACCAACATTCTCTCCTCGACGCCTGAAGTTTCGATAACTTGGTCCTTAACCTCCATCTCACGCCAGCCATCAAGCTCGCCTGCTTAATTGAAAGCTCCTTGATAGCTCGATCAAGGTCCTCGCAGGCCGCCAGAGCCGATGCTTCTCTCAAGCCTTTCATAGGCTTGTGGCCCCGACGCTACCGACCGAACAGCTCGCCCTCCACTAAACAACCCTCGTCAAGTAACTCCGCAGATGATGTGTGCCGACATCGGAATCGCCGCCAAAATTCTCCGATCCATGCAGCCGAACCGCTTCGCCGCTTTTCCTTGTAATGTGAACTCGACCTTAACACCGATGAGCGAGCATCCATATATCATGCCGTTTATGCCGATGTTCGCGATCCGCTCCCCATCATAACGGCCGATGGGAGAAAGAGTCCCCATCATCGGGCCTACTCGCTGTTCCAGCCTCACCCTCAACCGCTGATAGGAGGGCCACCACTGAGCAAAACTCGCCCTCGCCACCGACCGATTCTTTTCCTCGCTTGCGAGGAGCCATCCTCGATGGTCACCCCCGCCCGGCTTACGCCGCCCCACGCTGATACCGCTTCACGGAGCCTCCCCTGATAGCTTCAGAGGCCACACTCTCGCCGATTCTCCCTTCGCTTCGGCTGATGGTCGGTCGTCCTCCCGCTTCTTCCGACTTAGTAACTCCTTTCCTATCGGATGCTCCACTTTCTCCCGCCTCGCCTAGCACCTCGGACTGGCTGGTTTTGTCGTCCTCCGGAACCGGCCCGCCACCTAAGGCGACATCTTTCGATAATGCATCAGATCCCGCTACGGTCGTTCCATCGCTGCCTCTTTCACCTCCTTCCGGCTGAAACGAATTCTCCTGTGGCGACTTCGCTGGCCGCTATTGCCGAAGCTAACCTCTTCGGTTCCTCCGGAGCTCTCATCCGGCGGTTCGCCCTCGTTCTCCCAACTGCCCCCGAAGTCACGCTATGAGCCCTCGCCATCGGCGGGCCGAGGAGTGGACGAAATCCCATGAAGCCGCAAGACCGACTTGCCGAGCAAAGCGCCCATTGTACGCTGCCCCGTAGTGAACAACTGCCCAACTCACGCCGGTGCTCGCCGACAAGGGTGTAGGCTCTAGGGTTTCTCCTAATCTCGCCAGACGCGACACCCTAAGTTCGAAGTCGCCCCAAGAACTCCGTGACGAACTCGTTTTTCCACCCTTTGATCGACTTAAGCGCATCAAGGATAACCTTGAATTCTCCGACATCCGAAGGTAATAGTGAGGCGCTCTCGATCAGTAATGCCGACCAAGTGGCTCAAGACGCCATCGCCTACCGGATCGAGAGCCAACGGCAGATGACGGTGAAGCCGACCAATATGGCTATCGAATTTGGCGCCATTTGCACCGAGACACACCTAACTCATCAAACACTTTTCAAGAAAAGGGTGCAGGCACGGAGGCCGCATTCCAAGTGTTTGAGATACGTGGGAGCCCTCGCCGCGTGGTCGCATTAATCGAGACGATTTCGCCTGAGCTCCAACTTGTAAGCCTTCTAGATGTCAAATTCCGAATGCAAAGACCTCATTTGCGCCTGGGTAACCTTCGAGCGGAACTCATCGAGCTGCTTATGACGATCGGAATCCATGCCGGATCTTTACCACCCGCCGGAAAATCGCCTGAATTCGTGGGTGGGGGAAGAGGAAAGCGAATGCCCTCCTCCCACTCACCTCTTCGTACTTATACAGGGGGACCCACTGACAGCGCTCCTCTTTGCGATCAACGGAGAGGATTAAAACCCCGCTCCTGAGGTGCCACTTCGGAAGGCGAAAAGTAGTCCCAGAGGGCCCCACCTTCGCACCGAGGGCCCAGCATGGTGTGGCTGTCTGGCGGCGTCGGCCACATCCCATCAATGGAACGTTCGAATCCCCCCTCGAACCCTCTCCTGGCCAAGGCAACCCTACTCATTTCACTTGGACTCGTTTCCAACCGACTCCAAGCGAAAGGGGCCAACTGTTATGGTCATAACCACTAATCAGTGATTAAGGAGAAAAACCAAGTACTGATCTGGACGAACGCTTGTTTACCAATGAGGGCCAACACAAACCTCCACACCCAGCCCACAGACCGGCCTGCACTTGCCGACCCAGTCCCGGTCCATTAGACGACTATCGCCATGACCGACGCGAAAGGCGGTGCAGGTCGGCCCATCGACAGCTCTCTCTCTCGGACGACGCGGAAGGCGGTGTTAGTCGTCCCTCAGGCACAATGCGGATCCGACCCAACAAGTTGCCGACCTCTCTAAGCAATGTGGAACAAATCCAGGCCCACCCTTCTCGGCCACCCGTCCTCTGGGACGACGCAAAAAGGCGCCCCCAGTCGTTCCCCTCGACAGATTATCCCAAGGGATGCCCCAAGAGGCCGCATGAGTCGACTATCCCGCCACGGCTCTCCCCTTCTCCCATCCTGCGTGATTCCCTCCACCCAGACGACGGCCACACAGTACTCGAGCCCATCAACATCGCATTGAATGCACTGACAGCCCCTTAATTCCCCCATCTCTCACGGTATTTAAGGCACCTCAACCCATGCAGCTACAGGCGCCGCCAATCCCATCTCATTAATAGTGAGTAGACCACACCAACCCTCAAATTATCAACAGTTTGACACTGTGAAGGTCACCATCAGAAGGCATAAAGAAACGCCCACCAATCATCTACTGCATGTGGAGAGGGAGGGTCGACTCACCAGTGGTTCCCAAACTAATGGAAAGACGGAAATACCCCCTCAACCCTAACTATAAAGAGAAACGTGAACAGCTAACAAGGTAAGCAATCTTCTCAGTGTGAATTCCTGCTCCATTAAACTATCTCCCACTCTACTAACTTGACCGTCGGAGGAACCACCGGAGATCCCAACTCCGCCTCTTCGCGAGTCCTTCTTTGTTGTGGCCGAATCCTTTGTGGAGTCGGCATCGTCGGGCTTTAGAAGAGAAAGAGGACTCGCTCTCTTAAAAGCTAAACTCATCCGAGGTTAGTGACCGTGATTATATACATCAACAGATTGATTCTTTATATTGTAAGAAATATTACCTTGTTCGACGTTATAATATCGCCTTAGTAATAAAAATTGGATGTTATAATTAAAAATACTTTTATTTAGGAAAATTACTTTATATAAAATATTGGATCCTTAAAATTTATGAGACATGCACTTTTGTTGGAAAGTAAATGTTTCATAAATTTCAAGGATCCAATATTTTTATATAAAGTATTTTTCCTAAATAAAAGTATTTTAAATTTATAACGTCTAGTTTTTATTACTAAGATGATGTTAATTATCGAGCAAGGTAATATTCTTTACAACATAAAGTCATATAATATTAAGAATTATTATCATTGTTTAATTAATGTTGTAATAAAATATCTAGATAGCATAAATATTTAATAATATAAATGATTAATTATTTTAATAGTGTTACTTAAACTAATGATTACATTATTATTTAATAATTATACTCTTAAATAAATTGTTTAGTAACATAGTAATAAGCAAATTTAAATTACTATTAAATGTATGTTAATAATAGTATATGTTAATAATAGTATAAGTACTAATAATAATATAACTTAATTTTTAAATAATAGTGAACTTTATAAAATATTTATATATAATTTATTAGATAATATAATATTAAATACAAATAAATATCCACGTGCAAAGCACATGCATTATACTAGTTTATATAAGAAAATAACATGTCATTATCTATGGAGATAGAAAACATACATCGTAAGGAGACATTTTGTGGCGGTAAAAAGTACTGAACGGGACATGTGTTGATAAAATATTGATTTCCATTACAGTAACAGGTCACAAGCTATGTGGTTTTTTTTAAAAGAAAAAATTGTTTGAATGCCCCAAAAATCAAAACTTGATGTGTCCTAGCCTCATGTATTATTTCATTTGTGTTTCAGCTCCAAATATAATGGGCTTTTGTGATTTAGCCCCTTTTTACACTGCCCAAAAAAATAACCCAAAAAAAAAATCAAAAACACCTCTCTCTCTCTCTCTCTCTCTCTCTCTCTCTCTCTCTCTCACACACACACAACAACCATGGCTCTCCTCTCTCTCACTACCTCCTCTCTGAGCTCACGGCCATCTTCTCCTCTCGACTACCTCCTCTCTGAGCTCACGGCCATCTTCTCCTCTCGACTACCTCCTCTCTGAGCTCACGGCCATCTTCTCCTCTCTCCTAAACCTAGCCTTAACTCTAACCTTCATGCCTACTCTTCTCTCCTCTCCTCTTCTCCTCCTACGCTCTCCTAACCCTCCTCCTCTCCTTCTTCATATTCACCTCGGACGTAGCCGTTTGCCGCTCCCTCGTCCCCCTCCGCCACCACCGACTTCGAACTCATCCTCAACTAGTTCAACAAGATCTCCTCTTCCAAGCTCGCCGCCATCTTCTCCTTTCTCGACCACCTCCTCTCTGAGCTCACGGCCATCTTCTCCTCTCTCGACTACCTCCTCTCTGAGCTCACGGCCATCTTCTCCTCTCTCGACTACCTCCTCTCAGAGCTCGCCGCCATCCTTAACTTGGTTTTTTGGAGTAGTATGTTAAGTGGGTATATGATCTGTGGCAGTTTGGAGCTTGCTTGTAAAGTGTTTGATAAAATGTCAAAGAGAGATGTGTGAGGTCTTTACAAGTTTAAAGCTCTGATTTAAAAAACAAAGTTCAGTTTTTGTAATACACAACTGTGTTGAATTAGAATTTTGTGGTCCGTGCTAATGGTATGCGAGTTATCTTGTCATTTAAATGCAAAGGAGAGTACAAAGTTCTGATTTTAAATGCATAATTGTGTTTAATTAGACAACCCGCTCTTTACTTTAGCCAAAAAAGACGAGAAAAAAATTACTTTAAAGCAAAAATAAAGATGAGAAAGCATTACTAACACTTATTTTGACACCTAGGATTAGTGTACTGCCATGCTTGCATACAACAAGCCCGTTAGGATAGCTAGTGTGGACTTTTAAAGATAAGTGTATATACTCCTTCAAGCTGCCTCATGGCTTCTGTAACAACTTGTTAAGTTTACCCATTACATGTTAAGTTTATCCGTTATATGTTAAGTTTATCCCTTTAATGTTATATTTACCCATTATATATTAACTATATCCGATATCTGTTAACTTTAGCTAGTACCGTTAACTATATCCAAGATATGTTAACTTTAGCTAGTATGTGTTAACTATATCTAATAATTGCTAACTTTGACCAAGAGTCGTTAATTATATCGGTACCTATTAACTTTAACATGTACATGTTAACTATATCTAGTACCTATTAACTTTAGCCATTACATGTTAACTATATCCAAGATAGCTTAACTTTAACCAAGACTGTTAACTATATCTAGTACCTACTAACAGTACTAGCTAAATTTAATAGGTATTGGATATAGTTAACAAGTAATCGCTAAATAGATATTGATATAGTTAATAGGTTTTGGCTAAATGTAACATGTACCTAATATAGTTAATGTGCATCGGCGAAAGTTAATAAGTATCTAATATAGTTAATAGGTTTTGGCTAAATGTAACATGTACTGAATATAGTTAATAGCCAATGGGTAAACTTAACAGCCAATAGGTAAAGTTAACAGCTAATGCGTAAACTTAACAACCAATGTTCAAAATTAATATTTACTGTATAAACTTAATGGTTATGCTATAAACTTAACATTCAATGAGTAAAGTTAACATTAACTAGGTAAGATTCACAACTAATCTTTCATAGTTCACAATCAACCCATACAATTATAAGTTTGTGTAATTTTGATGTTTACATGCACACAAATGCACGGCGATATCTCTACTATATTTTCTTTGTACATGACCTATTATTATTACATACTCCCTCTCCCTCGATCCACAATCACTCTCTCCACACTATACTCCTTTACTCTCAAGCTTCGACCATGGCCGCCAACTCTTAATAAAATATAATTTTAAATAAGTGCAAGGATCATCATTTTTCCTTAAAACTAAAGCAAAAAAGAGAAATATCAAACAAACTCATGTCCCATGATGAAGGAAAGGCCAAAGAACAAACAATATAAAAATAAAGGTTAGGATTGTAAACTCCCACCGCCCCCACCCCCCCAAACCAAAAAAAAAAAAAATATACAAACATGGTTAATGAATCCATGAACTCTGTAATTCTAAATTGCAAATCCTTAACATGAACTAGCCTGAATGCTAAATTCTGCTTCTTCACAAGCTCCTTCCCAAGCACTTTAATCAAATCCACACATGAATCCTCAATCAACTGCATGCCCAAATCTAAAGCCCTCTCCCTCTACTGCTCCATGCTTCAAACCCAAACTCAAACTCTATCCAATAGATTCTCCTTAAAGCCTATTCTTCTTCCTCCTCCCTCTTATCCAACGGTCTCATTCTCCCTCATCACGGGCTTCACCTCTCTTAATGCTGGTGCTACATGCAACAACGATGCTAGGGAGATGTCAATATTAGGATTTAGGGAAGGGAAGGAGGATGGGAAGGAGGAGAAGCAGCACCGGCGTTGGTGATGGAGCTAGGGGAGGAGGATGTGGATTTGAGGTGTTGGGTCTTGGATTGAGATATGAGTATGTGCTTTTTTGAAGGTGGAGAGAGTAGAAGGAGAGGAGGAGAGGAGGGAGGAGCATCCATGAAAGTTAGAGTTAGGAGAGAGGAGGAGAAGAGGAGGGAGGAGCATATGATGGGGGCATTTTAACGGGTGGAGAGGGGTAAAATGGAGAACCCAGGTAAAATATAATTTTTAGGACTGATACACAATAGAATTAATACCGGGGGCTGGAATACATCAAGTTTTAATTTTTGGGGCATTGACATAATTTTTCTTTTTTGTAAATGAACCTTAAAACCACAATTTATTTTATTTGATTTTTGTTTGTTATAGAGAATGTTGCGTGGAAAGTTAGAGCAGGGTTCCATACTTCTAGAACTGAAATTTTGTTGATGTGTTAGCAAAATTCTAGCCACTTTCAAATCAACTTTTTTTGAAAACAAACACAAAAAATTAGCTCTATGGATTTTGAACTTGACATAAGTATTATTGCTTAAGTTAGAATTATGCCGAAATAACTTGAAACCACTTTGGCCTGGTATGGTACACGGTAATGAATGAGAATGGAATGACAATTCCCACTTCTCATTCCTTCATATCAAGTATAACCTCTTTTTGAAAACTAGAATGTTTATTTCCACTTTATGTGGGAACGAGCATTCCCAATGAGATGGTAGGGAATGAGTGTTCCCACTTAACTGGGAATAAAAAACTCATTACTTTCAAATATGTTCGTTCTAGCTTCACTCTCTAAATTGCATCAAAAGTGAGAATGAAAATGAGTATTCCATTCCATGTTTCACTCCATTCTTACTTCACCTTATTCCCACGTACCGAACGAGACATTTATCTTTACTCATTCACTCTAGTAAGACTTTTAACTATAACTAGGCATGCTCACTGCATATGGAGCATGTTACACGCATCCCTAAGTTTAGCCTTTAAGAAAAACCATATAATACTGATAATAATTGAGACCTACCAATTATAATGCCAGTTTATGCCTATTTCTTTCCCTTTTTGTCTTAAAATCACTAACCATTATATAAAAATTTTGAAATTATGGTGAGGGTGAGGATTAAACTTTTATATTCTAACATGTTCTTGCAAGTTGTATGTCCTTTTCATGGGCCGAAATCTGGACTTATGTAGTGGTGTCAATTTTTAGAAAATCTATTTTTAAAATTGTGGCCGGTGAGATTTGAACCGGGTTTGCTCTGAGCAACCCACTATCCCTCAATCAGAGTTCTCGTGAAAGTTAAAGCACACATGTATGATAGCTAACCCCTCACCTTGTAAGAGGGGGATGTAAGATTTACTTGAATAAATAATTGCAGAGCACGCAACAGAATTAAATCAAATATAAAATACCTCAAGTCATTATTGTCTAGAACAATCTGCAACTTAGATAATTAGATCAAAACTAGAGATAATCTGAGCACATACAGAAACAAGAATAAAATTAGATCATCTTTAGAAATAAATAAAATAAAGAGTCACAGAAAGAGTTTCTAGCCTATGCCTTACCGAATATCCAGAACATGTTTAAAAATAACTAGAGGCAAAATAAACACATGAAGAGCTAAATCAATCCCATATGCTCTACATGACGTAGAAACTATTTTGCAGACAATCCTTTAGTCATGGGATTAGCAACCATAAGCTCGGTATTAATGTGTTGAATGGACACAACACTTTGCTTCACATTCTCTCTAACACTAAGATACTTTATGTCAATATGCTTGCTTTGGCTTCCAATCTTATTATTTTTAGAGAAGAAAATAGTCGCCGACTTATCACAATCGATTGTCATTAGCCTCGCAATAGAATCGACGATATTGAGGCCTGAGATAAAGTTCCTCAACCATAATGCCTGTGTAGTGGCTTCATAGCACACAATGAACTCTGCCTCCATAGTAGATTAAGGAAAAATTATTTGCTTAGTACTCCTCAAGATATAGCACCTTCGACAGAAGGAAGACATATCCCAAAATAGATTTTCTTGAATCTACACATCCAGCAAAGTCTGAATCTGAATAACCGACCACCTCCAAATGATCAGTATGACTGTAAGTCAATTAGTAGTCATTGGTTCTCTTCAGATACCTTATAACTCTTTTAGCTGCCCTCCAATGCTCCATACTAAGATTACTCTGGTATCGACCCAACATTCCTACTACAAAGCCGATGTCAAGTCTAGTGTAGACCTGTGCATACATCAAACTTCCCACATCTAATGCATAAGGTATGCTCTTTATTTGTTCTTTTTCTAGTTCATTTTGTGGACATTGATCTTGACTAAGTTTATCCCCTTTGATGGTAGGTGCTGACATTAACGCACAGTCTTTCATTCCGAATCTCTCTAATACCTTTTCAATGTAGACCCTTTGAGATAGTCCTAAAGTTCTTTTAGACCTATTTCTATCAATTTCTATGCTAATGACATAAGAAGCTTCGACTAAATCCTTCATTTCAAAGTTTTAAAGGAATTATTTTGTCTCATGTAGCAAATCTAAATTTAGCAAATATAAATTACTGCTTGCAAGTAGAATATCATCCACATAAAAGACTAGAAATATAACCTTGCTCCCACTGACCTTAAGGTATATACCTTGATCAACGATGTTCTCAGAAAATCCATATGAGGAAACAACATTGTGAAACTTTTTATACCACTGACGTGAAGCTTGTTTTAGTCCATATATAGATCTCTTTTGCTTGCAAGCTAAGTTATTATCTTTCTCACTATAAAATCCTTCTGGTTGCTTCATGTATACTTCTTTCTCAAGATCCCCATTCAGAAAGGCTATTTTCATATTCATTTGATGTAACTCCAGATCATAATGAGCCGAGCCATGATAACCATAAATGAATCCTTCTTAGAAACTGGTGAGAAGATCTCATGATAATCAATTCATTCCTTTTGAGTAAAACATTTGGCTACAACTCTAGCCTTATATTGCTCGACATTACTAGAAGCGTCCTTTTTGGTCTTGTAGACCCATTTGCAGCCTATGGGAACAACACATTTTGGTAATTCGATGAGATTCCAGACTTGATTTTTAGCCATAAAGACCATCTATTCCTTCATGGCATTGTATCAAAGAGCAAACTGATCTCCATTTACGGCTTGTGAAAACGTACACAGATCATCCTTAGGTCCGATGTCAAAATCAGACTCCTAAAGATATATAACATAATCACTAGAAATGACTAATATCCTTTTCCTTGGGGGTCTTCTTAATCCTACCTCTTGATTTACATCAATAGGATGTTCCTTATGGACTTCAATTTCGTGGCTAGTTGCTGTTGGACTGGTTGCTCGTCGAGGTCATCTATTTAATTTTCTTGAAAACTAACCAAATCTCTATCTTTATGCAACTCAATTTCCTCATGTGCTTCCTCAAATTCTATCCTATGAGGAAATGCACTCCCACTAGATTCAGAATCCTCAACAAATTTAAAATTTTTAGCCTCAACTATTCTTGTAGAGTGTAAAGGACAATAAAATCGATATCCCTTAGAGTTAACTGGATAGCCAATAAAATAGCTACTGATTATCCTCGGATCAAGTTTCTTTATGTGTGGATTATAAATCCTCACTTCAACTGGACAACCCCATATGTGCAAGTGATTTACACTAAACTTTCATCCATACAATAGTTCAAATGGTATTTTGAGAATATTTTTAGATGGAACCTTATTTAAAATATACACTGCAGTTTTCAAGGCTTCGTTCCAAAGAGATTTAGGAAAATTAGAGTTACTAATCATGCTCCTCACCATGTCAATAAGCGTGTGATTCCTTCTTTCTGAGACACCATTTTGTTGTAGTCTACTGAGTATTGTATATTGGGCAATGATGCCCTCTTCATTGAGGAATTTTGCAAATGGACCCAGCATTTATGCCTTCTCTATGTACCTACCATAGTTCTCCGCCTCTATCTGATCTTACAATTTGATTTTCTTATCTTTTTTTTTTCTCTACCTCCGCCTTATAGCTCTTAAAGGCATCTAGTGCCTTTGCTTTGTCAAAAAGGAAATAAAGATACATATATCTTTTATGGTCATCAAAAAATGAGATAAAATATCTCTGATCATTTAGGCAAGGAGTAGTAAAAGGTCCACATATATCAATGTGTATGATTTTCAAAACACTCGAACTCCTCTTAGCACCTTTAATGGACTTGCTAGTTTATTTTCCCTTAATGCAATCCACACAAGTACCAAATTTAGAAAAATCAAGAGTTTTAAAACTCCATCATTTACTCATCTTTTTCTCTCTCTATGGAGGTATGTCCTAATCTCCTATGCCATAAAATAGAAGAGTTCTCGTTAATGAAATTTTACTTTATGCCAAGATCAACATGCATATTTAAATAAGTCGATTCGAATGTGGGATCTAGATCAAATTTATATAAATTATCAATTAAGGTTCCACTAAAAATATGAACTTTAACTCAATAAAATATCAAAACATTTTCCTTCAAAATGAAAACCATAACCAACAGAAACTAATTTCGAAACTGAAATCAAATTTCTAGAGAATTCTGGAATATAAAAGATATTTTCTAGATCCAATATGAAATCGGTCTTCAAAATCAATCTAAAGGTTCCCACAGCCTCGACTTATGAACGCATCCGGTTTCCTGAATACATGCATTGTTCATTTCCCTTCGACTTTCTTATGTTGAGAAAGCCCTGCCTGGTATTGACAATATGGATTGTAGAACCAGAATCAATCCACCATGAATTATTTGAAACTTCAACAAAAAAGGATTCATGACACATAAAAGAGATGAAAGTACATTTCTTTATAAGTTATTTCTTGTACTTAATACAATCTCTCTTCATATGCCCAGCCTTTTCGCAAAAGATGCATTTATTCTTATCACCATTTTTTTATTGGCACTTGCTTCTTATTTTCTTGTTGAGCATAACTGTTCTTCCCAGTGCTTCCTTTTTTTATGAGTAGCCAAATGAGCACTTTCAGGCTTCTCATGCTTTAGTTTCTCTTCCTCCTGAACACACATAGTCAATAATTCATTCGCAGACCATTTTTCCTTATGTATGTTATAAGAAATTTTAAATGGTTCATATTTAAAAGGAAGAGAGTTTAAAATAAAATGCACTAGGAATGACTCAGAAATTTCAATCTCAAGAAACTTGAGTAGAGCAACGGTGTCCCTCATCTCCATAATATGCTCAGGCACACTTTTAGAGTGGTTGAATGTTTTACTTGAAAGCCTCTTCATCAAGGTGCTGGCCACAACTTTATCTGAGCTAAAAATTTATTTCTCAATGGCTTTCAAGTAGTCTTTGGCCTTAGGGCAATCTAAAATAGAGCCTCGGATACTCTTACTAACATGAGACTTAATATGCATCAAACTTAATCTGTTTGATCTTTCCCACCATTCACACATTTATTTTCTCATGTGGCGTACTTTCCTCCGTGGGATCAGGTGGTTGATCCACACGAAGAGCCAAGTCCAGATCCATGCACCCTAATAAGTAAAAGATTTTATCTTTCCATTCATTAAAATTATCACCACAAAAAAGTACTGGAACAACATAAACAGTAGGAATAGTTGCAATAATTAAGGAATTTAAACTTTAGTGCTATGAAGTAAAACTTGAGTTCTAAACAAACAATGTTAGTTTAGAATAAAATAAATTCAAACCTTCCTATGGGCAGATGTAGCATCACGCACGAATTTATTCTTACTTTATTAATATGGCCGCTAATAAAATATCGATATTAAGAAATAAATTATTCCATACCTACGGGCCTAGAAAAAATTCCTTCTTAATATTAATTTTAATATCTTATTCCATTTAACTCAAAGCAATATAACTTCCCTATGGGGCCGTGTCACTATTTCTTTGAATTAACTATAACTTAGATGTCATTAAAACTTAATGAAGTGTGTTAATCTTTATTCAACTATCCTCATGACATAAGATGCTATGGTTACTCTTAGGTTACTCAACAATCATTGTTACTTCAAGACATCATAAAACCAAACTTCAAGTTCAAATTGTATAAGAGACTAAATTAATTTTTGTGAAAGAATGTCTCATAAACTATACATAAGATTATCAACATGACTTGAAGTTTCGAACTTCAGATATTTAATGAAACTTTATTACTTTTGTTTTTAAATAAATTGTATGTTGCTCTGCACAACAACATGACAAAAATAGCATCTCTGAAAAACATGTCTGCAGATGTTACCAAAAGCATGTAAATTTATTTGATAACTTAACTAGTGAGAAACTTGATTACTGTTAACATGTGGACAAAATCACAATCCAAAATATTTCAGATTCAATATGATCTTATAACACAACACACTTCAATATATAAATTAATTATATGAATGCGAAAAGAAACCAATAGTGGCTGACATTAGCACATGGAGCAAATTAGTAGTTTCATTCATTGCTATACATATAGGGGGTGTTTGGCAATTTGAAAGTGAATTTAAAATATGTAAGTTACTTTTTTTTGCAAATGACGTTTATATCCATGTTAGCACGCAAGTGAAATACAGTGTTTATTTAAAAAATTAAATTATTATTGAAAGTGCAATGTGAAGATGACGTGGCAAAATAATTGTGTTGATTTCCAATAAGTTATGTATCTGGGCGTAATTTACTACTAAGTCTGAATACTCTCCTTGCTCAGTATCTTCTATGTGATCATCTTTTATGTGATCTAATTTATCGTTACATGTACAAGCACTTTGGTCTTTGCATTTACGCTTTCTTTATTATCTGGTTTCGCTTTCTCTAAGTTGAGGTACAAAAGGTATTTGTGGTGCCATTAATATGTTAAGGCCTGTCCCAGTGATAACCATTCCATAATACCAATTTAAAAATAAATTTAGACTAATTACAAATTTGATGCTATTCGTGAGCCATATTCCTTAGGCAGTTATTAAGGAATTAGAAGTAGACAATGCTCATCTCCATAGAGAAATTGCTGAAAAGGAGAAATTACAAAGAACGGTGAAAGAATTAAAGGAGTATATCAAGAAGAAGAAAAGTAAAATTGCAGGATGGAGAATGTGGAAGAGGTTCCCACTAAACTACATCCAAGCCAAGAACATGTGCTTGATATAGTTCTCTCCCACCATATGGGAGAACAAATATTTTTCATATGTAGATATGCATCAGACAATATAGAGAGAAGAGTTTAACTAGTAGTATAGACCAAGAAATATTAGCGGTATGTTATGGCTTAGATAGTTTTCGCTATTTATTCTAAATAAAAGATAACACTTGAGCAATTTGTGAAGCTATCGTTAAATTTTATAACAATAAACACACTAAAAAATTAGGACAACGAAGATGGTTACAGTTCATGGATAAATTAGTCAATAAAAATTACCAAGTAAATATAGAGCACATAAATGGAAAAGAAAATAGTGCGGCAGATATACTATCTAGGCTTCTAAAATGAATAACTTCACGAGAATATCCTCAGAACTGGATTGCGTGAACAATTATATTGATGAACGGGGAGCCTTATACAAAATACAATTCGTAAGCGAAAAGGACGTAATCACAAGGAGATACGAATTACCAGCAATAAGCAATGATTACAATATTCAAATATGGATAAGAGAAAGGACAAATCCAAATTATACCTCAGAACTAGGAATAGAAGGAGTCAATAATATAATAAGAATATTTACATATTGCACCGATACGTGGCATAAAGATAGATATGTAAATACCTATTATGTTCGATCCCCTACAGCCACAGATGATGCCCAATCCATAAATAGGATAATAAGAAATCGAAATATATATCCAACGTCTAATACAGGGATTTTAAAATTTTAACTGTTACCAGAAAAAATCTTAGGCTTTCTGGACGATCAACTCTTCGGCGAAATCCAATGTAATACAAAAGATATTTTCAAGCCTAAGTATGGAATAGAAATTTATAACTGGGATAATTAGGACGGAGCAGAGACGGTTGCATTTAATACTCACATAATACAAACAATGAGGAACTAATATTATCTCTTTCTTTTGCAGATTCAAATCTCCTATGCAATACTATTTGTGCTACCTGCAGCATTAAGATGATAATCTCCATAGGCAGGAGAAACTAAGTTCCTTATAGGAACCTCTACTATCTACTCAATTAAGGTCCGTAACAGAGAAGATTAAAATGCACACTATCTACTAACATCCTCTCCTCTTATTCCTCAACTACTAGACCGATATGGATAAGCCTAGCTCTTCACAACAACCCACTATAACCCCAGAAATGATCCAAGCCATTACCAAATAAATTCTCTCAGCACAAGTATCTCTACAGCCCACTCAACAATTCCACTTTGGCCAATACACCCTAAAATCTTTTGGCCCCACTTTTCAAAACTCCTTTAAAACCCGAACAACAGTCAGCCCAAGGTAACAAGTACTCCTTGATTATTTGTGGAATGCCAGGAACAAAGCCCAACTAACAGTAGCACTACACAGTCTGGCAGCTTATTTTAGCGAAGAAAATTCAGCAGAACAACAAAGACCATTGGTATCACCTCCTCCAGTGGAAAAATTTGAACCGGGTGTGCCTAGCAGCAAATTAGTGGCAGTTATTAAGGAATTAGAAGTAGACAATGCTCATCTCCATAGAGAAATTGCTGAAAAGGAGAAATTACAAAGAACGGTGAAAGAATTAAAGGAGTATATCGAAGAAGAAGAAAAAGTAAAAATTACAGGATGGGGAATGTAGAAGAGGTTCCCATCTAAACTACATCCAAGCCAAGAACATGTGCTTGATATAGTTCTCTCCGACCATATGGGAGAATAAATATTTTTTCAATAACTATTCAGGAAACTAGCTACTAAAAGACAACTCTTCAGAGGATTAACATTCTAGGAAGAGACATATGAAGATGATGACACGAGCTGCAAAGGATTCAGCTATCTTACATGTTCTATGAACCTCGCAGTATGGGAGGACGTCAGCTTGGATGGAGAAAAACTCAATGTCTAGCGACTACTTCGATTGGGATTAGTGTGAAAATTATTCATTACAAAGAAGACACAACTCCAACAAATTAGCATGGAAAAATTAATTTTAGTGCTTTGCAACTTATTTGAACAATATCCACATGCAAAATTTGAAACAGTATTCCAAACGATCCCACCATCTTATTACCCAGCACATCTGGATGAAGCAAGAAGTTTCATTACCATTAGACAAGTCCATACTGCAAGCCAGACCTATGCAATAATTTCTCAGTAAAATTTAGTTCCTGAAGAAAAGGTAGACCTACTAGATCAGGTAAATATGTATCGGGCTCTTGTGTATAGAAAGCCCTATGTAGTTTTACCAACCTTCGAACTAGTAGCTGAAGATAAATGCACTAAGTCTACTCCACCAGACGACATCGGTTCCAACTAAGAGATGCCACATTATCTTTCTCAGAACTAACAACGGAATTCCCAGCAGAAGTGCTTTACTTTAACAAAGTTAAGGCCTATCACATGACTAGGCTTGAAGGTGATCTTTCCGCATGACTATACATTGGGGAAACGGACGACGCGTCATCAGCCTCACGGAAAGACAGTATGATGGAAGACCCCCATATCTTTGATGAAGTCACCCAACGAAACCTCGACAACGCGATGGATTAATAGGACAAGAAGAATGACGGTTTTACTAAACCCAGGTGCCGCCCCTGGTATTCAAGACCCCTTGCCACCTGGGGCAATGAGGTGGAAAGAGTCTCAGACAAAATCGGCCATGCTCTAGTTTTCAGAGGGCGGAAAGTTTGTAAAGAATCTCCATTTGGAGATGCGTCACTTTCCTTTTGACTATGTGAACCCATACTTTACTCACTACCAATCTGGTATTGCCAGCTGGAAAAACTGTTATGGGTGCGTTATCATCAGTGGGATTCTGTCCCCACAAGTGTCTGTACATAAGATGCCTTCTGTCTCCCCCTTATCCCGTGGTATGTGAGCACTCTCTCCTCTATAAATAGAGTAGAGTATGCAAGGGTAGGGATATCGGATCAGAGTTCAGCTAGCAATCTTAGGAGTCTGAAAGGGAAAACAATAAGCCAGAGTCTGTAAAAAAGCTTTGTAAGTATTCTTTCCTACTATGAAAATCATTAAGTGCTCTTGCTTCATTATCATGAACATGAATAACTAAACACATAATCCCCTCTTCCTTAGAGGAGGAGCCATGTAGTACTGTCTTGATAATTCTTGCTTAATCTTGACAGATTTAGCTTCATATCTATAGCTGGGCTGAGGCCAACCCTATAATATGAGTTTCCTCCCTTTGCTGCATTTCTTTTCTTTTCTGAGTGGTCTTGAATAGGGGAAGAGTCCGTTAGGTAGGATACCATTAGGACAAAGTACCCGTTATTGTAAGGATATTGTAGGAAAATAAGAGAAGTAAGTAAACGGTGGCAATTTCATATAAAAGGGACGTAGTAAGCAGACACTATAAGAAGGGCTAAGTCTTGATGAAAAATGCGTAGGTCAAGAAAAGTTTAGAAATTTCAAGAAAGTTGTGGCTCTAATTCTAAGAAAGAGAGGGATAAGAAAACAATTTACAACCGTTTAACAAAATAAATATTCTTAAAATGAACGAGAAGTGTAAAATCCTAGATAAAGAAAGTAGACGAATCCTAGCAATACTAGGATATTTAGGAGAAAGTGAGCAACAACTAGCACAAGTAAGTGGAGGATTAAGTGAAAACATGCAAGAAATCCGAAATAGACTAAAAAAATTACAGGTAAGAATAGAAAATAAGATAGCTAATTAGGAGTATGAACAAAGGTGGTTAAATAAAATAGATAAAAAATAAAAGAGATGAAGGAGGACGAAGATAAGATTAAAGACAAAGGAAAGAGAAGATTATGGCTAGACTAAAGAAGAAAACACAAACATAACAACGAATACTGAATAAACTAATGGTCCTAGGGCTCCTACCATATCGTCAGTCACGGGCGTTAGTGGTAGTAGATAAGGGACTAGATAAAATAACACTCATAGTAATCACAATAAAATCTGAAGATTAATCAACACAAGCACTGTAGCAAATTATTCAAAACTACTGTAGCAACCATAAAATAAACTACTGTAGCAAACTATAGATTACTAGAAAAAATTTATTACTTACTTATTTGCTTACTCACCCCTTAATTTGGTATCAGAGCCTAGATTACAAAAATTAATCAATGCATAGATTACAAAAATTTGACTACTGAATCTTGAACTACATACAAAAGAAAACAACCTTATTATAAAAATGAATTCAATCACAATATAAAACAAGAAATAAAAGAATTAAAACAATTACTTATGGAATTAAAATAATTATATTAGGATAAAATGAGCGAAGTGAATTTGATGATAACTATACAGCTGCATTAGAAATAACCCACATATACCAAGAACTGAAACTTCTTGCTTCATCCAGATGTGCTGGGTAATAAGATGGTGGGATCGTTTGGAATACTGCTTCAAATTTTGTATGTGGATGTTGTTCAAATAAGTTGCAAAGCACTAAAATTAATTTTTCCATGCCGATTTGTTGGACTTGTGTCTTCTTTGTAATGAATAATTTTCGCACTAATCACAATCGAAATAGTCGCTGGACATTGAGTTTTTCTCCATCCAAGCTGACGTCCTGCCATACTGCGAGGTTCATGGAACATGTAAGATAGTTGAATTCGTTATTGTAAGGATCTTGTAGGAAAATAAGAGAAGTAAGTAAACGGTTTTTATCATATTAATATCATATAATATCATATAATATAGCATTTTATATGGGATAACCTTACATATAAACTATAATTATAGCAATTTATAGTAGCCTGCTATAATATAGTTCTCATTGTATTATTACTATGGGTATAATATCAGTTTAGTACATATATATTAAATCAGTTTAGTATTATACTCATATATTATGTAATCTATAATATAGCCATATTATACCCATAGCTAGTATAATACCCACAGTATTATATAATATACTTTATGTAATAGGATATACCCATAGCTTATATAATATATATTATATATTACATAATATAATATATAATATATAATATATAGTATTATACTATATATAATGTATTGCATAGTATATATAGTATTATATAATACTATATATGGTATATATAATATATAGCTATATTATACTATTGTATAGCTATAATATAGCTATATATTATGTATAATATAGTTATGGTTATATATAGCTATATATATATGGTATACTATTATATATTATATATAGCTATAATATATTATACTATATTATATATAGCTATAATACCATATATTATAATACCATGTATTATATATATGTATATTATAATATATATAATACTATATATAGGTATATAATATAGCTATATATTATATAGTATTATAATATATATAGCTATATTTATATAATATATATTGTATTATACTATGTATAGCTATATAATATATTATATATAAATGGTATTATAATACCATATATGCTATAAAGGTATTATAATATATGCTATAATATATATAGTATTATACCATATATGGTATTATAATATATATTATACTATATAATATATATAGCTATATATATTATAATACCATATTGTATAAATATAGTATTTTACCATATATGGTATAATAATACTATATTATAATACCATATTGTAATATATTATAATACCATATTATAGCTATATATAATATCTACCCAGTTTATGCTATATGGATAAGATAAAGGATACTATATATACATCCATGATTACAACTATAAAATTATCAGTTTAGTATTATCGATAACTATATACAATAGATAAAGGATAGTTATACCATATGTAATCTAAATTATATACAATTTAATATATGTAAATATCTATACGAATCATATATAATTTGTGTATTATTACCTAATTGGATATTATACCCATAGTATGGTACTAAACTGATATAAATACCATAAACTGGTAATAATATCATATGGATTTGGTAAGATTAAAGGATATCCCATATAATATCTTGTAGATGTTAATAATATCCTTACAATAACGGGTATCCTATCTAGAATTAGGAACAAACCCTTATAATTTTACAAATAAAATCCAACTTTTAATTTTAGGACAACAACCTAATATAGGATTAGGAGACAACAGGAAGAAGCAATGAGAAAATTAGAACAGCTACAAACAAATAAGGCAATCAATGTATATAAAACCATTCTTATAAGACTTCATATATTATAGCAGTTTAGCGGGATGTTTTTATGATAAAACCATAGGATATATTATATATAGGTATATATGTATAATATATACAATATATAATACCATATATTATATATTATATACTAGTATATATAGATATTATATACCTATATATTATATAATATATATAGTATTATACCTATATACAATATGGTATAATATATATATATATATATATATATATATATATATATATATATATATATATATATATATATATATATATATATAATATATATATATAATATATATATATTATGGTATATTATGTATTATATACCATATATACTATATAGCATATATACTATATAGCATATATAGTATATAATATATATATATTATATATAGCTATATACCTATATATAATATATTATAATATACATATTATATACCATATATTATACTATATAGTATATAATATATAGCTATATATAATATAGCTATATACCTATATATTATATATAGGTATATAATATAGCTATATACCTATATATAATATATTGTATAATATAGTTATGGTTATATATAGCTATATTATACTATTGTATAGCTATAATACCATATTATATAATATATATATATGGTATATAGCTATAAGTAGATGTTTCTTTTATTATATTCTTTTATTACAAGCCAAAGGATACGAAAAATTTAGAGGACAAATATCCTCCTAAATATCGGATATTTAGGAAAATTAGAGATAGTAGTACAACAAATTATAAACTAGACACTACTAATATAATAGACGCCATGAAGACAAAAGGTATCCAAATGATAAAACCTATCAAAATAAACCCAAGACTATTAGAAGGATTAGAATGGAATCTAGGAAAAACACGAAATTGATGAAAGCATACTACCAGGGACTAGTAGCATGTTTAGAAATGAAGACAACAGCTTTAGTCTACGATTCAGTAATTACACAAACCAAAATACACAAGATAATGATGAAAATGGCATACTCTCGTATTAAATGACAACTACGATATTATGCCATAATCAAGAAGGAAAAGATTAACAAGAGAAGAGATAATATACATATATCTATATAATATGTGTAGTATAGTATATATATGGTATAATATATACTATGGGTATAATACAATAGTAAATGGTATACTATATATACCATAATATACTTTATATATAATATATACAATATACATATATCTATAAAATATAGTATTATACAATAGTATTATATCCATATTATAATACCATATATAATATATCAGTATGTATATACAATATATACATCCATATAGCATATACATCCATAGCTTATGTATGGGTATAATATATACTATACCCATATAGTATCTTTTTATATAATACTATATGGGTATAATATATACTAAATATATCCTTTATCCTATATATTATATAATACTATGGGATATAGGATGTATATATAGTATTATATAATACCATATTATATAATACAATATAATATAGCTATATACCTGTAAATATATAATATATTGTATATTGTATAATATTATATACTATATAATATATAATATATATTATATACTATACAATATACATATTACTAGATAATTATAGTAATATAGCTATATACCTATATATTATATATTAATATTAATAGATAATATACTATATACCATATATTATACTATGTAATATGTTGTTTTGTTAAACATATAACATACATCATAATATATGTTAAACATATTATAATTGTATAATATAGTATAATTGTATTGTATAATATACCATATATTATAATATTATACCATATATTATACTATATTGTATATTCTTACAATATATATATTATACAATTGTATAATATAGTATACAATTATATATTATAATAGGTATAATATATATAATATATTATATAATCTATAGTATAATATAGTATAATTATAGTATAATATATATTATATATATACTATATTATACTATAATTATATTAATATATATAATATATGGTATATTATAATATATAGTATACAATTGTATAATATAATTGTATAATATTAATAGATATATATTATAATATAGTATATATCTATTAATATTAATATATATGGTATATTATACAATATAGATATAATATAATTGTACTATAATTATCTAGTAATATGTATATAGTATAATATATTATACTATATATTATACAATATAATATATAATATATATATATTATAATAGGTATAATATATACTATGGGTATAATATATATAATATATTGTATATTGTATAATATACCATATATGGTATAATAATACTATATTATAATACCATATATTATAATACCATATATTATACTATATTATACTATATATTATATAATACCATATATTATACTATATATTATACAATTGTATAATATAATTGTATAATATAATTGTATAATATACCATATATTATATATAGCTATATACCTGTAAATATATAATATATAATATATTATGGCATATACCATAATATATTATATATATACTATATATACCATATATTATATATTATATATTATATACTATATAGCATATATACTATATAATATATATAGCTATATATAATATATAGCTATATATATTATACTATATATACTATATTATAATATTATACTATATAGTATATATATAGTATAATACATATAATATAGTATAATATATATGCTATATGTATTATATATTATGGATGTATATATAGTATTGTATATTATAATATATATTATAATATATGGTATATAGCTTACAATATAGTATAATATATGGTATATAGTATATTATATTGTATATAGTATAATTATCTTCGTAATATAATATATGTACCCATAGGATATTAATATATTATATTGTACATATATTATACAATATATTAAACAATATAGTACAATATAGTACTATATAGTACTATATACTATATATTATATATTAATATTAATAGATAATATACTATATACCATATATTATACTATGTAATATGTTGTTTTGTTAAACATATAACATACATCATAATATATGTTAAACATATTATAATTGTATAATATAGTATAATTGTATTGTATAATATACCATATATTATAATATTATACCATATATTATACTATATTGTATATTCTTACAATATATATATTATACAATTGTATAATATAGTATACAATTATATATTATAATAGGTATAATATATATAATATATTATATAATCTATAGTATAATATAGTATAATTATAGTATAATATATATTATATATATACTATATTATACTATAATTATATTAATATATATAATATATGGTATATTATAATATATAGTATACAATTGTATAATATAATTGTATAATATTAATAGATATATATTATAATATAGTATATATCTATTAATATTAATATATATGGTATATTATACAATATAGATATAATATAATTGTACTATAATTATCTAGTAATATGTATATAGTATAATATATTATACTATATATTATACAATATAATATATAATATATATCTATTAATATAATATTCTTGGGTTTAATATATATTTTCTATTTGTTCCTGGTCTTCCTTATTAAATGCTTTCATACCATTAGTTCCTAATTTACTATATAAAGGACCCATTAGTTTTCCTATATCTTTAATAAATTGTCTAGCATAATTGACTAACCCTAGAAACCGCTGTAAATGTATCGATTTATAAGGATATCCCATTAATTATATTGACTAGGATATCCTGCAATATTATGAAATTATATATTAATAGCAATATACCATATTACAGATATCAGCTATAATATTATATAACTACTTATATTATACTATATATACTATATATAATACTTATATAATAGTATATATATAGTATAATACATATAATATAGTATAATATATATGCTATATGTATTATATATTATGGATGTATATATAGTATTGTATATTATAATATATATTATAATATATGGTATATAGCTTACAATATAGTATAATATATGGTATATAGTATATTATATTGTATATAGTATAATTATCTTCGTAATATAATATATGTACCCATAGGATATTAATATATTATATTGTACATATATTATACAATATATTAAACAATATAGTACAATATAGTACTATATAGTACTATATACTATATATTATAGTATATAGTATAATAGGTATAATATTATACTATAATATACTATATATTATATATTATATATATTATATAATATATTGTATAATATATTATATAATTGTATAATATAGGTATATAGCTATATTATACAATATACAATATTGTATAATATATTATATATATTAATAGATATATAGTACCATATATTATACTATATAGTATAATATTATATATACCTATATATTATAATACGGTACATAAATCATATTATACTATACATTATATAATATATAATATACAATATTATATAAGAATTTATTATATAATATAGCTATTATACCAACAATTATATAATACTATATATTATATAAGAATATAGAGGTCATAAATACTGATATCCTATGGTATAATATATATATATAGTATAATAGGTATAATATATACTATGGGTATAATATATACTATGGGTATAATATATACAATATATACATCCATAGCTTATGTATGGGTATAATATATATGCTATATGTATTATATATTATATAATATATATTATATATACCTATATACAATATAGTATAATATATGGTATATAGTATATTATATTGTATATAGTATAATTATCTTCGTAATATAATATATGTACCCATAGGATATTAATATATTATATTGTACATATATTATACAATATATTAAACAATATAGTACAATATAGTACTATATAGTACTATATACTATATATTATAGTATATAGTATAATAGGTATAATATTATACTATAATATACTATATATTATATATTATATATATTATATAATATATTGTATAATATATTATATAATTGTATAATATAGGTATATAGCTATATTATACAATATACAATATTGTATAATATATTATATATATTAATAGATATATAGTACCATATATTATACTATATAGTATAATATTATATATACCTATATATTATAATACGGTACATAAATCATATTATACTATACATTATATAATATATAATATACAATATTATATAAGAATTTATTATATAATATAGCTATTATACCAACAATTATATAATACTATATATTATATAAGAATATAGAGGTCATAAATACTGATATCCTATGGTATAATATATATATATGGATAAAAGGATATCAATGGGTACATACTATGGATGTATATATACCCATAGCTAGTATAATCCTATATCCCATAGTATTTTATAAATATATAGTATTATACCTATATACAATATGGTATAATATATAAATACTGATATAGTATCATAAATACTGATATCCTTCATCTCTCTTATTGAATTCTCGCCTTTTAATTGTGATTCCTTTCACACACAATCCAAATCCACTCTCTCATCACTTCATCATATTTTCATATTATCTTGAATAAAACCCTAATTGTCACATAATTTGAGAACCGAACTTGAATCAAACACTTTCTATTTCCCGTTCCTCGTGGGATCGACAATCTTAAATACTATAACTTGACAATGGTTGTGCACTTGCGACTATAAAAGGTAAACACTCATTTTTGCCCACCAAGTTTTGGCCGCCGGGAACGGTGTTAAGTAGGAATTTTTTAGTTCTTTAACTTGTGTGTTTGTCTATTGTGAATGACAAAAGGAGCTTGAAGGCAAGGAGTTGAAGATTCGAGATTGAAGGTTGCCTCCAACGAGGCTTTGCATTGCTTTTGTGTAGGTAACTCTTCTCTCTAGTATTTTTAATTCCACCCTATAGGTAGTTCATCACATTAGAGACAATTAGGTTAATATAAAAAAATAACCGACTTTCTTTCTTGCGACCATAATTAAAAAAATATTTTTCTTTCTCATCCTTTTAGTTGCTTTTAATTTCTAGGGTCGCATTGCATATAATAGTAGGAATTCACCAAAATGATTTGAGCATTTTGAATTGACACTCACTTGAAAATATTTTTAAGGGCAAAACCCATTAATCAAGATAAGGTGAGGGATTTCATCACCCTTTCCTTCGCCAAAAATCACCGATTCCTCACTACACAAACCCAAGCCTCCTAAAAGAATTAGACGTTGGCCCCTAAGGATTCGAGCTCAATAAGGAACAAGAAATTCTTGAGTGAACTGGTCTAAGTTTATTTGGATTAATTGGTGTCTAAGGCAAGGTTTAGGGGTTGCGTAGTTACCGCAAGGAACGAGGTACTTAATTGATCTTTGATCTCCTCTAGTACTATCCTTACGGCTAATTACCCACATAAACCGGATTTTTTCACTTAGGGAGTTTTGGTTAGAGCTGGTCTAGCTGAAGTTTAGGCTTAACCCTAGAGTTAGGGTGATTGAAAAGTGATTGTCTTGATTTGTTAATTTTTCTTTTCTTCTTCCCTCTTCTTCTCTTTTCACCATCTCACTAACTTTTTCATTTTTTTAATTAAAAAAATCTCTTGATTGTGGTTCATGCAAACTTGGGTTAGGGATAATACCAATCGCTTAGTTCGCTCGATTCAACTTCTCAACCAAACGAAATGGCCAATCCTTCCGTTCTTCAAGATATCTCGCTACCCAACTAGGAATGCTATCCTTCATGCATTAAGCTTCCCGAAGCAAATGGAACTAATTTCGAACTCCGACCACATTTCATCAACATGCTTCCAAAATTCTTAGGAACAGAAACTGAAGACGCATATATTTTCATCTCTGAATTTGAAGAAGTCTGCCTCATGATTAAAATGAAAGACCTAACTGAGGATGCAATTAAGCTTCGATTTATTCCCTTCACTCTTAAGGACAAAGCAAAAAATGGTCGCATGCCTTACCCACAGATTCGATTTCAACCTGGGCTGATTTTGTAAAAGTTTTTCTAAAAAAATTCTTCCCAATTCACAAAACGGTCAAGCTCAGAAACAGCATTCAAAATTTTAGGATTGTCCCGGGTGAGCCATTCTGGAAGTATTTCGATAGGTTTAAGGATCTCCTCATCCAATGTCCTCACCATGGTCTGGAAAAATGGCGATTGTGCCAAATCATTTACGAAGGATTGGACTATCCCGCAAAACTTCCTTAGAGTCTATGTGTCAAGTGGATTTTATGAAGAAAAATGCCGATGAAGCGCGGAGATTTCTTAGAGAGTCCGTGAAAAACCATGCAATGGGAACACCGTGGATGACCGTGGTGCATCGGTTCCTCAAGCCAAATCTAGTGGTCCTTCCTTAGGAACGAATATAGCCGCTGAAGCAAAGATGGCGACGATCATGCGTAGGCTAGAAGCTCGAAATCAAAGAACGCTCCCCGCCAAGTCAATCAAATCTCGCCTCGGGTTGTCACAATTGTCGGCCCCATCTCATGTTGCCGATGAATGCCCTCTTTTAGGATCCGATCAGCCACTAGATCAGGTTAACGCTGCATTCCAGCCTCCTAGAAATGATCCTTTTGCCCCAACCTACAATCCCGGTTGGCGGAATCATCCCAACTTTGCGTGGAACCAAGGAAGTTACCCCAAATCAAAACGCCAATCCCACCTCAAACCAACAAATTCCTAGGGAAACACGATTCGTTCAATCCACCAAACAATTTCCATCACTCAAATCTATCTTTTCAAATTTCCTCCTCATCAACCGACGAATCTTTCTAACCCAGATCAGGAAAAACGTCTTGGTGTCATAGAAAAGGGTTTAGAAGCCATGATCAAAACCACCACCAACCTGTTGACTCAATCATCCAACACTCTAAATTCCTTCATGCAAACAACCAACCAAGCGATCAACTCAACACTCAAGCCATCGCCAGATAGAAACCCAACTAGGGCAGCTAGCAAACACCGTGAGTGAAAGAGAGAAAGGAACATTTCCAAGTCAACCTGTGGTCAACCCTAACAACACTGGTTCAAACCCAAATCACCTATCTCAGGTAAATGCAATCCATACGTTGAGATCTGGGAAACAGATAGATAACCAAGTCAGAACACCTTCAGCTCAAACTTCGTCTCCCATCCAACACACTCCTTCCGATGACCAAGACGCTGAAATTGAAACTGAGTCTAATCCAGATAGGAATACACCCGTTGCTTCCTTTCCAGATAGACTTAGACATAGGAAAAACTCTTCCCAAGTAGAGAAAATCCTAAAACTTTTAAACAAAGTCAAGATCAACATCCCTCTCTTAGATGCAATTGAACAAATTCTCTTATGCAAAATTCTTAAAAGATTTATGCACTAAGAAAAGAACCACAAATATTCCAAAGAAAGTCTTTCTTGTCGCTAATATCGCTGACATGCTCTCAAAGCCCACCCCTTTGAAATATAAGGATCCGTGTTGTCCTACTATCCCGTGTATAATAGAAAACACCGTCATTGATAGGGTATTACTAGACTTAGGAGCTAGTGTAAACCTTCTTCCCTTTTCAGTTTATCAGCAGCTAGGTGTAGGAGAACTTAAACCGACAAGATGTACCCTACAATTAGCCGATAGATCCGTGAAGATTCCCAAGGGAGAGGTAGAGGATGTTTTGATCAAGGTTGGAGAATTCATTTTCCCTGTTGATTTCATTGTCCTAGAGATGCGCCGCTCCCAATCTCAAGGGTAAAATCCGGTCATCCTAGGAAGACCATTCTTAGCAACCTCAAATGCTTTAATCAATTGTAGAACTGGTCTTATGAAACTATCTTTGGAAACATGACTGTCGATCTCAATATTTTCAACTTAGGAAGACAACCCTGTGATCCATCTGATCAACCCTTAGAGGTAAACTTCATTCAGGGTATTTCCAGTGAGCAACAAGAAGAGGAGTGTAGTTCCGACATCTGTTTTTCTGACCTAGTCATGGAGGAAACTGTCGACGATAATATAGGACTAGATTCACCAATCAATCATGTCTCAAATCAGCTGGCAACGCGAGCCATTAGATATCGAGCCTCGAACTCAACTTCGCCCTTCCATCGAGGAACCCCCTAAGTTAGAGCTCAAACCATTACCCGAAAATCTTGAGTATGCCTACTTAGGGGAGAATGAGAGTCTGCCTGTCATCATCTCTTCAAAATTGACACCTGTTCAGAAGGAAGCCCTCTTAGCAGTTTTAAGAGAGAATAGGGAAGCCATTGGATGGACCATGGCTGATATCAAGGGGATTAGTCCAACCATTGTTCAACACCGAATCCACTTGATTGATGATGCCAAACCTACTAGAGATCCTCAACGTAGGTTAAACCCAGTAATGAAAGAGGCTGTTAGGAAAGACATTCTGAAATGTCTCGATCATGGGATCATTTATCCCATTTCAGATAGTTCCTGGGTAAGTCCGGTCCAAGTAGTTCCGAAAAAATCTGGGATCACCGTGATCCAAAATGATGCTAATGAACTAATTCCCACTCGAATCCAAACCGGTTGGCGAGTCTGCATTGACTATAGAAAACTCAACTTAGCTACCCGGAAAGATCACTTCCCGCTTCCTTTCATAGACCAAATGTTAGAACGCCTAGCAGGACATGAGTTCTATTGTTTCTTGGATGGATATTCAGGTTATAATCAGATCCCCATTGCCCCAGAAGATCAGGAGAAAACCACTTTCACATGCCCATACGGAACCTTTGCATATCGCCGCATGCCTTTTGGGTTGTGTAACGCACCCGCCACATTCCAACGCTGCATGATTAGTATCTTCTCTGACATGGTAGAACGCTTTCTAGAAATTTTCATGGACGACTTTTCCATCTTTGGCGACACATTCTCAGAATGTTTGAATCATCTTCGACTGGTCCTATTACGATGTAGGGAGAAAAATCTGACTCTTAATTGGGAGAAATGTCATTTTATGGTCAAACAGGGCATTGTCTTAGGTCATGTCATTTCCAATAGGTATCGGTTGACAAAGCTAAGGTAGATCTTATTTTGAACCTTCCCCCTCCAAAAAATGTTAAGGATGTCAGATCATTTCTTGGTCATGCTGGTTTCTATAGACGTTTCATCAAAAATTTTAGCAACATTGCTAGACCTTTGACCAATCTCTTAGCTAAGGATACGCCATTCGAATTCTCCCTTGAATGCCTCAAAGCTTTTGATTATCTGAAAAAAGAACTAACCACGGCCCCGATCATTCATGCACCAGATTGGACCTTACCCTTTGAATTAATGTGTGATGCATCTGATTCTGCAATTGGTGCTGTTCTAGGACAACGTATTGATGGAAAATCGCATGTAATCTACTATGCCAGTAGGACACTAAACGATGCTCAACAAAATTACTCACTGAGAAAGAATTTTTAGCTGTCGTCTTTGCCTTAGAAAAATTCAGGTCCTATCTCATCGGGTCTTTGACCAAAGTATTCACAGATCACAAGACTTAATATCTTTTGACCAAGAAGGATGCTAAAGCACGACTCATTAGATGGATTCTCCTACTGTGAGTTTGACATTCGATCCTTGACAAAAAGACATAGAAAACCCCGTGGCAGATCATCTCTAGACTTCCAAATGCACCAACATCAAATGTCCCAATTAATGAACTTTTTCAGACGAACAACTCCTACAAATCCAACTGTTCCATGGTTTGCGATATTGTCAATTACTTAGTCACGAAATAGCTCCCTCTCATTGGTCTAAACAGATAGATCTCGTTTTCTCTCCCGTAAAATACTTCTTGGGATGATCCATATCTCTAAGCACCGCCTCGACGATTTTTAGGAGGTGTATTCCAAATGAAGAAACTAGGAGTGTTCTATCTTTTTGCCACGAGCAAGCATGTGGGGGCCACTTTGGCTCAAGAAAAAGTACAGCCGAAAAAATTCTCCAGTGTGGGCTATATTGGCCAACTGTGTTCAAAGATTCCTATGAGTTTTGCAAAACCTGTAACCGTTGTCAGCTCTTAGGTAAAATCACTAGAAGAAATATGATGCCCTTACAACCCATTTTAACTGTTGAACTTTTTGATTTGTGGGGTATAGATTTCATGGGACCTTTTCCAAATTCCTTCGGTAATATGTACATTCTAGTGGTCATGAATATATGTCGAAATGGGTTGAAGCGGTTGCTTGCAAGACTAATGATAACAATGTTGTTGTTCGGTTTCTGAAGGAGAATATTTTTTCACGATTTGGTGTGCCCCGAGCAATAATTAGCGATAATGGTACACATTTCTGCAACCGCTCGTTTGAGGCATTAATGAGGAAGTACTGATCACACAAAACTGTCAACTCCTTATCACCCTCAAACCGGTCAAGTAGAGGTCACAAATAGGCGAGATCAAACAAATTCTTGAAAAACAGCCACAACGTAAAGGATTGGTCCTTAAAACTCGCGATGCTCTATGGGCATATCGAACGGCCTTTAAAACTCGTTAGAAATGTCACCGCATTGCACTTGTTTTTGGAAAGGCCCATCATTTACCGCTTGAGTTAGAACACCGAGCAATGTGGGCAATTAAACAACTTAACCTTGATTTAGACTTCGGGAAAAATGAGAATGCTTCAATTAAATGAGTTAGAGGAAATTAAACGATGCATATATAAATTCAAAATTTATAAAGTGAAAACCAAGGTTTTTCACGACAATTCAATATTACGGAGAAACTTCACACACAAAAGTTTTACTTTACAACTCAAGACTACACATTTTTCCCGGTAAATTAAGATCACGATGGTCGACCATTTATTGTCACTCAAGTTTTCTCACATGGGGCTATCGAGATTAAAGATCCTAAAATGATCATGTTTTCAAAGTGAATGGTCAACGCTTAAAACCCTTTTAGAATCTTCTACACTTGAGAGGAGGAGGTGTTTGTTCTCCATGAGCCACACTATCCTAATTCCAAAAAAAAATCTTGTAAATCATCATACATAAAAAAAACAACAACAATTGGTTTCGCCTCCCCTGCACACTAAATGCGCTAAATTTTTTTTCTGATCCAGTCATCCTAACATCCAGTGCTTCCACTCTTCTCCATGTTATCGCATTTACATTGAGGACAATGCAAATTTTAGGTGTGGGGTGGGACTTAGTCAAATTTCTCTGTATTTTAGTCATTTTTCATTTTCTCATTTTTTATTTTCTTTTTATTCATTTTTATTTTCTTTTCTTAAAAAAATAAAAAAATAAAAAAATAAAAAATTTTGTCACTTGCCAACTTAATAGAGTTGATTAATAGTCTTCTAATCCTGAGTTAGTTATACACTCAAGTTTACCTTTTATGATAATTTTAAATAAATTTCCGAAAGAATGATTTTCAAAGTGGTATACTTTACTAAAGTTTAACTTGGATGTTTAATCAGAGTGATGAAATTTTTGCGTGCTTAACTTAGAGTTGAAAATGATTCTTTAAGTTGCATTAATCCAAATATTTTTCAAGACATATATACATATACACATATATATATATATTATACTAACTTAACAAAAGAGGTGTATTCCAAATGAAGAAACTAGGAGTGTTCTATCTTTTGCCACGAGCAAGCATGGGGCCACTTTGGCTCAAGAAAACAAATGAAAAATTCTCCAGGTGGGCTATATTGGCCAACTGTGTTCAAAGATTCCTATGAGTTTTGCAAAACATGTAACCGTTGTCACTCTTAGGTAAAATCACTAGAAGAAATATGATGCCCTTACAACCCATTTTAAGCGTTGAACTTTTTGATTTGTGGGGTATAGATTTCATGGGACCTTTTCCAAATTCCTTCTAATATGTACATTCTAGTATGGGTCAATATATGTCGAAATGGGTTGAAGCGGTTGCTTGCAAGACTAATGATAACAATGTTGTTGTTCGGTTTCAAGGAGAATATTTTTCACGATTTGGTGTGCCCCGAGCAATAATTAGCGATAATGGTACACATTTCTGCAACCGTTCGTTTGAGGCATTAATGAGGAAGTACTCGATCACACACAAACTGTCAACTCCTTATCACCCTCAAACCAGTGGTCAAGTAGAGGTCACAAATAGGCAGATCAAACAAATTCTTGAAAAACAGCCACAACGTAAAGGATTGGTCCTTAAAACTCTGCGATGCTCTATGGGCATATCGAACGCCTTTAAAACTCGGTTAGAAATGTCACCGCATTGCACTTGTTTTTGAAAGGCTCATTTACCAGTTGAGTTAGAACACCGAGCAATGTGGGCAATTAAACAACTTAACCTTGATTTAGACTTGGCAGGAAAAATGAGAATGCTTCAATTAAATGAGTTAGAGGAAATTCGAAACGATGCATATATAAATTCAAAAATTTATAAAGAGAAAACCAAGGTTTTTCACGACAATTCAATATTCCGGAGAAACTTCACACCAGGACAAAAAGTTTTACTTTACAACTCAAGACTACACATTTTTCCTGGTAAATTAAGATCACGATGGTCAGGACCATTTATTGTCACTCAAGTTTTCTCACATGGGGCTATCGAGATTAAAGATCCTAAAAATGATCATGTTTTCAAAGTGAATGGTCAACGTTTAAAACCCTTTTTAGAATCTTCTACACTTGGAGAGGAGGAGGTGTTTGTTCTCCATGAGCCACACTATCCGTAATTCCAAAAAAAAATCTTGTAAATCACTGTGCATAATCTGAAAAAAACAACAACAATTGGTTTCGCCTCCCCTCGTATTACGTAAATGCGCTTTTCAAATTTTTTTCTGATCCAGTCATCCGAACATCCGTAAGTGCTTCCACTCTTCTCCATGTTATTTTCTGATTTACATTGAGGACAATGCAAATTTTAGGTGTGGGGTGGGACTTAGTCAAATTCTCTCAGATTTTAGTCATTTTTCATTTTCTCATTTTTTATTTTCTTTTTATTCATTTTTATTTTCTTTTCTTAAAAAATAAAAAAAAATAAAAAATAAAAAATTTTGTCACTTGCCAACTTAATAGAGTTGATTAATAGTCTTCTAATCCCGAGTTAGTTATACACTCAAGTTTACCTTTTATGATAATTTTAAATAAATTTCGAAGAATGATTTTCAAAGTGGTATACTTTACTAAAGTTTAACTTGGATGTTTAATCAGAGTGATGAAATTTTTAGTGCTTAACTTAGAGTTGAAAATGATTCTTTAAGTTGCATTAATCCAAATATTTTTCAAGACATATATACATATACACATATATATATATATTATACTAACTTAACAAAAAGAGTGCGAAAAATGGGCACCAAATAAATTTCTCTTAAAATCATCGGTAGTTCTTTGTTACTAAGCCTAAGTTAACTGAGTAATTAAGCCCGAGGAGTATTTTTATGCTTAATGACCTAAGCCCAATTGGGTTGGGATTCATTGGCCCAAAACTCGCTAAATGGTCACTTAGAAAGCCCGATTAAAAGAACAAGACTACCAAGAAAAAAACTAACCATGTTTTTATATATATGGAAATAATGGTATATGTTCTTGATTTTTCAAAATGGGTTAAGAGACTTGAACATTGTTTGAAACAAAGAGTTAGCATGTTTCCTTCAAAACTTTTGAATTAAATCTTTGAGAAAAACTTGGTTTTGTATCACTACAATGGAAGGATTTTCTTAAGAAGTTTACTTTGAAATCATGATAAAAACGTTTTCTTGAGTATTAACCGACTTGTGGAATTTTTGAATTATTCAATTAGCTTCTTTAAATTGGCAAGTTGACTGAATTTTGTGGGTATATTCACCAAACCCTCACGAGACTACAACTCGTCCACTAGGGTAACCTAGGGGTTTAAAGGCTTGTTGTATCTTAAATACAATCGCGATTCTGCGAAAGTGAGTTAGGTTTTCTTTTTATTTTCTTTGCTAGAGGACTAGCAAAAGTTTAGGTGTGGGGTATTTGATTATCACATTTTAATTACATTTTTTGTACCCTCATTACCTATTTTATATGAATAAATATCCTGCTAATAATTGTTTTATCTTAAATTGCGGTTAATGGAGTATTAATGAATAAGAGCCCAAATGACTTAAAACCTCTGAATTTCTACCTATTTTGAAGCCCAAATCAAGACAAATGAAGGCCCAAGACACCAAAGAAATCCAAGAGAAATTCGTGAAGAAAAATTAAGAAAAGACAAATTCGGTTGGAAACCAACCGGTTGGCCAACCGATTGGCCAACCGATTGGCCAACCGATTGGTTTGCAGCAGATTCCGAATTAAGGGCTGATTTCTCTTTCTTTTTGGCCAAGTTTGATCCAATGGTTCACATCAACTCCGTTGGGTTATAAATAAGGGTGAATGCTGAGGGTTTTGGGTGTGAAATATTTTGTAAAACTCCTTTTGGAGAGAAAGGGTTGCTCTTGTTTTAGAGTACCTTTCATTGTAATAATTTTTCCTTAATAAATAAATATTTTCGCCCCTTCAATCCCATCTTCTTCTTCTTGTTCAAGGACCAAAATGAGGATGAGTTGATGATGATGAGTTGCGGTTTCTCTTTATTTCTCTTTATTATTTCTTTTCTTTCTTGTTATTTATTTGCTTTGTAGTTAGATTTAATCGCTTTTGTAGTTAGATTTAATTGCTTTGTAGTTAGATTATTTTAGAATTTTTCTTTCTTTTTATTTTTCTTTCTTTTTCTATTTATTTGAATTTCCCAAGATGTTGAACTAAACTCTTGTGGGGATCTAGGTTGCATGAAACTAATCTAATCTCTTTTGTGTTTATGAATCATCTCTCTTATGTTTAAAAGATCATATTTAGGTTAATCAACTAGAGAACTAATCGATAGAAGAAGAATTTGATAGTTTATGCTTTCCTTAAGTGGTTTGATAGGCTATGCTTATGAATTCTAGGATTATTATCTTGTTATTACTCTCTTCATGAGTTTGAATTTCAATTAGGTGATAATTTGATAAGTTATGCTTTCCTTAAGTGGTTTGATATCTTATGCTTAATAAATCTAATATGAGATGTGGTAAAAGAGAATTTTTCAGATTATAATTTGAGTTAGCTAGTGGATTCAATTCTAGATTCCTTCATCTCTTATTGAATTCTCGTCTTTTTAATTGTGATTCCTTTCACACACAATCCAAATTCACTCTCTCATCACTTCATCATATTTTCATATTATCTTGAATAAAACCCTAATTGTCACGCATAATTTGAGAACCGAACTTGAATCAAACACTTCCTATTTTCCGTTCCTCGTGGGATCGACAATCTTAAATACTATAACTTGACAATGGTTGTGCACTTGCGACTATAAAAGGTAAACACTCATTTTTGCCCACCAACCGACCCACGGGGCCGCCTACACTTACCGCCCTGTCCACGGTCCGTTAAACGACTATCTCCATAGCCGACGTGAAAGGCGGTGTGAGTCGGCCCATCAATAACTCTCCCCCGCGGACGACGCGAAAGGCGGTACTAGTTGTCCGCCCAATCAATTGACTATCTCGGAGCTATCCTTCCAAGGCACCTGTCCCCCCGAACGACAGGGAGGACGACCAGCCACCGCCTTCTAACCGCTAGTCCCCCCGGACGACGCGAAAGGCGGTGCTAGTCGTCCTCCCAACCTGTTATCTACCATAACCCCTTCTAACCAGTCGTCTGTCCCTCCAGACAATACGAAGCAAACCTAGCCCCCCTTTTTCTTAGCCATCCATCCTCTGGGACGACGTGAAGGGCGGTACTAGTCGTCCCCTATAACTGATTACTCCAATGGACGCCTCATCAGGTCGTGCGAGTCGACCACCCGGCCTCAGCTCCCCCCTCTCTCATCCTATGTGGTTCCCTCCACTCGAGCGACGGTTATACAGTACTCGAGCCCATCAACACCACATTAAATGCACTTACAGCCCCTTAACTCCCCCCATCTCTCACGGTATTTAAAGCACTTCGGACCCATGCAGCTACAGGCACCGTCAATCCCATCCCATTATTGGCGAATAGACCACACTACCCCTCAAATTACCCACAACTTAACACCTGTAAAGGTCAGCCACCGTAGCAGACAAAGAGGTGCTCAGCCAATCACTGGCTTACACGTGGAGGAGAGGGCTGACTCATCAGTGGTTTCTCAGCCAATGGAGAGACGAAAATACCCCTACAACTCTAGCTATAAGTAGCAACGTGAACAGCAAACCAAGTAAGTGATTTTTTCTGAGTGAATTCCTACTCCATTAAATTTTCTCCCCATTACTAACTTGACCGTCGGAGGAACCACCGGAGATCCCAACTCCGCCTCTTCTACAGGTGTTCTCTTGCTGTAGGTGAACCCCCTGACAGGAGCAGCGTCACCGGACATTAGGAGAGAAGGCGGACTCGGCTATCTTAAAAGCTAAGCTCTCAACGAGATTAGTGACTGTGATTATATACATCAACAATAATATATGTATATTGTATTGTATAAATATATAATATAGTATATAGTGTAATTATACAATATATATTATACCATATGTATATTGTATAATTGTATACTATATTATAATATATGTAAGAATATACAATATAGTATGGTATATTATGGTATAATATGGTATAATATTATAATATATGGTATATTATAATATTATAATATATGGTATATTATAATATTATAATATACCATATAATATTAATAAAAGAGATAATTATTATATTGTATATAGTATAATTATCTATAATAATATATATAATATACTATATTAATATATATATTATATATAATAATAATATATTATACAATATATTATTATTATACTATATCTATATAATATAGATATATAGTACCATATATTATATATAAAATAGACTAAAAAATTACATGTAAGAATAGAAAATGAGATAGCTAATCAGAGTATGAACAAAGGTGGTTAAATAAAACAGATAAGAAAATAAAAGAGATAAAGGAGGACGAAGATAAGATTAAAGACAAAGGAAAGGGAAGATTATGGCTAGACTATGCAATGTGAAGATGACGGCAAAATAAGATTAATTAGAAAATATAATTAAAATTATCTATACTACTTATAAAAAGGATTGCTATGTCAAAACTTTTGATTGCCTTTTGCCCTCTCAATCAAAAGTTTTGACATGACAATCCTCTTTATATGTGTAATGTAATGTAAGAATAAGTAATAATACATAATAAAGAGAAGCATAGAGTATAGCTATAAATATAGATATAAATGAAATGAAAACATACATAACATACATCTTCCATTTATCATTTCTATCTCCCAATAAAAATTTAGCCTTCTTAGACAATTAGTTCCAAAATATTCCTTTATGAAACATTAATTTCCTATAAACATATACTATTAGACCTTCCAAATTCTATTGTCTGTTACATGCAAATAATGGCTTTCTTAGACAATTAGTTCCAAACTAATCTATAATGAAACATCAATTTTATATTGTTGATTATTTATTAATTATATTATTAGACCTTCCAAATTCCATTGTCAGTTATCTACGAAATAATACATACTAGATCAATACTTAAATGGCATCCCATCCTAAGTTCAACTAAACAAAGTCAGTCATCCACCGAAGAAAGAAAGGCAGAGCTACATGGTACTTGGATGACATAGAATGGAGTCAATATACATTGATATTTTTATAAAATTCAATCTATCCCCACTGCAATGCCATTGTTGCTTCCATTGCTGGTAAACAAAGTTGGTAGACACCACAAAGATGTGAGGTTTTTATCGAAAACTCGTTCGATTTCTTACTCACTACTGAATTATTTTTTGATTTTCCTTTGTTCGCGGCTCTTCGAGGACACAGTTCTGCTGATCACATGTTCTTTCTTCAGTTCAATTGAGAATAAGTTTTTGATATTATGCCCCATGCATGGTATGAGGTAAAAACTTATTTATTAATTGATGTTATTCAACACATGTTTTGTAGAAATCAGAAGTTCAACCTTGATACTCACTCATACACATGTACTCTTCATTATTTACAATGTTTTGGTTATCTTAGATAATTGCATTTTAGGCCTACCAATTACTAGAAAATCAAGTAGTTTTAGAAAATATGTAACATCGAGCTAACTAGACACTACAATGTGCTTGAAGGTATTTGGATCGAAGATGAACTAGGGTTCTTCGAGCATTGATATTATGGTGGTATGCATTATGATTGCTGTTTTGGCACTTGATCAGATCATCCTTTCTACAAAAGATTGATTTTGATTAGACATATTATATATGTTTGGACTATGTAATGATTATGTTTGGTATCTATAGGGTGTTAGTTTAAAATGAGAATGTTTGTATTGTGATAGGACAACATGAGTAAGTTGTCATAGTTCTAACATAGAGATGATTGTTATGGTGTAAATTCAATTTGATAACAAAAATGAAAAATATTGCACTGTCAGAAATATTGAGCAAAACTCAATTCTTTCCTCTTATTTTCGTTTTATTAGTAATAGCTATTGAGTATATTTTAAGAATAATAATGTAATCATAAAAATCACTCCTTGTAACTAAATGTAATGGAAAACATGCAAAAGACAAAGGAATTTAGACCACCTCAATGAGATTAATATTTAAAAACAATATTATAATATTAAATTTTATAATAATTATTATATATAGTAATTAGAAAACATTAGTACATAATAATAATAATATTATTATTATTATAGTAAAAATATTTTTCCTATTGCAGAAAATATATTAAAAATGTTTTAAATATGATACTAAATAATTAACGTTATCTATATATATGCCTAAATATTTTGTAAATATGACATTATAATATTTAGACACATATATTAATTAAAATAATAATATTGTAATATAATATTATAATGCTTTAAATAATTTTTATTAAAACTTAAAACTATATGTATTTTTAACATTATTTAATATTAAAAATATGTATTTATTTTCCTCATTTTACTGTCTAAAAGAACTTCATAACATAAAATGGATATATTTATGTGCAACACACGTACACTATACTAAACATACATTACGCTTATCTCTGTCTACTATACTATAAAATGCTATAACAAAAATGTAATGATTTCGTTTATTTATAATTATAACATAACATCACATGCAACGCACGTATTGCATACTAGTTTAATTAACATTGGTTACCGTTTTTGTCACTTTCATGTGACTTCACCACCTTTTTAGGAGAAGTCAAAAGTGCATTAAATCCTATGTGGCAACTTTCTTGCATCTCACTTTCATAACCATTTACATGCAAACAAACACCTAAATTGTTAAACGAAAGTGATTTTCTCACTTTCATGTTTTACTTGCATGCAAACAAACATCCCATACTTTATAAAATATGCAAGTATGTCATTCGTTGCTATACATATATATACTTCATAAAATATGCAAGTATGTCACATGTCATCAGTAAGAAACACATATAGAACTTGTTCTCTATGCAACGGAAAGCAACGGAGATATAGTTTTCATAAACTTTATAATCTAAGCAATAAATGACGGAACAAAAAACAATATCTGAATTTTTAAAGTGTGATTCCAGAAACTAAATATGCTTTTATTTCAGTAAAATTGTTGCATAGACTAGATCAGGTAATATATTCTTTAGTCGTGGAAACAACAATATACACTAATATAATTTGAAAGTTTAAAATACTAAACAACATAGATGGAATTGGCTCTAATACCACATATAAGATTTACTTGAATAGATAATTACAGAGCACACAACGGAATTAAATCAAATATAAAATACATCCAGCCATTGTTGTCTAGAACGATCTGCAACTCAGCTGATTAGATCAAAATTAGAGATAATATGAGCACAACAGAAACAATAATAAAATTAGATCACCGTTAGAAATAAATAAAATAAAGAAACACGGAAAGAATTTCTAGTCTATGCCTTACTGAATAGGCTGAATCTGATGGAGGAACTATGGCCATATTTATAGGCTAGACTAGGACCGTTCTGTTATAACTAGAATTCTTAAAAGATAAGACTTCTTAAAAAATAAGTTTTCATCCATCAGAGAAACTATCTAGATATGATCATATCTCAATCTACTATAACATTTTATAGGATAAGAATTTCAAATACCATAACATATAATGTGGGCCAAAACTTTATCCGGATACAACAAGGGACAATTCAAGAAGAGAAAACAACCTCACACGAGCATTGCTTTAGGGGCTAGTTTGGATTTATTTTTCCAAATTATTTTCGCACTCCACAACATATCAATGTAAGGTTCATTTTCTTTTTTTCAATTTGTATTAAAATTGACGACTTATTAATGGATTCTATATTCCTCTCTCTTACAGTGAGAAAACAGGTTAAAAGAATATAGTCTAGTTAGTATTATTATTATTTTAGAAGTTGTGAATTCGTAGCTCAGTACACATTCAGGTCATCACTTTCATTTATAGGGGTTTTTTCATCTATTTAGTTTGGATTCCGCTAAATTTTAAAGAGTTTTTTTCCACTCTATATGAATATGCTCACTTTTATAAGGACCGTGATTTAAGAATAAGAAATTATGAGTGAAACATGAATATTTTTATTCTGTTTGAAACTGCAACTCATATATAGAAAATAGTTGAAAAAATTGAACACAGACATAAAAACAGACAATTTTATAATAGTTGGGGTTCCGCCTGCAAACCATTAAAATAGGACTATTTATAGAAATCACATTTGATTGTCAATTTATACATAAACAACTTTTAAACTATTGTTTATTACAATCACCCACTTAAAATTACTTTTAAGTCAAGTTTTTTGATTTTACTATAATTAGTTGTTAAATTCTAAGTATATTAAAGAGATGATCCTTAGTTAAGGTTAGGTGGGATCAGTTATTGAAAAATAATTGAAAAGTGAGACTAGATGGTTGATTGCAACAAAAATCTTTTAAAAGTGATATGTGTACAAATTGACAATAAAAGAGGGTTTTTATAAAATGACTTGGAAGATGGATTTTATATATATAAAAACCCTAATAGTTTTTGTGCAAAAATACATGCCGCCAGAGAGGCCCGCAACGTTTTCAACAAGTTACCAAAAGTAAAGATTCTATTAGAATACATTCTAAAAAGAGGTGATCTATCTATGTATCATTTACGAATGGTTAAATAATTAGTTTGAAAATTATAATTCATCTCTTTAAGTTACAGATCACATTATCCCTTTAGGGATGATTCTGATAGAGCCCCTAAGGCCTTTCCAAGCGTCTTCATAACTGCATAATGACGAAAATACCCCTTTCAGAACGGGCAGAGCCGCAGAGGACACCCGTCAATAACGGCGAGCAACTAGGGGAGGGGCAAAAATGCGAAAAGAAGAATTGGTCCCGCTTTTAACTGTTGCTCTGCACGTTCAGCCTGGAGAATCACGTGTGATGTAGATCCCTTGAGACCGCCACGTGTCGGTCAATCGGTGGTCTCCCACTGGCCGTACGCCTTATTCCCAATCTGAAAAATAAAATAAAAAACAGTTCCCTCTTCCGTTTTAGAAGAACCTACTTATCATGAATATTGATAAGCTGATGTGCTTATCACATCGTTCAGAGTGAACAGCTATCGCCCATTACGCAAGAAAGCGACAGAATAATAACATCTGCAATAAAATAATGGGAATCAATTAATGCACCGATTTTGTCGCAATTGGGATACCCTCACCCTCTGTTGCTACTAAAATCACGTCCTTTATGAACAGATAGTGGGTGCAATATAATAAATAAAAGAGGACGGTCTTCTCAGTTTTCAGCAGGTGGACGGTACGAGGATGGTGACGTGGCGGCAGTGGGGAATTTCGATGGTATTTCCCCTAATTTTAAATTTTTAATGACGATTTTGCCCCTCAGGCTGCCCCATAAGTCCATAAGCGACATGGACTTTTCTGCCCCGGACTGTCCTTGCGACGTGACCAGGATCGGTTTACTATATTACCCTTAGTTTCGTACAGAAAGTCAAGTGCTGATGTGACGTTTTTGTGGCAAAATGGTAATTCTTATAAAGTTTTAGGGGTAGGGCAGTAATTTGAATGCTCCAGGATTTTGTTTCCTCGGGCTGTATAAATGCGTGAGGGAGGAAAGGGATAAAGGGGAACTCTAGGAGCAGAGGCAGCGCCATATAAAAGGCGAAAGTTAGAGAGAGAAAATCTCGAAACCCTAGAAATTGAAAGGTTCTGAGCTCGGAATCTTGTCGAAACTCAACGTTGAATCGTTTTTTTCCCCTGATCGGAGGCCAGATTGATAGTTTTGTTGAGGTTTTGAAAGGGGGAGCTTCGTTGAGTTCAGATCCGGTAGCAGATCGTTGAAAGGAGCTCATTTGATGGGGTTTTCATCATTTTCTTGGGGTTTTTCGGTTGGTTTTGGGAGTTTGAGGTTTTGTTTTGGTTGTGAGCTTTGATCTGGGGAGAGAGGAGGAGGAGCTGAATTTTTTTGAATTTTCTGGATTTTTTTTTATTTTAATATTTGATGTTTATTTGAAGTTTGGTAGTTGGGTGGAGTTTCGTTTGGAAGTGTGAGAAAGGAAGTGGCTTTCGTCGTTTTCTAGTAAATTAAAAAAAAAGGGGAAATTAAAAACGGGATTTTGCGCTGGAGCGTTTAGGAGTTGCGGGAACTATGTCCTCTTTGAGTAGGGAACTCGTTTTCCTCATTCTCCAGTTCTTGGATGAGGAGAAATTTAAAGAGGCTGTTCACAGGTAAAATGCAATCTCCATTTATTTTTAAAAAATTTTTTGGGGGCTTATTTCCCCTTTTTTCACTTTCACACTTCAAAGTCGAAATTCCATTCCACTTTGATACTTTAGGCAAGTCGTATAGTTTTCAGCTTTCTTTTGCCCTGTTTTCTGTTGATAATTTTTGGCTTATTTGGAAATTTCAGGTTGGAGCAGGAGTCGGGGTTTTACTTCAATATGAAGCATTTCGAGGAGCAAGTTCAAGCAGGAGAATGGGATGAAGTCGAGAAGTATCTCGGCGGATTTACGAAGGTCGAGGACAATAGGTACTCGATGAAAATCTTCTTCGAGATCAGGAAGCAGAAGTATCTTGAAGCTCTTGATAGGTGGGTGTTTCAATTTTGATGACATTTTTGTTGTATTTTGGTTTTCTGAACTTGGGCAATTGTGTTTATTTCAGTCATGACAGAGCTAAAGCAGTGGAAATACTGGTTAAGGATCTTAAGGTCTTTGCTTCATTCAATGAAGAGCTCTTCAAGGAGATTACCCATTTGCTCACCCTTGACAATTTCAGGTATTTTAGCTATATCCTCTTATGATGGTCTTGGTTTATTAGTTTTAGATGTTAGATTTAAATCTACATTTGTAATTGTACAGGCAGAATGAGCAACTATCTAAATATGGAGATACAAAGTCCTTCGAAATATAATGCTCTTGGAGCTTAAGAAGCTTATTGAGGCTAACCCTTTGTTTCGTGACAAGCTTACACTCCCAGCCTTCAAAGCTTCTAGATTGCTAACATTGATTAACCAAAGGTATTATACATACTATGTGCTTGTCTTACACCTTCTTCCTTGAGGACATTTCAAATTCTTATGTTCGAATATGGACTTCACAGTATAAGAAAAGTGCTTTCTTTCTGGAGTTACTATCTAAAATCATTGTTCAACGTGAGGGGTGTATACATTTTATCTTTACTTGGTCTATTGCATGATATATAGGACATAAAACTCTGTGCTGATTAACCTTTTACCACTTAAGGAGTAAGGGCCATTGGCTGATATTTATGTGCAGATAACTAATGATCGATATCAAATTAGCTATTCAATTTATTATATCTGAAATTGGTAGTGCAGGAAATATAAAATTTTTGCACACTTAATTTCCTATTGTTAAATGTGTTTATTTATTTCTTCTATGAGCATACTTTTTGTCAATTGATTTCTCTATTAATAATATATATATTACTGCTAGTCTTAATTGGCAGCATCAACTTTGCAAGAACCCTCGCCCCAACCCTGACATCAAGACACTTTTTATGGATCACACATGTGCTCCTACCAATGGAACAAGGCCTCCACCGACCAATGGTCCGCTTGTAGGACCTATTCCTAAGTCCGGGCCTTTTCCTCCTCTAGGTGTTCATAGTGTAAGTGAAAAGTACCGCCAATGTCTATATCTCTTCCTCTTGTCCATCCTTTCACATGTAACTGTAACTTTTAATATTTGCTGTTTCTTTAGATGCAACCTTTCCAGTCTGTAATTGCTCCATCTGCAAGTGCAATTGCAGGATGGATGACGGGTGGTAATCCATCGATGCCACATGCTGCTGTAGCCCAAGGGCCTCCAGGTCTTGTACAGCCTCCTAATGCAAGTGAGTGAATCAAATGTCTTAAGTTTTGTGGATATCATATGGTTTGAAATTTTGTATTCAATTGAGTTGGAATGTACTTTTGTAGCTGCATTTTTGAAGCAACCTAGAGCTCCTGCGAATGCTGCTGGTATGGATTATCATACAGCTGATTCTGAACACTTGATGAAGAGAATGCGAACTGGCCATTCTGATGAGGTACTTTATACTTTTTTAGAGTCAGAATATATATGCATACGAATGATCATAACCAAGTTCCTTTTATAGCTGTCATTCTCTGGCGCCTCACATCCACCCAATATTTGTTCCCAAGATGATCTTCCCAAATCTGTAGTGCGAACACTTAGTCAGGGTTCTAATGTCATGAGCTTGGATTTCCATCCACATCATCAAACATTACTTTTAGGTATATTCTTGTGATGGTATTTGATTGATCGATCGCATTGTAAGTTTTGAGCTAGTAGTCCTTTCTCTTGATCGTAACTGATTTACGTACCCACAATTATCTCTTCCATAGTTGGAACAAATGTTGGAGATATTGGAATATGGGAAGTTGGATCTCGGGAGAGGCTAGCACACAAGAGTTTTAAGGTCTGGGATGTACAAAACTGTTCTGTGCCCCTAGAGGTACTTTCTGGTTTTGTACCTTTCTATGCTGAATTTAATATGGTGATTTCCGTGATATTTCTACTTGATGATGCCTGTTTAATTGTGTTTTCTTGATCTATTCATCAATAGAACTTGATCTATTTTGCAGGCAGCATTGCTGAAAGATGCTATTGTATCTGTCAATCGTTGCGTATGGAGCCCCGATGGATCTGTCATTGGTACTAATGAAAGCAATTGCTTTTCCTGTTTAATGGTCCTGTTTTAGTACACGGGTTTCCTTGCTTTTGCAGAAATTTGTGGTATGAGATTTACTGGTGGTAACTTTTGCAATGATCTTTAATAGGGGTTGCTTTCTCAAAGCATCTAGTTCACACATATGCTTATATTCCAAATGGAGAGCTGAGGCAACAGTTAGAAGTGAGTTGTAAACCTTAACTTTGTTAGGCAGACAATATATGGTGTTATTTACCTGTTATATTTGTGTGCAGATTGATGCTCATATAGGTGGTGTCAATGACATTGCATTTTCTCATCCCAATAAAAGCTTGTCAATCATTACCTGTGGTGATGATAAGACAATTAAGGTTTGTCCAACAAGGATCTCTTTAAGTTCTAATGCTATTTCAACTGACAAAATACCTTATAATGCTCATGACATGACTTGCAGGTATGGGATGCTACCACAGGACAGAAACATCATGTGTTCGAAGGTCATGAAGCTCCTGTATATTCTGTTTGTCCTCACCAGAAGGAGACAATACAGGTTTCCTTCGTCACTGGCTCATTCTAAATTTGGTAGTCATTGTTTTGAAAATCTACGTAGAATTAGTTATTACAAGACTGGTGAATTTGTTCTTTATTTATCTTTGATTTTTCTGGGAAATGGATTGAGTTTTTAGTAAGGAAAGCTCCTAAATGCAATGCCTTTATCATCTTACCCTAAACCTGTATGCAGTTTATATTCTCAACTGCTGTTGATGGAAAGATCAAAGCGTGGCTATATGATAATTCTGGATCTAGGGTAGATTATGATGCTCCTGGACTCTGGTGCACCACAATGGCATATAGTGCTGATGGCTCAAGGTACAAGTTGTTGCATCTCTTTCTTCATCGTATATGATGCTTAGCTTGCTAGTTTAGCTTATGAAAGTAATGTTTTCATCTTCCTCGTTTACCTTGGCTTTTTCATGATCTTAATTTGTTTGAAAAAAATGTCTCGAAATATGGGTCTCTGTTAGTCCATTCTGCTCAAGCATTTAGGCTAGCTACAGCCTTTCACTACTCTGGTTCTTTTGTATAACTACTCTTTATCATCCTCTCTGCACCTGCTTCAGGCTATTTTCATGTGGAACTAGTAAAGATGGTGATTCCCATTTGGTTGAGTGGAATGAATCAGAAGGCGCCATTAAAAGGACATACTCTGGATTCAGGAAATGCTCACTAGGCGTTGTACAATTTGACACAACCAGGAATCATTTCTTAGCTGCTGGAGATGAATTTATGATTAAGTTCTGGGACATGGATAATACCAATTTATTGACTACAACAGATGCTGAGGGGGGATTGACAGTGAGTCGCATTTGTTTTGATAATATACTTCCGACATAACTAATCCTGAACACTTACAGATTTCTGTATTTTGGTTCTTTGCTGCAGGCAAGTCCTCGACTAAGATTTAACAAAGAGGGATCTTTGCTTGCTGTTACAACTAATGATAATGGAATTAAGATCTTAGCAAACATTGATGGACAGCGCTTGCTCAGGATGCTGGAGAGCAGAACTTTTGAAGGCTCTCGAGGCCCTCAGCAAATTAATTCCAAGGTAATGCTACCATACAGCTTAACTTATCTTTACTCGGACATAATCTGGTTCAATAGTTAGTGATTGCATTGGGCTGTTGTTTGATCAAGCTGGGTGGCACATTGTACAATAGACACTTAAAAACCAACCAAACTTCCTCTGCAAATTTGCAGATTCAAGACGATTTTGCCCCTCAGGCTGCCCCATAAGTCCATAACCGACATGGACTTTTCTGCCCCGGACTGTCCTTGCGACGTGACCAGGATCAGTTTACTATATTACCCTTAGTTTCGTACAGAAAGTCAAGTGCTGATGTGACGTTTTGGTGGCAAAATGGTAATTCTTATAAAGTTTTAGGGGTAGGGCAGTAATTTGAATGCTCCAGGATTTTGTTTCCTCGGGCTGTATAAATGCGTGAGGGAGGAAAGGGATAAAGGGGAACTCTAGGAGCAGAGGCAGCGCCATATAAAAGGCGAAAGTTAGAGAGAGAAAATCTCGAAACCCTAGAAATTGAAAGGTTCTGAGCTCGGAATCTTGTCGAAACTCAACGTTGAATCGTTTTTTTTCCCTGATCGGAGGCCAGATTGATAGTTTTGTTGAGGTTTTGAAAGGGGGAGCTTCGTTGAGTTCAGATCCGGTAGCAGATCGTTGAAAGGAGCTCATTTGATGGGGTTTTCATCAGTTTCTTGGGGTTTTTCGGTTGGTTTTGGGAGTTTGACGGTTTGTTTTGGTTGTGAGCTTTGATCTGGGGGGAGAGGAGGAGGAGCTGAATTTTTTTGAATTTTCTGGATTTTTTTTAATTTTAATATTTGATGTTTATTTGAAGTTTGGTAGTTGGGTGGAGTTTCGTTTGGAAGTGTGAGAAAGGAAGTGGCTTTCGTCGTTTTCTAGTAAATTAAAAAAAAAGGGGAAATTAAATACGGGATTTTGCGCTGGAGCGTTTAGGAGTTGCGGGAACTATGTCCTCTTTGAGTAGGGAACTCGTTTTCCTCATTCTCCAGTTCTTGGATGAGGAGAAATTTAAAGAGGCTGTTCACAGGTAAAATGCCAGCTCCTTTTTTTTTTTTAAAATTTTTTTGGGGGGCTTATTTCCCCTTTTTTCACTTTCACACTTCAAAGTCGCAATTCCATTCCACTTTGATACTTTAAGCAAGTCGTATAGTTTTCAGCTTTCTTTTGCCCTGTTTTCTGTTGATAATTTTTGGCTTATTTCGAAATTTCAGGTTGGAGCAGGAGTCGGGGTTTTACTTCAATATGAAGCATTTCGAGGAGCAAGTTCAAGCAGGAGAATGGGATGAAGTCGAGAAGTATCTCGGCGGATTTACGAAGGTCGAGGACAATAGGTACTCGATGAAAATCTTCTTCGAGATCAGGAAGCAGAAGTATCTTGAAGCTCTTGATAGGTGGGTGTTTCAATTTTGATGACATTTTTGTTGTATTTTGGTTTTCTGAACTTGGGCAATTGTGTTTATTTCAGTCATGACAGAGCTAAAGCAGTGGAAATACTGGTTAAGGATCTTAAGGTCTTTGCTTCATTCAATGAAGAGCTCTTCAAGGAGATTACCCATTTGCTCACCCTTGACAATTTCAGGTATTTTAGCTATATCCTCTTATGATGGTCTTGGTTTATTAGTTTTAGATGTTAGATTTAAATCTACATTTGTAATTGTACAGGCAGAATGAGCAACTATCTAAATATGGAGATACAAAGTCCGCTCGAAATATAATGCTCTTGGAGCTTAAGAAGCTTATTGAGGCTAACCCTTTGTTTCGTGACAAGCTTACACTCCCAGCCTTCAAAGCTTCTAGATTGCGAACATTGATTAACCAAAGGTATTATACATACTATGTGCTTGTCTTACACCTTCTTCCTTGAGGACATTTCAAATTCTTATGTTCGAATATGGACTTCACAGTATAAGAAAAGTGCTTTCTTTCTGGAGTTACTATCTAAAATCATTGTTCAACGTGAGGGATGTATACATTTTATCTTTACTTGGTCTATTGCATGATATATAGGACATAAAACTCTGCTGATTAACCTTTTACCACTTAAGGAGTAAGGGCCATTGGCAGATATTTATATGCAGATAACTAATGATCGATATCAAATTAGCTATTCAATTTATTATATCTGAAATTGGTAGTGCAGGAAATATAAAATTTTTGCACACTCAATTTCCTATTGTTAAATGTGTTTATTTATTTCTTCTATGAGCATACTTTTTGTCAATTGATTTCTCTATTAATAATATATATATTACTGCTAGTCTTAATTGGCAGCATCAACTTTGCAAGAACCCTCGCCCCAACCCTGACATCAAGACACTTTTTATGGATCACACATGTGCTCCTACTAATGGAACAAGGCCTCCACCGACCAATGGTCCGCTTGTAGGACCCATTCCTAAGTCCGGGCCTTTTCCTCCTCTAGGTGTTCATAGTGTAAGTGAAAAGTACCGCCAATGTCTATATCTCTTCCTCTTGTCCATCCTTTCACATGTAACTGTAACTTTTAATATTTGCTGTTTCTTTAGATGCAACCTTTCCAGTCTGTAATTGCTCCATCTGCAAGTGCAATTGCAGGATGGATGACGGGTGGTAATCCATCGATGCCACATGCTGCTGTAGCCCAAGGGCCTCCAGGTCTTGTACAGCCTCCTAATGCAAGTGAGTGAATCAAATGTCTTTAGTTTTGTGGATATATGGTTTGAAATTTTGTATTCAATTGAGTTGGAATGTACTTTTGTAGCTGCATTTTTGAAGCAACCTAGAGCTCCTGCGAATGCTGCTGGTATGGATTATCATACAGCTGATTCTGAACACTTGATGAAGAGAATGCGAACTGGCCATTCTGATGAGGTACTTTATACTTTTTTAGAGTCAGAATATATATGCATACGAATGATCATAACCAAGTTCCTTTTATAGGTGTCATTCTCTGGCGCCTCACATCCACCCAATATTTGTTCCCAAGATGATCTTCCCAAATCTGTAGTGCGAACATTTAGTCAGGGTTCTAATGTCATGAGCTTGGATTTCCATCCACATCATCAAACATTACTTTTAGGTATATTCTTGTGATGGTATTTGATTGATCGATCGCATTGTAAGTTTTGAGCTAGTAGTCCTTTCTCTTGATCGTAACTGATTTACGTACCCACAATTTTCTCTTCCATAGTTGGAACAAATGTTGGAGATATTGGAATATGGGAAGTTGGATCTCGGGAGAGGCTAGCACACAAGAGTTTTAAGGTCTGGGATGTACAAAACTGCTCTGTGCCCCTAGAGGTACTTTCTGGTTTTGTACCTTTCTATGCTGAATTTAATATGGTGATTTCCATGATATTTCTACTTGATGATGCCTGTTTAATTGTGTTTTCTTGATCTATTCATCAATAGAACTTGATCTATTTTGCAGGCAGCATTGCTGAAAGATGCTATTGTATCTGTCAATCGTTGCGTATGGAGCTCTGATGGATCTGTCATTGGTACTAATGAAAGCAATTGCTTTTCCTGTTTAATGGTCCTGTTTTAGTACACGGGTTTCCTTGCTTTTGCGGAAATTTGTGGTATGAGATTTACTGGTGGTAACTTTTGCAATGATCTTTAATAGGGGTTGCTTTCTCAAAGCATCTAGTTCACACATATGCTTATATTCCAAATGGAGAGCTGAGGCAACAGTTAGAAGTAAGTTGTAAACCTTAACTTTGTTAGGCAGACAATATATGGTGTTATTTACCTGTTATATTTGTGTGCAGATTGATGCTCATATAGGTGGTGTCAATGACATTGCATTTTCTCATCCCAATAAAAGCTTGTCAATCATTACCTGTGGTGATGATAAGACAATTAAGGTTTGTCCAACAAGGATCTCTTTAAGTTCTAATGCTATTTCGAACTGACAAAATACCTTATAATGCTCATGACATGACTTGCAGGTATGGGATGCTACCACAGGACAGAAACATCATGTGTTCGAAGGTCATGAAGCTCCTGTATATTCTGTTTGTCCTCACCAGAAGGAGACAATACAGGTTTCCTTCGTCACTGGCTCATTCTAAATTTGGTAGTCATTGTTTTGAAAATCTATGTAGAATTAGTTATTACAAGACTGGTGAATTTGTTCTTTATTTATCTTTGATTTTTCTGGGAAATGGATTGAGTTTTTAGTAAGGAAAGCTCCTAAATGCAATGCCTTTATCATCTTACCCTAAACCTGTATGCAGTTTATATTCTCAACTGCTGTTGATGGAAAGATCAAAGCGTGGCTATATGATAATTCTGGATCTAGGGTAGATTATGATGCTCCTGGACTCTGGTGCACCACAATGGCATATAGTGCTGATGGCTCAAGGTACAAGTTGTTGCATCTCTTTCTTCATGGTATATGATGCTTAGCTTGCTAGTTTAGCTTATGAAAGTAATGTTTTCATCTTCCTCTTTTACCTTGGCTTTTTCATGATCTTAATTTGTTTGAAAAAAATGTCTCGAAATATGGGTCTCTGTTAGTCCATTCTGCTCAAGCATTTAGGCTAGCTACAGCCTTTCACTACTCTGGTTCTTTTGTATAACTACTTTTTATCATCCTCTCTGCACCTGCTTCAGGCTATTTTCATGTGGAACTAGTAAAGATGGTGATTCCCATTTGGTTGAGTGGAATGAATCAGAAGGCGCCATTAAAAGGACATACTCTGGATTCAGGAAATGCTCACTAGGCGTTGTACAATTTGACACAACCAGGAATCATTTCTTAGCTGCTGGAGATGAATTTATGATTAAGTTCTGGGACATGGATAATACCAATTTATTGACTACAACAGATGCTGAGGGGGGATTGACAGTGAGTCGCATTTGTTTTGATAATATACTTCCGACATAACTAATCCTGAACACTTACAGATTTCTGTATTTTGGTTCTTTGCTGCAGGCAAGTCCTCGACTAAGATTTAACAAAGAGGGATCTTTGCTTGCTGTTACAACTAATGATAATGGAATTAAGATCTTAGCAAACATTGATGGACAGCGCTTGCTCAGGATGCTGGAGAGCAGAACTTTTGAAGGCTCTCGAGGCCCTCAGCAAATTAATTCCAAGGTAATGCTACCATACAGCTTAACTTATCTTTACTCGGACATAATCTGGTTCAATAGTTAGTGATTGCATTGGGCTGTTGTTTGATCAAGCTGGGTGGCACATTGTACAATAGACACTTAAAAACCAACCAAACTTCCTCTGCAAATTTGCAGATTCGCACAAATAAATTGGAAATCCCTGCAGAGAATTTCATGTAGACTCTTTAGTTATTATGATGAAGGTCTTTACTACTTGGAGTGTAGGCATAATCAGTTTGTTCTGAGGAAGAAATGCAATACAAGATTCCTTGTATGAGACTTCATATGTCTATAGTTTTGGCCATAATTCACTGAGCCGATGCCAGTTCGGTTGCATCCATTGACTTCCATTCAGAACAGTCAATTGTCTAATATCTTAACTCCTTGAATTATAGACCAGTGTGACCCATCTGAACCAGACAATCCTTGTTTTTTGCCACCTTGATCTGCCATTGCTTTCCATATCCAAATCTTAAATTAGACTACCACCTTATTTTAATTATATTGATTTTACTTTAAGTAAGATATTAGGATACGATAGCATAAATTATTTAAACCCATTGGCTGTACATAGTAAATATATTTATGAGTTATGTTGAATTATTTTAATCAGGGCAAAAAGGGAATACTTTTTTTTTTTGGGGGGGGGGGGGAAGACAGGTGTCCTTGAGGCATTGTATGTATATTAAATCTTTCCAATATCAATTGAATCCTAAATATTCCTTTATAACCTATATTTCAGAGTCTAAATTGATAAATAATTGCCCATTATTTCTTTCGTACTTGGACAATTGAAACCACCTGGGAATTAGCTTGGCATAATTTATAAAAAAATAGGGTCATCGCTTTTGGTTTTATGCTTATAGCCACTGGCAACGGCACGGGGAAAAAAAATCAAGGAAAAGCCTTTCAGTTGGTAATGAGCATTGTAACATGTTATTATTTCTCATTACTGTCTTGATACAATTTTTCTACTGAATGATTGTCACTAAGTCTGTATCTTGTTGCACTATACAGGCTCCAATTGTTAATGCACTGGGTTCCATTTCAAATGTTTCTAGCCCTATTGCGTCCACTCTGGAGCGCCCTGGTAGAGTCCCACCTGGAGTGCCTATGAGCAGTCTGGTTAGTCACAAATTTTATACAATTTGTTATTATTTACGTGTAGGAAACATCAAGGTTATAACTTTTAAAAAATTGCAGGCCACTATGGACAATAACAGGGTAATAGACATTAAGCCACGAATTGCAGACGATTCTGACAAGTCAAAGAGCTGGAAATTGGCGGACATAGTTGACTCTGCTCACCTTAAAGCCTTGCGGTTGCCAGACACCATGGCAACACCGAGCAAGGTATATCCATAAATCATATGGACCGGTCCTAATTTCCTAATTTCCTTATTTTTTTTTCGTGATGATAGTAACAGTGTAAGAGAAATAAAAATGCGTGATAATTAAGAAGACAATCGCTAGCATGTTCTCTTTTATTTAAAAACTCATTCCATCTTCCCCAGTAAGTGCTGTTTTGATTTAGTTTTGCACATTTTGGAGGGTTGGTATCTAGGTTACCCGGGCACTTCATCTGGGCTCCCGTCTCCATGTCCGATACTTCCCGTATCCGTGTCCGACACTCCTTGGACACTTCTTGAATATATACATATATTTATTTAGATGTGTACTCAATTATATTATACATGTTTTAGTTTAAAACACTCGTAATACACTTCTTGGACATATATCTGGCAAAATACCAATCTCATATAAATCATTAATTCAATATGTATATATAGTCGTGTCCCCGTATCCCATCTTTTACGAATTTGCCGTGTCCCATATTCGCACTCGTGTCTGTGTCCACACCCGCACCTGTACTTGTGCAACATAGGTTGGTATCCAGCAAACCACTTTTTAAAAGCTATATTGGCACTCTGTCACAGTATTCAATGGCCTCATTTATGTAATATTCAAATAGGCTATAGCATTGACTAACATGCTGCCTCTAACAAGTTATTCATATAAAAATTGATCTTAAAGTACATAATGATGTAACACCATTTGTCTTGCTTTATAATTTCTTTTGCAAGTGAGCAAACTGATAGTTGTTAGTCAAGCATGTAAAGAAAAGTGATTCATCTGCAGTAGAACTAATTCATTTTTCTTATCTTCTATGCTATGTCTATCAAGGTTTATTCTGTATAATTCATACACAACTACAGGTTGTTCGATTGCTATATACGAACTCTGGGTTGGCTGTCTTAGGTCTTGGCTCAAATGCTACCCATAAACTGTGGAAGTGGCAGCGTAATGAAAGAAATTTGCTGGGCAAGGTTAGCATGAGTATCAGTTGTAGGATGTAATTAATCACTTTGTATTTTTCTCAACTGTTGACTTTTTTCCTTCTTATTTTCAGTCTACTGCTTCTGTTGTACCTCATTTGTGGCAGCCAACAAATGGTATTCTTATGACCAATGACACAAATGGCAGCAACCCTGAAGAGTCAACTGCATGTATTGCTTTGTCGAAGAATGATTCTTATGTCATGTCTGCTTCTGGTGGAAAAGTTTCATTGTTCAACATGATGACATTTAAGGTTTAAGGCTCTTTATAGTGTCATCTCGAATTTTACTTTTAGAACCATGTCCTTAGCTCTTTATAGTGTCATCTCAAATTTTACTTTTAGGACCATGTCCTTAGATAAGTTAAAAGTGATATGCTTCTTGTCTGTGACAATTGTGCTGTTGTAAATTAATCTTGTAATTTTTCATAGGTTATGACGACTTTTATGCCACCCCCTCCAGCAGCAACCTTCTTGGCATTTCACCCTCAGGACAATAATATTATTGCCATAGGGATGGAGGATTCCTCTATTCAAATATATAATGTCAGAATCGATGAGGTAATTAAACCACATATTTTATTATCTTCTTGAAGAGTCGGTGCTTTTTTGGTATTACCTATTTATTTAAAAAAATGTTACTGACATGGTTAGTTCATTTTGTCACTTTTAAGGGATCAGTCTTGTTTTCATAGTAAACATGTACATACTTCTGTTGGCCAAAAGTTCTCTGAACCTTTACCATTGCTATTCATTTTAGTGTAGTTCCTTTAGTTCTATGTATATTTCTTTGATCGAACTTTGTTTCAGATATCAGAGCTTACTAGATTCATTTAGAGGGTGTTTGGAGAGGCTTATTTTTTGGTCAAAGTAGCTTTTAAGCTAGCTTTTTCATATCTATCTGTTTGGTACAATACCAAATAAGTTAGCTTATAAGTCTCATTTTTAAAAGCCGGTACACCCCAGCTTTTGAAAAACATACTTATAAGCTAACCCAAATAAGCTAGGTTTGACCAAACAAATTACTATTTTACCCAAATAAATTTTAAGCAAATTTTATTATAAAAGTCAAAAGCCATCAAAAGCTAACATAGCTTAAAAGCTTGAAAAAACAAGCCTCCCCAAACACCCTCTTAATCTCTTCACCTCATCAGGTGGTGGATTTAATAGCATGAAACCTATTAATCTGAAAGCACGATGAAGAGCAATAGAAGTCCACAGCCCTCTTGATTGACACCAACAAGTATAATCATATAGCACCAAGAGCAATAATCCTGTATGCCATATGGGCATTTGACATTTTCGGACTTCTGAAAACAATATAAAAGATGTTGAGGTAGTTAAGCAGAAATGTCAGTGATGGTTTTAAACCTTTATTGTTGGTGTTCAGAATTTATTACTTGGTGATGAAGATAAACCCAGAGTTTCTTTAAGATACCAATTGGTTTATTCCATCCAAAGGCAAGTTATATAGGTTCACATAAATGTTGAACAGGAGTGTAAATTAGCATGTATGTTTTAGATGGTTTAAAAGTAAAGGTGGAATTAGACCAGTAATTTCTGTGTGTAGTACAGATGGACAAAAAAAGTATATATATATATATATATATATATATATATATATATATATATATATATATATATATATATATATATATATATATAGAGAGAGAGAGAGAAAAGCTCCTATAATTTATAGAGAGAGAGAGAGAAAAGCTCCTATAATTTAAGTGGATAGAAATACTTGTACACCAACTTTTTATCCACTAGATTTGCTTTGACATTTGTGCTAGCATGTGATGCAAATCAATGCACACATCTCAAAGATACCCTTCATGTCTTGCACAAATTTCAAAGCAAATCTAATGGATAAAAAAGTTGGTGGACAAGTTTTTCTATCCACCTGAGTTTATAGGAGCTTTACTCTCTCTCTCTCTATATATATATATATATATATATATATATATATATATATATATATATCCGGTCTTTTCTAAGACTGTAAAGGGAAAATGTTTCAAATTTTTCTTTTCAATCATCTATTACTGTAACCAAATGAATATGAAAAATGCTTGGAACATAAAACATGATATGCATGAGAGTGTGTGACTATGGCCGAGAAGACTCTTCAAACATGAAATCAAGATGACTGAATTTTTATATGAACCATGTATGTTATTCCTTTATATCTTGAGCACTTAGGCCTTAATTGTTCAGGACAAAATGCAGAGGACTTCCTATAACTATATATTATTCAAAATGGCATAAAAAGTAAAATGACCATGGGTAGTTATGTAATATTAGAGACACATTTGGTATTACTGTCTGTTAACAATAGTTGTTTATTTGTTATTTAGTTGTCGCTTCACATCGTTTACCATGGGTTTTGCTAAAACCTGTTTCTGCACATTTATGCTTCTTTTTACTGTTTAGTCTATGGGTTGGCTGCAGGTTAAAACCAAGCTCAAAGGCCACCATGAGAAAATCACCGCCTTGCATTCTCCCAAACATTGAATGTTCTTGTGTCCTCAGGAGCTGATGCTCAGGTAGGTTTGACAATTCTTGTTATGAATGTTTGCCCTACAGATGCAAGCCATTGGAAATTTCTGCTTTCAATTTCATGTTATTAGCCTTACATGTTGCATTATCTGTAAATGATACTTCAATTGATCTGATTAATGTTCTTTATTTTTTTAAATTTAAACAGTTATGTGTTTGGAACATTGATGGATGGGAGAAGAGGAAGTCTAAATTTATTCAGGCACCTGCTGGCCGTGCACACCCACTGGTTGGGGACACAAGAGTTCAGTTTCACAATGATCAGACACACATTTTGGTTTCCCACGAAAGCCAGATTTCGATTTACGACAGCAAGCTAGAATGCTTAAGGACGGTTAGTTTTTACCCTCATGCATTGAAGGGAAAGTAAATTGAAGGTTCTTGATTTCTGTCATAAATTTGGATTAACTGCACATAGATCCCCTGCACTATTGCTGTTTTGCGTTTACTGCCCCTGTAGTTTCACTGTTGCAGATGGACCCCTGCTTTAATTTTTTTGAACTCTTTTACCATCGGTAAAATTTTAACAGATACTGCCCTGATTGAAATTAGGAGTCTAGTTGAGGGTAAAAGAGTAAATTTTTTAACTCAGAGGGTCTATTTTCCATGATAAAACTACAGAGGTAGTAAATTCAAAACAGAAACACTAGAGGGGTGTATGTGCAATTAACCTATAATTTCTGCTTTTATTTATCTTGAGACTCTTTCCTGGATTTGGCACCTATATTTACTTCCAAAAAGTTCTCAAGATGCTTGAGTTCAGTTTCACAATGATCAGACACACATTTTGGTTTCCCATGAAAGCCAGATTTCGATTTACGACAGCAAGCTAGAATGCTTAAGGACGGTTAGTTTTTACCCTCATGCATTGAAGGGAAAGTAAATTGAAGGTTCTTGATTTCTGTCATAAATTTGGATTAACTGCACATAGATCCCCTGCACTATTGCTGTTTTGCGTTTACTGCCCCTGTAGTTTCACTGTTGCAGATGGACCCCTGCTTTAATTTTTTTGAACTCTTTTACCATCGGTAAAATTTTAACAGATACTGCCCCTGATTGAAATTAGGGAGTCTAGTTGAGGGTAAAAGAGTAAATTTTTTTTAACTCAAGAGGGTCTATTTTCCATGATAAAACTACAGAGGTAGTAAATTCAAAACAGAAACACTAGAGGGGTGTATGTGCAATTAACCTATAATTTCTGCTTTTATTTATCTTGAGACTCTTTCCTGGATTTGGCACCTATATTTACTTCCGAAAAAGTTCTCAAGATGCTTAAGTTCAGTTTCACAATGATCAGACACACATTTTGGTTTCCCATGAAAGCCAGATTTCGATTTACGACAGCAAGCTAGAATGCTTAAGGACGGTTAGTTTTTACCCTCATGCATTGAAGGGAAAGTAAATTGAAGGTTCTTGATTTCTATCATAAATTTGGATTAATTGCACATAGATCCCCTGCAGTATTGCTGTTTTGTGTTTACTGCCCTGGAGTTTCACTGTTGCAGATAGACCCCTGCTTTAATATTTTTTTAACTCTTTTACCATCGGTAAAATTTTAACAGATACTGCCCCTGATTGAAATTAGGGAGTCTAGTTGAGGGTAAAAGAGTAATTTTTTTTAACTCGAGGGTCCATTGTCCATGACAAAACTACAGAGGTAGTAAATTCAAAACAGAAACACTAGAGGGGTGTATGTGCAATTAACCTATAATTTCTGCTTTTCTTTATCTGGAGACTCTTTCCTGGATTTGGCACCTATATTTACTTCCGAAAAAGTTCTCAAGATGCTTAAGTTCTTCAAAATTTTCTGCTGACCTTATTTGACCAAGAGGAACCAGATATCCTTGATTGCCTCTTATTTCTTATGAACTAAGTTGTGACCTTTCAAGAGGCTGGTATTCAATATTTTTTGAACAATGAATGTTCATTTTGTAAATTGCAGTGGTCACCTAGAGATTCTCTCTCTGCTCCAATTTCAAGTGCAGTATACTCATGCAATGGGATGCTGGTGTATGCTGGATTTTGTGATGGTGCAGTTGGAGTTTTTGATGCCGATAGCCTAAGACTTTGTTGCCGGATTGCACCTTCTGCCTATATTTCGCCTTCTGCTTCCAGGTAACAATGACAGTTATGCACATGCCTTCTTTACTCATACGCATCTTCAGTATTGAATCCTTTTCGATGGTCAAAACCTTGAATGTATTAGTACCAAAATGATCTTATATAGTTTGCCTGCGCTTACAAATCTCTCGCAAGATGCATAACCCAGTTTGTGTTTCAAGTTAAAACCAATTTATGCATTATCTTTTTCTACATACATTACGGTTGATATTTGAATTGGATTCTTGGTGCCCCAAGAGCAGAAGAACAGTTAGCTCATGCACTGATTTTCAAACCTTCAATCTCCATTGATCCAAGAGCAAACGGTTCGTCGACCACCAACTATCCAACAAACAATGACTACAAAATAGTTTAACGATTTGATTGGGAAAACATTCCAGTGATTCCCTATCAACTGGATACTTGGTGCACCAAGAGCGGAAGACCAATTATCTTATGCATAATTTCCAAACCCTCGATCTTGTTGATCACCCAAGAGCAGGCAGTTCTTGAAGCACCGACTATCCGTGAACAATGACCTCAAAATTCTTATTACTTTTTTAATTAGCAATGGATCGGTCTATCCTATGGTGATCGCTCTCACCCGTCAGAGCGAACCAGATAGCAGTGGGGATGAGCGACGGAACAGTGTACGTAGTGGAGCCATCGGATGCAGATCTGAAATGGGGAAACCCGTCTCCGCAAGAGAATGGAGGAGGATCTCTCCCCTCTATTTCCTCCAATCCTTCGCTTAGCAGTCAAGCATCAGAACCGCCCGCAGCAAGGTGACAGAAATTGCTGCCTGTTATAGGAAATATATAGGAATGATTCAGTGTTCGTAAGATGAAAGCTAATGATTAGCTTAGGTTTCAGTTGTAAAGTTGGTTGTATGTGTTTTTCCATTAGTTGTTCACATGTACTTATTTGATGGTGAAAGTGCAGGAGGATGGATTCTGGTATACAATAAGAAATAACTTCTGTGGTGATGATTTTCCCCTTGGTTGTAGAAATTAATGGGGGGCAGCGAAGCGAGGATTTTTTTTTTGTGAGTGGGGGCCGTGGCGGGACCCAGGGAATAGTGAGGGCAGGTTAACATTAATAGATAAATATAATATTGATAAGCCCACTAAAATAAATTCAGTAACACATTCTGACATCAAATGAATAGAAATTTAACGATATTTTTATATTTTGGTATCTTTGTATTGTCAACTTATTATCAGTGCTCTTAAACGTACAAATTAAGACCCTTTTAAAACATAAATAATCCATTATATAAATTAAGATCCATTAGACTTCAATTTATGATATTGACAATCAATTGATTATTTCCAAACTAGACTGATTTGTAACTAATTCACTATACAAATTGAAAATAGCTGCATATGCATCTTAGGACCCGTTAGACTTCAATATTCTTTTAAAATTAACCTCAAACAGACCATCGCACAAACTGTTTTTTGTTAATGATTATTATTCAACATAATAATTTAATTTGAAACTCTTAATGTAAATAATCCACAAATTTAAAATTTATTCCGAGAATCCGACTCTCAGTCTATGAATCTAAAGCAAAAGTTTAAGAATCCAAGCCAAAAGTTTAAGAATCCAAGCCAAAAGTTTAAGAATCCAAACCAAAAGTTTAAGAATCCAAACCAAAAGTTTAAGAATCCAAGCCAAAAGTTTAAGAATTCTACTCATAAAAATTAAAATCCAATTCGAGAGTCCGGGGCTCTAACCATAAATTCTGAGTCCAGGTCTCAATCCAAAAATGTCGGATTCATGAATAATTGTCCGAGTCCAAATCAACAATCCGGAACGAATAACACCCCCTTAGAACAAATAAAGTCATAGAAATTTAACTTACTTTTAGCAAACTCCTGCCGCTTCTCTAGTGCTCTTCTAATGGCAGACCCCAATATGGTTTTTTTTCCTTCGTTTTTTTCTCTTGATATGTGATGACGAGAGTAAGAGTGACATTTGGTTAGAGATTTTTAGGATGAGAATAAGGTTTAATTAATAGATATTGAGTTTAACAAACTAGATCTTACCAACGTCTAATTACACTTAAGTAAAAGTTAATTATATTTAACAGTAGGGAAAATGCTTTGAGGCCTCTTTTTTTATAAGTGCATGTTTGGTTCCCAAACAAAACCCCTTGAAACCTCTTTCCGCAGTCTGACATGGTTAGTTCATTTTGTCACTTTTAAGGGATCAGTCTTGTTTTCATAGTAAACATGTACATACTTCTGTTGGCCAAAAGTTCTCTGAACCTTTACCATTGCTATTCATTTTAGTGTAGTTCCTTTAGTTCTATGTATATTTCTTTGATCGAACTTTGTTTCAGATATCAGAGCTTACTAGATTCATTTAGAGGGTGTTTGGAGGCTTATTTTTGGTCAAAGTAGCTTTTAAGCTAGCTTTTTCATATCTATCTGTTTGGTACAATACCAAATAAGTTAGCTTATAAGTCTCATTTTTAAAAGCCGGTACACCCACTTTTGAAAAACATACTTGGTCTTTTTATGGGAGATTGTGTGCTGGGTTCAAGTCTTCTCCCTCTCCTCTCTCTCTCTCTCTCTCTCTCTCTCTCTCTCTCTCTCTCTCTCTCTCTCTCTCTCTATATATATATATATATATATATATATATATATATATATATATATATATATATATATATATATATATATATATATATATATATATATATATATATATATATATATATATATATATATATATATATATATATATATATATATATATATATATATATATATATATATATATATATATATATATATATATATATATATATATATATATATATATATATATATATATATATATATATATATATATATATATATATATATATATATATATATATATATATATATATATATATATATATATATATATATATATATATATATATATATATATATATATATATATATATATATATATATATATATATATATATATATATATATATATATATATATATATATATATATATATATATATATATATATATATATATATATATATATATATATATATATATATATATATATATATATATATATATATATATATATATATATATATATATATATATATATATATATATATATATATATATATATATATATATATATATATATATATATATATATATATATATATATATATATATATATATATATATATATATATATATATATATATATATATATATATATATATATATATATATATATATATATATATATATATATATATATATATATATATATATATATATATATATATATATATATATATATATATATATATATATATATATATATATATATATATATATATATATATATATATATATATATATATATATATATATATATATATATATATATATATATATATATATATATATATATATATATATATATATATATATATATATATATATATATATATATATATATATATATATATATATATATATATATATATATATATATATATATATATATATATATATATATATATATATATATATATATATATATATATATATATATATATATATATATATATATATATATATATATATATATATATATATATATATATATATATATATATATATATATATATATATATATATATATATATATATATATATATATATATATATATATATATATATATATATATATATATATATATATATATATATATATATATATATATATATATATATATATATATATATATATATATATATATATATATATATATATATATATATATATATATATATATATATATATATATATATAGAGAGAGAGAGAGAGAGAGAGAGAGAGAGAGAGAGAGAGAGAGAGAGATATATATATATATATATATATATATATATATATATATATATATATATATATATATATATATATATATATATATATATATATATATATATATATATATATATATATATATATATATATATATATATATATATATATATATATATATATATATATATATATATATATATATATATATATATATATATATATATATATATATATATATATATATATATATATATATATATATATATATATATATATATCCGGTCTTTTGACCAAACAAATTACTATTTTACCCAAATAAATTTTAAGCAAATTTTATTATAAAAGTCAAAAGCCATCAAAAGCTAACATAGCTTAAAAGCTTGAAAAACAAGCCTCCCAAACACCCTCTTAATCTCTTCACCTCATCAGGTGGTGGATTTAATAGCATGAAACCTATTAATCTGAAAGCACGATGAAGAGCAATAGAAGTCCACAGCCCTCTTGATTGACACCAACAAGTATAATCATATAGCACCAAGAGCAATAATCCTGTATGCCATATGGGCATTTGACATTTTGGACTTCTGAAAACAATATAAAAGATGTTGAGGTAGTTAAGCAGAAATGTCAGTGATGGTTTTAAACCTTTATTGTTGGTGTTCAGAATTTATTACTTGGTGATGAAGATAAACCCAGAGTTTCTTTAAGATACCAATTGGTTTATTCCATCCAAAGGCAAGTTATATAGGTTCACATAAATGTTGAACAGGAGTGTAAATTAGCATGTATGTTTTAGATGGTTTAAAAGTAAAGGTGGAATTAGACCAGTAATTTCTGTGTGTAGTACAGATGGACAAAAAAGTATATATATATATATATATATATATATATATATATATATATATATATAGAGAGAGAGAGAGAGAGAGAGAGAGAGAGAGAGAGAGAGAGAGATATATATATATATATAGAGAGAGAGAGAGAAAAGCTCCTATAAATTTAAGTGGATAGAAATACTTGTACACCAACTTTTTATCCACTAGATTTGCTTTGACATTTGTGCTAGCATGTGATGCAAATCAATGCACACATCTCAAAGATACCCTTCATGTCTTGCACAAATTTCAAAGCAAATCTAATGGATAAAAAGTTGGTGGACAAGTTTTTCTATCCACCTGAGTTTATAGGAGCTTTACTCTCTCTCTCTCTCTATATATATATATATATATATATATATATATATATATATATCCGGTCTTTTCTAAGACTGTAAAGGGAAAATGTTTCAAATTTTTCTTTTCAATCATCTATTACTGTAACCAAATGAATCATTATGAAAATGTATCTTGGAACATAAAACATGATATGCATGAGAGTGTGTGACTATGGCCCGGAGAAGACTCTTCAAACATGAAATCAAGATGACTGAATTTTTTTTATATGAACCATGTATGTTATTCCTTTATATCTTGAGCACTTAGGCCTTAATTGTTCAGGACAAAATGCAGAGGACTTCCTATAACTATATATTATTCAAAATGGCATAAAAAAGTAAAATGACCATGGGTAGTTATGTAATATTAGAGACACATTTGGTATTACTGTCTGTTAACAATAGTTGTTTATTTGTTATTTAGTTGTCGCTTCACATCGTTTACCATGGGTTTTGCTAAAACCTGTTTCTGCACATTTATGCTTCTTTTTTACTGTTTAGTCTGCGGGGTTGGCTGCAGGTTAAAACCAAGCTCAAAGGCCACCATGAGAAAATCACCGGCCTTGCATTCTCCCAAACATTGAATGTTCTTGTGTCCTCAGGAGCTGATGCTCAGGTAGGTTTGACAATTCTTGTTATGAATGTTTGCCCTACAGATGCAAGCCATTGGAAATTTCTGCTTTCAATTTCATGTTATTAGCCTTACATGTTGCATTATCTGTAAATGATACTTCAATTGATCTGATTAATGTTCTTTATTTTTTTAAATTTAAACAGTTATGTGTTTGGAACATTGATGGATGGGAGAAGAGGAAGTCTAAATTTATTCAGGCACCTGCTGGCCGTGCACACACACTGGTTGGGGACACAAGAGTTCAGTTTCACAATGATCAGACACACATTTTGGTTTCCCACGAAAGCCAGATTTCGATCTACGACAGCAAGCTAGAATGCTTAAGGACGGTTAGTTTTACCCTCATGCATTGAAGGAAAGTAAATTGAAGGTTCTTGATTTCTGTCATAAATTTGGATTAACTGCACATAGATCCCCTGCACTATTGCTGTTTTCGTTTACTGCCCTGTAGTTTCACTGTTGCAGATGGACCCCTGCTTTAATTTTTTTGAACTCTTTTACCATCGGTAAAATTTTAACAGATACTGCCCCTGATTGAAATTAGGGAGTCTAGTTGAGGGTAAAAGAGTAAATTTTTTTAACTCAGAGGGTCTATTTTCCATGATAAAACTACAGAGGTAGTAAATTCAAAACAGAAACACTAGAGGGGTGTATGTGCAATTAACCTATAATTTCTGCTTTTATTTATCTTGAGACTCTTTCCTGGATTTGGCACCTATATTTACTTCCGAAAAAGTTCTCAAGATGCTTGAGTTCAGTTTCACAATGATCAGACACACATTTTGGTTTCCCATGAAAGCCAGATTTCGATTTACGACAGCAAGCTAGAATGCTTAAGGACGGTTAGTTTTTACCCTCATGCATTGAAGGGAAAGTAAATTGAAGGTTCTTGATTTCTATCATAAATTTGGATTAATTGCACATAGATCCCCTGCAGTATTGCTGTTTTGTGTTTACTGCCCTGGAGTTTCACTGTTGCAGATGGACCCCTGCTTTAATATTTTTTTAACTCTTTTACCATCGGTAAAATTTTAACAGATACTGCCCCTGATTGAAATTAGGGAGTCTAGTTGAGGGTAAAAGAGTAAATTTTTTTTAACTCGAGGGTCCATTGTCCATGACAAAACTACAGAGGTAGTAAATTCAAAACAGAAACACTAGAGGGGTGTATGTGCAATTAACCTATAATTTCTGCTTTTCTTTATCTGGAGACTCTTTCCTGGATTTGGCACCTATATTTACTTCCGAAAAAGTTCTCAAGATGCTTAAGTTCTTCAAAATTTCCTGCTGACCTTATTTGACCAACAGGAACCAGATACCCTTGATTGCCTCTTATTTCTTATGAACTAAGTTGTGACCTTTCAAGAGGCTGGTATTCAATATTTTTGAACAATGAATGTTCATTTTGTAAATTGCAGTGGTCACCTAGAGATTCTCTCTCTGCTCAATTTCAAGTGCAGTATACTCATGCAATGGGATGCTGGTGTATGCTGGATTTTGTGATGGTGCAGTTGGAGTTTTGATGCCGATAGCCTAAGACTTTGTTGCGGATTGCACCTTCTGCCTATATTTGCCTTCTGCTTCCAGGTAACAATGACAGTTATGCACATGCCTTCTTTACTCATACGCATCTTCAGTATTGAATCCTTTTCGATGGTCAAAACCTTGAATGTATTAGTACCAAAATGATCTTATATAGTTTGCCTGCGCTTACAAATCTCTCGCAAGATGCATAACCCAGTTTGTGTTTCAAGTTAAAACCAATTTATGTATTATCTTTTTCTACATACATTACGGTTGATATTTGAATTGGATACTTGGTGCCCCAAGAGCAGAAGAACAGTTAGCTCATGCACTGATTTTCAAACCTTCAATCTCCATTGATCCAAGAGCAAACGGTTCTTCGACCACCAACTATCCAACAAACAATGACTACAAAATAGTTTAACGATTTGATTGGGAAAACATTCCAGTGATTCCCTATCAACTGGATACTTGGTGCACCAAGAGCGGAAGACCAATTATCTTATGCATAATTTCCAAACCCTCGATCTTGTTGATCACCCAAGAGCAGGCAGTTCTTGAAGCACCGACTATCCGGTGAACAATGACCTCAAAATTCTTATTACTTTTTTTTTTAATTAGCAATGGATCGGTCTATCCTATGGTGATCGCGTCTCACCCGTCAGAGCCGAACCAGATAGCAGTGGGGATGAGCGACGGAACAGTGTACGTAGTGGAGCCATCGGATGCAGATCTGAAATGGGGAAACCCGTCTCCGCAAGAGAATGGAGGAGGATCTCTCCCCTCTATTTCCTCCAATCCTTCGCTTAGCAGTCAAGCATCAGAACCGCCCGCAGCAAGGTGACAGAAATTGCTGCCTGTTATAGGAAATATATAGGAATGATTCAGTGTTCGTAAGATGAAAGCTAATGATTAGCTTAGGTTTCAGTTGTAAAGTTGGTTGTATGTGTTTTTCCATTAGTTGTTCACATGTATTTATTTGATGGTGAAAGTGCAGGAGGATGGATTCTGGTATACAATAAGAAATAACTTCTGTGGTGATGATTTCCCCCTTGGTTGTAGAAATTAATAGGGGGCAGGGAAGCGAGGATTTTTGTGAGTGGGGGCCGTGGCGGGACCAGGGAATAGTGAGGGCAGGTTAACATTAATAGATAAATATAATATTGATAAGCCCACTAAAATAAATTCAGTAACACATTCTGACATCAAATGAATAGAAATTTAACGATATTTTTATATTTTGGTATCTTTGTATTGTCAACTTATTATCAGTGCTCTTAAACGTACAAATTAAGACCCTTTTAAAACATAAATAATCCATTATATAAATTAAGATCCATTAGACTTCAATTTGTGATATTGACAATCAATTGATTATTTCCAAACTAGACTGATTTGTAACTAATTCACTATACAAATTGAAAATAGCTGCATATGCATCTTAGGACCCGTTAGACTTCAATATTCTTTTAAAATTAACCTCAAACAGACCATCGCACAAACCGTTTTTGTTAATGATTATTATTCAACATAATAATTTAATTTGAAACTCTTAATGTAAATAATCCACAAATTTAAAATTTATTCGAGAATCCGACTCTCGGTCTATGAATCCAAAGCAAAAGTTTAAGAATCCAAGCCAAAAGTTTAAGAATTCTACTCATAAAATTAAAATCCAATTCGAGTCAGGGGCTCTAACCATAAATTAAAGTCCGGTTCCAATAAAATGTCGGATTCATGAATAATTGTCAAGTAAATCAACAATCAGGGCGAATAACACCCCTAGAACAAATAAAGTCATAGAAATTTAACTTACTTTTAGCAAACTCCGCGCAGCTTCTAGTGCTCTTCTAATGGCAGACCCCAATATGGTTTTTTTCCTTCGTTTTTTCTCTTGATATGTGATGACGAGAGTAAGAGTGACATTTGGTTAGAGATTTTTAGGATGAGAATAAGGTTTAATTAATAGATATTGAGTTTAACTAACTAGATCTTACCAACGTCTAATTACACTTAAGTAAAAGTTAATTATATTTAACAGTAGGGAAAATGCTTTGAGGCCACTTATAAATATAAGTGCATGTTTGGTTCGCAAACAAAACCCCTTGAAACCTCTTTCCGCAGTCTGACATGGTTAGATTTGGAAAAGAAAAAAATTTCTGCAGTTCGGTTCGTTATAGTGGCTAAAAAAAATTGTGATGAAAGCCCCTTGCCACACTAGATTTTTCTCCTAACCCATTTTCTTGAAGAGTTGTGAAATGGGCTGAAAACTGATTATTTGGACATAAAATATTGGCCTAGGCAGTTGTAAAATAGTAGCGGGATTTTTTTTGGGAAAAAGGTTAGGATTCCCTTCACCGCTTTATTTCCCTCTTGTACTCTTCAACTCTCGCGCCTCCTTTTTTCCTCTCCACACCGATTGAAACCTTGACCCCAATTTGAAGCCAAAAATTACAAGATCATTCGCTCAAAATTGTTTCGATTGGAGGGCAATGTAAAATGGAAGGTCTTGGTTGATTTGTGAAGGTAAAATTTTGTAAAATTCAAGTTTTTTCTTCTTTGTTTGGTTAAAGATGTTTATTTATTTATTTATTTTTTTATGGCAAGATGTTTATTTGTTAATTATTCTTCTTCCTTCAGTTTTAGGAGTTGCTATTGATCAAGTTTGAGTTTTCTTGTCGATTCACATCTTGATTTGAGCGATCTACTTGGACTTAAATTATTTGGTCGATCTCCAATTATCTTGGTGATTCTTTGCACGATCACCGGCTTATACTAAAGATAAATTTTTGACATGCAATGGCATTTATGAGTTTTTGGATAAACTCAGTTATACTTGAGCATATTTTTGATTAATTGGGCAACATGTGATTTTCTAGTTGAATAAGATTGCTTAAATTGCATATTATTTTGTGATTTATTAATGTGATTTTTTGGACATAGAATATTGGTCTAGACAGCTGTAAAATAGTAGCGGGACATTTTTTGGGGAAAAAGGTTAGGATTCCCTTCATCACTTCATTTCCCTCTTCTACTCTTCAACTTAGCGGGATTTTTTTTTGGGGAAAAAGGTTAGGATTCCCTTCACCTTTTTATTTCTCTCTTCTACTCTTCAACTCTCAGCCTTCTTTTTCCTCTCCACACCGATTGAAACCTTGACCCCAATTTGAAGCCAAAAATTATAAGATCATTCACTCAAAATTGTTTCGATTGGAGAGCTATGTAAAATGGAAGGTCTTGGTTGATTTGTGAAGGTAAAATTTTGTAAAATTCAAGTTTTTTCTTCTTTGTTTGGTTAAAGATGTTTATTTGTTAGTTATTCTTCTTCCTTCAGTTTTAGGAGTTGCTATTGATCAAGTTTCAGTTTTTTACTGTCGATGCACATACTGATTTGAGCGATCTACTTCAGACCTTAAATTATTTGGTCGATCTCCAATTATCTTGGTGATTCTTTGCTTTGTCCTTGCGCCTTATACACCAAAAGATAAATTTTTGATATGCAATGGCATTTATGATTTTTTGTTGATAAACTCAGTTATACTTGAGCATATTTTTGATTAATACATGTGATTTTCTAGTTGAATGGGATTGCTTAAATTGCATATTATTTTGTGATTTATTAATGTGATTTTTCTATAATTATTTACTCTAGATGTTATTTTATGGATTTTTGTGATTATTTAGACTACATGTTAGAATGTATAGTTTAGCGTGTGCATGCAATCTTCTGATAGTATATCATTCTTTATATGTGCAAGCTTTTATTGACATCAGAAATTATTTGGGAAGTATACTCACCATGATGAGTTGATTCTAGTTTTAATGATGACATTTTCCCAACCAAATTGAATAAATCAAGGAAACAAGTTTACAAAGTGTTAGTTCCCCACTTCAAGTTGCTGAAACAAACAACAGAAATTAATGAAACATGTTTCTTGCACTCATTTTCATTATGAACCAAATAGGGCAAACTAGTTTCATGGGTGTCTTGGAAACAGGTTTTGGTCGGAAATTATTTTGCACTCTTTGGGGTTTCGAACCACCCCATGACTTAGTCAATGCGTGCTTCACCCCAAAAGTGAAAAGTAAATGTAACTAGGGCCCAAATTGATTGCCACCTCATCATTGATTTAAAAGAAAAAAATTCTTATTCTACCCCTGATTAAAGCTATGGTCACTTGGTCTTTTATGGGAGATTGTCTGCTGGGTTCAAGTCTTCTCTCCCTCCTCTCCCTCTCATCTCTCTCTCTCCCTCTCTATCTCTCTCATATTGCTTTAATATATAACCTCTAACGACAACATCTATTGTCTATCTTTAAGAACTAACTTGTAACATTAACAACTAACTTCTAATTTTAACATCTAAAATATAACATTAACAACTAACTTGACACCTAACCAATCATTGAAAGATGCATCATACTTGAACTTTTGGAATTTCATAGAATATTGTGATGTATTTTTACTTGAAAATTAGAAGTGGGATGTTAGATTTATAGATTGACTATTAAAGCTAACTATTATTTGTTATATTTTACGCCAGATGTTAAATATATTAGTTAGTTGTTAACTTTAGAGGTCGAATGTTAATCTTAGGGGTTACTTATTAAACTTATCAATTGGATGTTAAACCTTATGTTAGTTGTTAGACTTATCGCTTCTATGTTTAACTTATTAGTTAGTTTTAAATTTAAAAGTTGAATGTTAATATTATAGTTAATTGTTAGATTTTCATCTTATATGTAAATAATGATAACAAGTATATATACAAGCTGTGATAATGAAAGGGACTAAGTGTTACATTCACCATCACGTTTACAAACATATTCGGATCGTCTTAATCAAGTTCTCCTTCAAATTGTTTCCTCTATCAATTCAATAATTAATTGAGCAACAAGCCTCGACCTTAATATAAATAACGCGTTGTTTTGTTTCTTGTTGTAAGCTTCATAAAATCCATTATGAGCCAAGGCGCATCTGATGAGTGGGTTCAATAAATAGACAATGGGGAAATGTTAAGGACATGTCTCCAAAAATCTAATATTTGAGGGAATATTAAGGCAATATTAAACTTGGATCACAAGAACAAAATAATTTCAATGGGGCGCTTGCCCCCACCACTATATGGATCTACCACTAATAAAATCACCATCTTGGAGCATAGCCTTGATGAACATGTAGACTTAAAGCATGTCGTAGCTACAAACACAAGTAAAGGTCTAAAGTTAGAAATAAATTTAACGTTTAACATCTAACTTCCATCTTTGACATCTAACTTTTATCTTTAATAACTAGTAAATAAATTTAACATCTAACTTTTAACTTTAATATCTAACTTTAAATGTCAACAACTAACCTCTAAACTTAACATCTAACTTTTAATGTTAACATAGAGGATGGTTTTGGTTGGGGCCATGCTCACACAATTCAATTACAAAAATAATATGGTAGGAGGAAAAAAATAGAGGTACAATGGGGAAAAGATGAGTCTCTCACCATGCCCACACAATTCAAGAAAAAATGATGTGGCAGGAGGAAAAATTAGGAGTACAATGGGGAAAAGAAAAGTGGCTTGAATCATTGTTGAGATGGCAACCAATTTGGTGCCTAATTACATTTGTTTTCTGAAGGGGTGGGAGCACACATTGACTCAAGTCATGAGAGGTCCTTTGTAAGAAAGTGGTCTTAAAGCATTTTCCCTCAACGATATTAACCTTTATTTAAAATACATATCATAATATTAATTAATAAATTTATTTAACTAGCTAGCCCACAATTTTATCCTAACTTAACTAGTTATTAAAATAGTAATGGGCTTTTGAATTAGGGCCATTTGCACTCCCACCGTAGATGAATGGGTATTTTATTAGACTTGTTTGCACTCCTAACTTGAGTTAGTTAAGTAGATAACCACAACTTAATCTACATAGACTATATATATATGTAACTTCTAAAGTTATATATTTTTCCAAAATCTAGGGGAGGCCATGACCCTCCTCTGCCCTCCGCTGGCTTCTGGGGCTGCTTCTTTTGACTCCTCTCATAAGCAAAGACCAATGAAGCAAAAACTGTTAACAGATAATAAATTCATGTATCTTTCTGCAACAGAGTACAGTATGCTGATAGTGAAGCTGCTATTTACAAACTTAAAACAAACCAAAACTACAATGCAAGCACCTTCAAGCTACGTGAACATAATAATTACTCAGTAATGAAACTCCCCAAAACCCACTTCCATTAACAAGTGTTCACGGAGTTTCTTCTGTAGTTTTGGAGTCACCTTAGCTGACCGTACAATCTTCTGGACTTCCAGAGGTATCTCCTTCACTATCATCATCTGATGAGTCATCAACTTCTGTATAATTCATTAAAAGATCAACTATACCTCGGTTTTCAGCTGAACTTTCTTCCCTCGCTCCTCGGCTATGCCCCCACCTCTGCAATGCCTGAGCAATCAACTGCTCAGGAAATGCAAACCGGCTAAATCTGACCCGCTCTTGTTCTTCTTCAACTATTGTTAGCAACCATGTCATCAACGGCGATGTCATAGTCATCCCCATCATCGCCAGAATAACCATCAAGGTCAGCGACATCATCCCAATCAATGTCATCATCGTCATAGTTGCCATCGTCATCATAGTCAGAATCATCAATATACCAAACCAATCAATTCCATCAGGAATCAGAACATAAAGTGCAGAATTACACACTGAAATTCCACATGCAACTCTACATGCATTATTTAGTGTTGAGTCTTGCTTAATAGGATAGTTTTAACTCCTATAGTGCAGAATGTGAAATCATAGTTGCAGATTTTGTTTTAGGATCTCTGGACAAAATGCATATTTATCAGATTGTTAAATTTAAAAATAAAAAGTAGAAGAGAGGGACAACATCATCAACTTTATGAGCATTAGAAGGCAATTATAAACCAAGTATTGTTAGGTCAGTGTAATATTTTCAAAGTTCTCAAACGTACAAATTAAGACCCTTTTAAAACATAAATAATCCATTATATAAATTAAGATCCATTAGACTTCAATTTGTGATATTGACAATCAATTGATTATTTCCAAACTAGACTGATTTGTAACTAATTCACTATACAAATTGAAAATAGCTGCATATGCATCTTAGGACCCGTTAGACTTCAATATTCTTTTAAAATTAACCTCAAACAGACCATCGCACAAACTGTTTTTTGTTAATGATTATTATTCAACATAATAATTTAATTTGAAACTCTTAATGCAAATAATCCACAAATTTAAAATTTATTCCGAGAATCCGACTCTCAGTCTATGAATCCAAAGCAAAAGTTTAAGAATCCAAACCAAAAGTTTAAGAATTCTACTCATAAAAATTAAAATCCAATTCGAGAGTCCGGGGCTCTAACCATAAATGCCGAGTCCATGTCTCAATCCAAGAATGTCGGATTCATGAACAATTGTCCGAGTCCAAATCAACAATCCGGAACGAATAACACCCCCTTAGAACAAATAAAGTCATAGAAATTTAACTTACTTTCAGCAAACGCCTGCCGCTTCTCTAGTTCTCTTCTAATGGCAGACCCCAGTATGGTTTTTTTTCCTTCGTTTTTTTCTTTTGATACGTGATGATGAGAGTAAGAGTGACATTTGGTTAGAGATTTTTAGGAAGAGAATAAGGTTTAATTAATAGATATTGAGTTTAACAAACTAGATCTTACCAACGTCTAATTACACTTAAGTAAAAGTTAATTATATTTAACAGTAGGGAAAATGCTTTGAGGCCACTTATAAATATAAGTGCATGTTTGGTTCCCAAACAAAACCCTTGAAACCTCTTTCCGCAGTCTGACATGGTTAGATTTGGAAAAGAAAAAATTTCTGCAGTTCGGTTCGTTATAGTGGCTAAAAAATTGTGATGAAAGCCCTTGCCACACTAGATTTTTCTCCTAACCCATTTTCTTGAAGAGTTGTGAAATGGGCTGAAAACTGATTATTTGGACATAAAATATTGGCCTAGGCAGTTGTAAAATAGTAGCGGATTTTTTGGGAAAAAGGTTAGGATTCCCTTCATCGCTTTATTTTCCTCTTGTACTCTTCAACTCTCGCGCCTCCTTTTTTCCTCTCCACACCGATTGAAACCTTGACCCCAATTTGAAGCCAAAAATTACAAGATCATTCGCTCAAAATTGTTTCGATTGGAGGGCAATGTAAAATGGAAGGTCTTGGTTGATTTGTGAAGGTAAAATGTTGTAAAATTCAAGTTTTTTCTTCTTTGTTTGGTTAAAGATGTTTATTTATTTATTTATTTTTTTATGGCAAGATGTTTATTTGTTAATTATTCTTCTTCCTTCAGTTTTAGGAGTTGCTATTGATCAAGTTTGAGTTTTTTTACTGTCGATTCACATACTGATTTGAGCGATCTACTTCAGACCTTAAATTATTTGGTCGATCTCCAATTATCTTGGTGATTCTTTGCCTGATCACACCGGCTTATACCTGCAAAGATAAATTTTTTGACATGCAATGGCATTTATGAGTTTTTTTTTTGGATAAACTCAGTTATACTTGAGCATATTTTTTGATTAATTGGGCAACATGTGATTTTCTAGTTGAATAAGATTGCTTAAATTGCATATTATTTTGTGATTTATTAATGTGATTTTTGGACATAGAATATTGGTCTAGACAAATCAAAATAGTAGCGGATTTTTTGGGAAAAAGGTTAGGATTCCCTTCACCGCTTTATTTCCCTCTTGTACTCTTCAACTCTCGCCTCTTTTTTCCTCTCCACACCGATTGAAACCTTGACCCCAATTTGAAGCCAAAATTACAAGATCATTCGCTCAAAATTGTTTGATTGGAGGGCAATGTAAAATGGAAGGTCTTGGTTGATTTGTGAAGGTAAAATTTTGTAAAATTCAAGTTTTTCTTCTTTGTTTGGTTAAAGATGTTTATTTGTTAATTATTCTTCTTCCTTCAGTTTTAGGAGTTGCTATTGATCAAGTTTGAGTTTTTCTTGTCGATTCACATCTTGATTTGAGCGATCTACTTGACCTTAAATTATTTGGTCGATCTCCAATTATCTTGGTGATTCTTTGCTGATCACACCGGCTTATACGCAAAGATAAATTTTTGACATGCAATGGCATTTATGAGTTTTTGGATAAACTCAGTTATACTTGAGCATATTTTTGATTAATCGGCTACATGTGATTTTCTAGTTGAATGGGATTGCTTAAATTGCATATTATTTTGTGATTTATTAATGTGATTTTTTCTATAATTATTTACTCTAGATGTTATTTTATGGATTTTTGTGATTATTTAGACTACATGTTAGAATGTATAGTTTAGCGTGTGCATGCAATCTTCTGATAGTATATCATTCTTTATATGTGCAAGCTTTTATTGACATCAGAAATTATTTGGGAAGTATACTCACCATGATGAGTTGATTCTAGTTTTAATGATGACATTTTCCCAACCAAATTGAATAAATCAAGGAAACAAGTTTACAAAGTGTTAGTTCCCCACTTCAAGTTGCTGAAACAAACAACAGAAATTAATGAAACATGTTTCTTGCACTCATTTTCATTATGAACCAAATAGGGCAAACTAGTTTCATGGGTGTCTTGGAAACGGTTTTTGGTCGAAATTATTTTGCACTCTTTGGGGTTTCGAACCACCCATGACTTAGTCAATGCTGCTTCACCCCAAAAGTGAAAAGTAAATGTAACTAGGGCCCAAATTGATTGCCACCTCATCATTGATTTAAAAGAAAAAATTCTTATTCTACCCCTGATTAAAGCTATGGTCACTTGGTCTTTTATGGGAGATTGTGCTTTGGGTTCAAGTCTTCTCTCCCTCCCTCTCTCTCTCATCTCTCTCTCCCTCTCTATCTCTCTCATGTTAACTTTAATATATAACCTCTAACGACAACATCTATTGTCTATCTTTAAGAACTAACTTGTAACATTAACAACTAACTTCTAATTTTAACATCTAAAATATAACATTAACAACTAACTTCGACACCTAACCAATCATTGAAAGATGCATCCTACTTGAACTTTTGGAATTTCATAGAATATTGTGATGTATTTTTACTTGAAAATTAGAAGTGGGATGTTAGATTTATAGATTGACTATTAAAGCTAACTATTATTTGTTATATTTTACGCCCGATGTTAAATATATTAGTTAGTTGTTAACTTTAGAGGTCGAATGTTAATCTTAGGGTTACTTATTAAACTTATCAATTGGATGTTAAACCTTATGTTAGTTGTTAGACTTATCGCTTCTATGTTTAACTTATTAGTTAGTTTTAAATTTAAAAGTTGAATGTTAATATTATAGTTAATTGTTAGATTTTCATCTTATATGTAAATAATGATAACAAGTATATATGCAACCTGTGATAATGAAAGGGACTAAGTGTTACATTCACCATCACGTTTACAAACATATTCGGATCGTCTTAATCAAGTTCTCCTTCAAATTGTTTCCTCTATCAATTCAATAATTAATTGAGCAACAAGCCTCGACCTTAATATAAATAACGACGTTGTTTTGTTTCTTGTTGTAAGCTTCATAAAATCCAAAGCACCAAGACGATGAGTGGGTTCAATAAATAGACAATGGGGAAATGTTAAGGACATGTCTCCAAAAATCTAATATTTGAGGGAATATTAAGGCAATATTAAACTTGGATCACAAGAACAAAATATTTCAATGGGGCTTGCCCCCACTTCACTCTATATGGATCTACCACTAATAAAATCACCATCTTGGAGCATAGCCTTGATGAACATGTAGACTTAAGCCAATCAGCTACAAACACAAGTAAAGGTCTAAAGTTAGAAATAAATTTAACGCTTAACATCTAACTTCCATCTTTGACATCTAACTTTTATCTTTAATAACTAGTAAATAAATTTAACATCTAACTTTTAACTTTAATATCTAACTTTAAATGTCGACAACTAACCTCTAAACTTAACATCTAACTTTTAATGTTAACGTAGAGGATGGTTTTTTGGTTGGGGCCATGCTCACACAATTCAATTACAAAAATAATATGGTAGGAGGAAAAAAATAGAGGTACAATGGGGAAAAGATGAGTCTCTCACCATGCCCACACAATTCAAGAAAAAATGATGTGGCAGGAGGAAAAATTAGGAGTACAATGGGGAAAAGAAAAGTGGCTTGAATCATTGTTGAGATGGCAACCAATTTGGTGCCTAATTACATTTGTTTTCTTAAGGGGTGGGAGCACACATTGACTCAAGTCATGAGAGGTCCTTTGTAAGAAAGTGGTCTTAAAGCATTTTCCCTCAACGATATTAACCTTTATTTAAAATACATATCATAATATTAATTAATAAATTTATTTAACTAGCTAGCCCACAATTTTATCCTAACTTAACTAGTTATTAAAATAGTAATGGGCTTTTGAATTAGGGCCATTTGCACCCCACCGTAGATGAATGGGTATTTTATTAGACTTGTTTGCACTCCTAACTTGAGTTAGTTAAGTAGATAACCACAACTTAATCTACATAGATATATATATATATGTAACTTCTAAAGTTATATATTTTTCCAAAATCTAGGGAGGCCATGACCCTCCTCTGCTCCCTCCGCTGGCTTTCATGGGCTGCTTCTTTGACTCCTCTCATAAGCAAAGACCAATGAAGCAAAAACTGTTAACAGATAATAAATTCATGTATCTTTCTGCAACAGAGTACAGTATGCTGATAGTGAAGCTGCTATTTACAAACTTAAAACAAACCAAAAACTACAATGCAAGCACCTTCAAGCTACGTGAACATAATAATTACTCAGTAATGAAACTCCCCAAAACCCACTTCCATTAACAAGTGTTCACGGAGTTTCTTCTGTAGTTTTGGAGTCACCTTAGCTGACCGTACAATCTTCTGGACTTCCAGAGGTATCTCCTTCACTATCATCATCTGATGAGTCATCAACTTCTGTATAATTCATTAAAAGATCAACTATACCTCGGTTTTCAGCTGAACTTTCTTCCCTGGGCCTCGGCTATGCCCCCACCTCTGCTGTGCCAATACCTGAGCAATCAACTGCTCAGGAAATGCAAACCGGCTAAATCTGACCCGCTCTTGTTCTTCTTCAACTATTGTTAGCAACCATGTCATCAACGGCGATGTCATAGTCATCCCCATCATCGCCAGAATAACCATCAAGGTCAGCGACATCATCCCAATCAATGTCATCATCGTCATAGTTGCCATCGTCATCATAGTCAGAATCATCAATATACCAAACCAATCAATTCCATCAGGAATCAGAACATAAAGTGCAGAATTACACACAGAAATTCCACATGCAACTCTACATGCATTATTTAGTGTTGAGTCTTGCTTAATAGGATAGTTTTAACTCCTATAGTGCAGAATGTGAAATCATAGTTGCAGATTTTGTTTTAGGATCTCTGGACAAAATGCATATTTATCAGATTGTTAAATTTAAAAATAAAAAGTAGAAGAGAGGGACAACATCATCAACTTTATGAGCATTAGAAGGCAATTATAAACCAAGTATTGTTAGGTCAGTGTAATATTTTCAAAGTTCTCAGAGGAACAGAGGTTGGACTCCCATTCTTAGCCTATTCATCGATACTATGCAAATGTTAATGGTGAGTCTCTAGAAATAGAAGGTTGAAGACACTTGGATATTGAAATTTTTTTTCTTTTAAGTTGTATCAAGTGTGTGACAGGAACCTAAAAGCCCATGAAGGCAAACATTCCTGGAGGATTTTCTACTATGATCTATGGATACAGATGTGAGGGTGAACAGGAAGACATTGTTTCAGTTCCATATTCTAAGAGCTAGATACATGGGAACAGTGTGAACTTGTTTTTCACAGTACATAGTACTTAAGATATAAAGTTTATGTACGTTAGAGCTTCTAAAGTCTGCAAAAATATATACATGCAGATATCGTATATGTTTGATTGTGAGTGCAAATATTTAAAACAAGAAGTTGTATTCTTTGTTTCCACAAATCCAATGATGCAAAGATGGTGTTGTTTTGCATCATTACATATATATACTATATACTAAAGTTAATGGGGATGAGCAATGCTTAGCTACAGTTCATCCCCATTAATTCTGTCATATAGAAACGTGTAATAATTGCTAGAAAACAAATGGTCCAATGGTATGAGCCTCTAAAGGGAAAGAAGAGGGTATAGGGTTCGACTCGTGTCAAAGTCAGATATTTTGCAAATTTTTCCTTTTACAATTAAACCCAAATTTATACCAATTTACTATTAAGCCCACTTACTTCTAAGGTTGGATTTTGCCTGTAAACCCAAAGCTTTACTCATCTCAATTTTCAAACCCACTAACTTCTAAAGTTTTACTATGGTCTATGATTATTTGGACATAAAATATTGGCCTAGGCAGTTGTAAAATAGTAGCGGATTTTTTGGGAAAAAGGTTAGGATTCCCTTCACGCTTTATTTTCCTCTTGTACTCTTCAACTCTCGCCTCCTTTTTCCTCTCCACACCGATTGAAACCTTGACCCCAATTTGAAGCCAAAATTACAAGATCATTAAGCTCAAAATTGTTTCATTGGAGGGCAATGTAAAATGGAAGGTCTTGGTTGATTTGTGAAGGTAAAATGTTGTAAAATTCAAGTTTTTCTTCTTTGTTTGGTTAAAGATGTTTATTTATTTATTTATTTTTTATGGCAAGATGTTTATTTGTTAATTATTCTTCTTCCTTCAGTTTTAGGAGTTGCTATTGATCAAGTTTGAGTTTTTTATCGTCGATTCACATCTTGATTTGAGGCGATCTACTTGAACTTAAATTATTTGGTCGATCTCCAATTATCTTGGTGATTCTTTGCCCGATCACACCGGCTTATACCGCAAAGATAAATTTTTGACATGCAATGGCATTTATGAGTTTTTGGATAAACTCAGTTATACTTGAGCATATTTTTGATTAATTGGGCAACATGTGATTTTCTAGTTGAATAAGATTGCTTAAATTGCATATTATTTTGTGATTTATTAATGTGATTTTTGGACATAGAATATTGGTCTAGATAGTCAAAATAGTAGCGGGACATTTTTGGGGAAAAAGGTTAGGATTCCCTTCATCACTTCATTTCCCTCTTCTACTCTTCAACTTAGCGGGATTTTTTTTTGGGGAAAAAGGTTAGGATTCCCTTCACCGCTTTATTTCTCTCTTCTACTCTTCAACTCTCGCGCCTTCTTTTTCCTCTCCACACCGATTGAAACCTTGACCCCAATTTGAAGCCAAAAATTATAAGATCATTCACTCAAAATTGTTTCGATTGGAGAGCTATGTAAAATGGAAGGTCTTGGTTGATTTGTGAAGGTAAAATTTTGTAAAATTCAAGTTTTTTCTTCTTTGTTTGGTTAAAGATGTTTATTTGTTAGTTATTCTTCTTCCTTCAGTTTTAGGAGTTGCTATTGATCAAGTTTCAGTTTTCTTGTCGATGCACATACTTGATTTGAGCGATCTACTTGGACCTTAAATTATTTGGTCGATCTCAATTATCTTGGTGATTCTTTGTTCGATCGCGACCGCCTTTATACCGCAAAGATAAATTTTTGATATGCAATGGCATTTATGATTTTTTGTTGATAAACTCAGTTATACTTGAGCATATTTTTGATTAATCGGCTACATGTGATTTTCTAGTTGAATGGGATTGCTTAAATTGCATATTATTTTGTGATTTATTAATGTGATTTTTCTATAATTATTTACTCTAGATGTTATTTTATGGATTTTTTGTGATTATTTAGACTACATGTTAGAATGTATAGTTTAGCGTGTGCATGCAATCTTCTGATAGTATATCATTCTTTATATGTGCAAGCTTTTTATTGACATCAGAAATTATTTGGGAAGTATACTCACCATGATGAGTTGATTCTAGTTTTTAATGATGACATTTTCCCAACCAAATTGAATAAATCAAGGAAACAAGTTTACAAAGTGTTAGTTCCCCACTTCAAGTTGCTGAAACAAACAACAGAAATTAATGAAACATGTTTCTTGCACTCATTTTCATTATGAACCAAATAGGGCAAACTAGTTTCATGGGTGTCTTGGAAACGGTTTTTGGTCGAAATTATTTTGCACTCTTTGGGGTTTCGAACCACCCATGACTTAGTCAATGCTGCTTCACCCCAAAAGTGAAAAGTAAATGTAACTAGGGCCCAAATTGATTGCCACCTCATCATTGATTTAAAAGAAAAAATTCTTATTCTACCCCTGATTAAAGCTATGGTCACTTGGTCTTTTATGGGAGATTGTGCTTTGGGTTCAAGTCTTCTCTCCCTCCCTCTCTCTCTCATCTCTCTCTCCCTCTCTATCTCTCTCATGTTAACTTTAATATATAACCTCTAACGACAACATCTATTGTCTATCTTTAAGAACTAACTTGTAACATTAACAACTAACTTCTAATTTTAACATCTAAAATATAACATTAACAACTAACTTCGACACCTAACCAATCATTGAAAGATGCATCCTACTTGAACTTTTGGAATTTCATAGAATATTGTGATGTATTTTTACTTGAAAATTAGAAGTGGGATGTTAGATTTATAGATTGACTATTAAAGCTAACTATTATTTGTTATATTTTACGCCCGATGTTAAATATATTAGTTAGTTGTTAACTTTAGAGGTCGAATGTTAATCTTAGGGTTACTTATTAAACTTATCAATTGGATGTTAAACCTTATGTTAGTTGTTAGACTTATCGCTTCTATGTTTAACTTATTAGTTAGTTTTAAATTTAAAAGTTGAATGTTAATATTATAGTTAATTGTTAGATTTTCATCTTATATGTAAATAATGATAACAAGTATATATGCAACCTGTGATAATGAAAGGGACTAAGTGTTACATTCACCATCACGTTTACAAACATATTCGGATCGTCTTAATCAAGTTCTCCTTCAAATTGTTTCCTCTATCAATTCAATAATTAATTGAGCAACAAGCCTCGACCTTAATATAAATAACGACGTTGTTTTGTTTCTTGTTGTAAGCTTCATAAAATCCAAAGCACCAAGACGATGAGTGGGTTCAATAAATAGACAATGGGGAAATGTTAAGGACATGTCTCCAAAAATCTAATATTTGAGGGAATATTAAGGCAATATTAAACTTGGATCACAAGAACAAAATATTTCAATGGGGCTTGCCCCCACTTCACTCTATATGGATCTACCACTAATAAAATCACCATCTTGGAGCATAGCCTTGATGAACATGTAGACTTAAGCCAATCAGCTACAAACACAAGTAAAGGTCTAAAGTTAGAAATAAATTTAACGCTTAACATCTAACTTCCATCTTTGACATCTAACTTTTATCTTTAATAACTAGTAAATAAATTTAACATCTAACTTTTAACTTTAATATCTAACTTTAAATGTCGACAACTAACCTCTAAACTTAACATCTAACTTTTAATGTTAACGTAGAGGATGGTTTTTTGGTTGGGGCCATGCTCACACAATTCAATTACAAAAATAATATGGTAGGAGGAAAAAAATAGAGGTACAATGGGGAAAAGATGAGTCTCTCACCATGCCCACACAATTCAAGAAAAAAAATGATGTGGCAGGAGGAAAAATTAGGAGTACAATGGGGAAAAGAAAAGTGGCTTGAATCATTGTTGAGATGGCAACCAATTTGGTGCCTAATTACATTTGTTTTCTTAAGGGGTGGGAGCACACATTGACTCAAGTCATGAGAGGTCCTTTGTAAGAAAGTGGTCTTAAAGCATTTTCCCTCAACGATATTAACCTTTATTTAAAATACATATCATAATATTAATTAATAAATTTATTTAACTAGCTAGCCCACAATTTTATCCTAACTTAACTAGTTATTAAAATAGTAATGGGCTTTTGAATTAGGGCCATTTGCACCCCACCGTAGATGAATGGGTATTTTATTAGACTTGTTTGCACTCCTAACTTGAGTTAGTTAAGTAGATAACCACAACTTAATCTACATAGATATATATATATATGTAACTTCTAAAGTTATATATTTTTCCAAAATCTAGGGAGGCCATGACCCTCCTCTGCTCCCTCCGCTGGCTTTCATGGGCTGCTTCTTTGACTCCTCTCATAAGCAAAGACCAATGAAGCAAAAACTGTTAACAGATAATAAATTCATGTATCTTTCTGCAACAGAGTACAGTATGCTGATAGTGAAGCTGCTATTTACAAACTTAAAAACAAACCAAAAACTACAATGCAAGCACCTTCAAGCTACGTGAACATAATAATTACTCAGTAATGAAACTCCCCCCCAAAACCCACTTCCATTAACAAGTGTTCACGGAGTTTCTTCTGTAGTTTTGGAGTCACCTTAGCTGACCGTACAATCTTCTGGACTTCCAGAGGTATCTCCTTCACTATCATCATCTGATGAGTCATCAACTTCTGTATAATTCATTAAAAGATCAACTATACCTCGGTTTTCAGCTGAACTTTCTTCCCTGCGCGCTCCTCGGCTATGCCCCCACCTCTGCTGTGCCAATACCTGAGCAATCAACTGCTCAGGAAATGCAAACCGGCTAAATCTGACCCCGCTCTTGTTCTTCTTCAACTATTGTTAGCAACCATGTCATCAACGGCGATGTCATAGTCATCCCCATCATCGCCAGAATAACCATCAAGGTCAGCGACATCATCCCAATCAATGTCATCATCGTCATAGTTGCCATCGTCATCATAGTCAGAATCATCAATATACCAAACCAATCAATTCCATCAGGAATCAGAACATAAAGTGCAGAATTACACACAGAAATTCCACATGCAACTCTACATGCATTATTTAGTGTTGAGTCTTGCTTAATAGGATAGTTTTAACTCCTATAGTGCAGAATGTGAAATCATAGTTGCAGATTTTGTTTTTAGGATCTCTGGACAAAATGCATATTTATCAGATTGTTAAATTTAAAAATAAAAAGTAGAAGAGAGGGACAACATCATCAACTTTATGAGCATTAGAAGGCAATTATAAACCAAGTATTGTTAGGTCAGTGTAATATTTTCAAAGTTCTCAGAGGAGCAGAGGTTGGACTCCCATTCTTCGCCTATTCATCGATACTATGCAAATGTTAATGGTGAGTCTCTAGAAATAGAAGGTTGAAGACACTTGGATATTGAAATTTTTTTTTTCTTTTAAGTTGTATCAAGTGTGTGACAGGAACCTAAAAAGCCCATGAAGGCAAACATTCCTGGAGGATTTTCTACTATGATCTATGGATACAGATGCGAGGGTGAACAGGAAGACATTGTTTCAGTTCCATATTCTAAGAGCTAGATACATGGGAACAGTGTGAACTTGTTTTTCACAGTACATAGTACTTAAGATATAAAGTTTATGTACGTTAGAGCTTCTAAAGTCTGCAAAAATATATACATGCAGATATCGTATATGTTTGATTGTGAGTGCAAATATTTAAAACAAGAAGTTGTATTCTTTGTTTCCACAAATCCAATGATGCAAAGATGGTGTTGTTTTGCATCATTACATATATATACTATATACTAAAGTTAATGGGGATGAGCAATGCTTAGCTACAGTTCATCCCCATTAATTCTGTCATATAGAAACGTGTAATAATTGCTAGAAAACAAATGGTCCAATGGTATGAGCCTCTAAAGGGAAAGAAGAGGGTATAGGGTTCGACTCGTGTCAAAGTCAGATATTTTGCAAATTTTTCCTTTTACAATTAAACCCGAAATTTATACCAATTTACTATTAAGCCCACTTACTTCTAAGGTTGGATTTTTGCCTGTAAATCCAAAGCTTTACTCATCTCAATTTTCAAACCCACTAACTTCTAAAGTTTTACTATGGTCTATGGTTATTTGCCCATAAACCCAAAGTTCAATAAATTTTTACTTTTTACAAGTAAACCCAAAGTTTTAGCCCAACCTTTTAAGCCCATCTACTTCCAAGGTTGGATATAGACCCAAAGCTTTACCCACATTAATTTTTAAACCCACTCAGTTCCAAAGTTTAACTAAATTTTTTGCTCATAAACCTAAAGTTTTACCCAAATTTACATTTTAGCCCACCAACTTTCAAAGAGTCTTTTGTCGATGAACCCAAAGTTCTGTTCTTATTTATTTTAAACCCGTCCACTTCTGAAAAAGATTTTATGACAATGAATCCATCCTCCATTTATTTTAAACACCCCACTTCCAAAACACTCTTAGACTCAAATTAATTTTAAGTTGTTGTATTGCTGTAATCTGCTATGTTTAGTTCAAAATGAGTAGATATGTGGCGTATTCTTAAACAAAATGCCTAAACTTATTGGCTTTCTCACACTAATGCTGCGTCATCGCAAACTGTAAATGAATTTTTTGCCTGTAAACTCAAAGTTTTATCCCTATTTATTTTTAAACTCACCCGCTTCTAGAAAGAATTATTTGTCTATAAACCAAAGCCCCCCCCCAACCCCAACCCCAAAAAAACCCCAATATATTTTAAAACCCGTCCCACTTCCAAAATCACTCTTAGACCTAAGATATTTAGTCAAATTAAATTAAGACATATTTTGTATTTCAATAGTTTAGTGTCAGTTTTTTGGTGAAACTTGTTATATTTTTCTCTAAGTGGTTAGGTGTAAGATTTCTTAAGATCAAATATTTAAATCATTATTTATTGTGACTTATTTCAAACTAAAGCCGCGGCATCGCGCAGGTCAATGTTACTCGTATATACTAAAATTATTGGAGATGAATAGTGCATAGCTGCAGGCTATCTCCAATAAATTAATATATAGAGCAATGTAAGAGCTTGCTTATTAAAAGGCATGTGCGATAGCGGTATATAGCTTCCATTATGTCCCAGAAGTCAGTTCGAGCCTTCTAAATTTTTAGTATTTTGCTTTTTCCTCTATAAGCGGAAACATGTACTTATTTGATGGTGAAAGTGCAGGAGGATGGATTCTGGTATACAATAAGAAATAACTTCTGTGGTGATGATTTTCCCTTGGTTGTAGAAATTAATGGGGCAGCGAAGCGAGGATTTTTGTGAGTGGGGCCGTGGCGGGACCCATGGAATAGTGAGGGCAGGTTAACATTAATAGATAAATATAATATTGATAAGCCCACTAAAATAAATTCAGTAACACATTCTGACATCAAATGAATAGAAATTTAACTTACTTTTAGCAAACTCCTGCCGCTTCTCTAGTGCTCTTCTAATGGCAGACCCCAATATGGTTTTTTTCCTTCGTTTTTTCTCTTGATATGTGATGACGAGAGTAAGAGTGACATTTGGTTAGAGATTTTTAGGATGAGAATAAGGTTTAATTAATAGATATTGAGTTTAACTAACTAGATCTTACCAACGTCTAATTACACTTAAGTAAAAGTTAATTATATTTAACAGTAGGGAAAATGCTTTGAGGCCACTTATAATATAAGTGCATGTTTGGTTCCCAAACAAAACCCCTTGAAACCTCTTTCCGCAGTCTGACATGGTCAGATTGGGAAAAGAAAATTTTTTTTACAGTTCGGTTCGTTATAGTGGCTAAAAAAATTGTGATGAAAGCCTCTTGCCACACTAGATTTTTCTCCTAACCTATTTTCTTGAAGAGTTGTGAAATGGGCTGAAAACTGATTATTTGGACATAAAATATTGGCCTAGGCAGTTGTAAAATAGTAGCGGGACATTTTTGGGGAAAAAGGTTAGGATTCCCTTCATCACTTCATTTCCCTCTTCTACTCTTCAACTCTCAGCCTCTTTTTCCTCTCCACACCGATTGAAACCTTGACCCCAATTTGAAGCCAAAATTATAAGATCATTCACTCAAAATTATTTTGATTGGAGGGCAATGTAAAATGGAAGGTCTTGGTTGATTTGTGAAGGTAAAATTTTGTAAAATTCAAGTTTTTCTTCTTTGTTTGGTTAAAGATGTTTATTTATTTATTTATTTATTTATTTATTTATTTTTTATGGCAAGATGTTTATTTATTTATTTATTTATTTTTTATGGCAAGATGTTTATTTATTTATTTATTTATTTTTTATGGCAAGATGTTTATTTGTTAATTATTCTTCTTCCTTCAGTTTTAGGAGTTGCTATTAATCAAGTTTGAGTTTTTTATCGTCGATTCACATACTGATTTGAGCGATCTACTTCAGAACTTAAATTATTTGGTCGATCTCCAATTATCTTGGTGATTCTTTGCCTGATCACACTGGCTTATACCTGCAAAGATAATTTTTTTGACATGCAATGGCATTTATGAGTTTTTTTTGGATAAACTCAGTTATACTTGAGCATATTTTTTGATTAATTGGGCAACATGTGATTTTCTAGTTGAATAAGATTGCTTAAATTGCATATTATTTTGTGATTTATTAATGTGATTTTTTGGACATAGAATATTGGTCTAGATAGCTGTAAAATAGTAGCGGGAATTTTTTGGGGAAAAAGGTTAGGATTCCCTTCATCACTTCATTTCCCTCTTCTACTCTTCAACTTAGCGGGATTTTTTTTGGGGAAAAAGGTTAGGATTCCCTTCTCCGCTTTATTTCTCTCTTCTACTCTTCAACTCTCGCGCCTCCTTTTTCCTCTCCACACCGATTGAAACCTTGACCCCAATTTGAAGCCAAAAATTATAAGATCATTCACTCAAAATTATTTTGATTGGAGGGCTATGTAAAATGGAAGGTCTTGGTTGATTTGTGAAGGTAAAATTTTGTAAAATTCAAGTTTTTTCTTCTTTGTTTGGTTAAAGATGTTTATTTGTTAATTATTCTTCTTCCTTCAGTTTTAGGAGTTGCTATTGATCAAGTTTCAGTTTTTTACTGTCGATGCACATACTGATTTGAGCGATCTACTTCAGACCTTAAATTATTTGGTCGATCTCCAATTATCTTGGTGATTCTTTGCCTGATCGCACTGCCTTATACCTGCAAAGATAAATTTTTTGATATGCAATGGCATTTATGATTTTTTTTTGTTGGATAAACTCAGTTATACTTGAGCATATTTTTTGATTAATTCGGCTACATGTGATTTTCTAGTTGAATGGGATTGCTTAAATTGCATATTATTTTGTGATTTATTAATGTGATTTTTCTATAATTATTTACTCTAGATGTTATTTTATGGATTTTTTTGTGATTATTTAGACTACATGTTAGAATGTATAGTTTAGCGTGTGCATGCAATCTTCTGATAGTATATCATTCTTTATATGTGCAAGCTTTTTATTGACATCAGAAATTATTTGGGAAGTATACTCACCATGATGAGTTGATTCTAGTTTTTAATGATGACATTTTCCCAACCAAATTGAATAAATCAAGGAAACAAGTTTACAAAGTGTTAGTTCCCCACTTCAAGTTGCTGAAACAAACAACAGAAATTAATGAAACATGTTTCTTGCACTCATTTTCATTATGAACCAAATAGGGCAAACTAGTTTCATGGGTGTCTTGGAAACAGGTTTTTGGTCAGGAAATTATTTTGCACTCTTTGGGGTTTGCGAACCACCCTCATGACTTAGTCAATGCGTGCTTCACCCCAAAAGTGAAAAGTAAATGTAACTAGGGCCCAAATTGATTGCCACCTCATCATTGATTTAAAAGAAAAAAATTCTTATTCTACCCCTGATTAAAGCTATGGTCACTTGGTCTTTTTTATGGGAGATTGTGTGCTGGGTTCAAGTCTTCTCTCCCTCCCTCTCCCTCTCTCATCTCTCTCTCTCCCCCCCTCTCTATCTCTCTCATATGTTAACTTTAATATATAACCTCTAACGACAACATCTATTGTCTATCTTTAAGAACTAACTTGTAACATTAACAACTAACTTCTAATTTTAACATCTAAAATATAACATTAACAACTAACTTCTGACACCTAACCAATCATTGAAAGATGCATCCTACTTGAACTTTTGGAATTTCATAGAATATTGTGATGTATTTTTACTTGAAAATTAGAAGTGGGATGTTAGATTTATAGATTGACTATTAAAGCTAACTATTATTTGTTATATTTTACGCCGATGTTAAATATATTAGTTAGTTGTTAACTTTAGAGGTCTAATGTTAATCTTAGGGGTTACTTATTAAACTTATCAATTGGATGTTAAACCTTATGTTAGTTGTTAGACTTATCGCTTCTATGTTTAACTTATTAGTTAGTTTTAAATTTAAAAGTTGAATGTTAATATTATAGTTAATTGTTAGATTTTCATCTTATATGTAAATAATGATAACAAGTATATATACAACCGTGATAATGAAAGGGACTAAGTGTTACATTCACCATCACGTTTACAAACATATTCCGGATCGTCTTAATCAAGTTCTCCCTTCAAATTGTTTCCTCTATCAATTCAATAATTAATTGAGCAACAAGCCTCGACCTTAATATAAATAACGACGTTGTTTTGTTTCTTGTTGTAAGCTTCATAAAATCCAGTGGCTGAGCCAAGACGCATACAGTAGTGGGTTCAATAAATAGACAATGGGGAAATGTTAAGGACATGTCTCAAAAAATCTAATATTTGAGGGAATATTAAGGCAATATTAAACTTGGATCACAAGAACAAAATAATTTCAATGGGGGCGCTTGCCCCCACTTCACTCTATATGGATCTACCACTAATAAAATCACCATCTTGGAGCATAGCCTTGATGAACATGTAGACTTAAACGCAATCGTAGCTACAAACACAAGTAAAGGTCTAAAGTTAGAAATAAATTTAACGTTTAACATCTAACTTCCATCTTTGACATCTAACTTTTATCTTTAATAACTAGTAAATAAATTTAACATCTAACTTTTAACTTTAATATCTAACTTTAAATGTCAACAACTAACCTCTAAACTTAACATCTAACTTTTAATGTTAACATAGAGGATGGTTTTTTTTGGTTGGGGGCCATGCTCACACAATTCAATTACAAAAATAATATGGTAGGAGGAAAAAAAAATAGAGGTACAATGGGGAAAAGATGAGTCTCTCACCATGCCCACACAATTCAAGAAAAAAAATGATGTGGCAGGAGGAAAAATTAGGAGTATAATGGGGAAAAGAAAAGTGGCTTGAATCATTGTTGTCATGGCAACCAATTTGGTGCCTAATTACATTTGTTTACTGAAGGGGTGGGAGCACACATTGACTCAAGTCATGGGAGGTCCTTTGTAAGAAATTGGTCTTAAAGCATTTTCCCCTCAACGATATTAACCTTTATTTAAAATACATATCATAATATTAATTAATAAATTTATTTAACTAGCTAGCCCACAATTTTATCCTAACTTAACTAGTTATTAAAATAGTAATGGGCTTTTGAATTAGGGCCATTTGCACTCCCACCGTAGATGAATGGGTATTTTATTAGACTTGTTTGCACTCCTAACTTGAGTTAGTTAAGTAGATAACCACAACTTAATCTACATAGACTATATATATATATATATATATATATATATATATATATATATATATATATATATATATATATATATAACTTCTAAAGTTATATATTTTTCCAAAATCTAGGGGAGGCCATGACCCTCCTCTGCCCTCCCCTGGCTTCGCTACGGGGCTGCTTCTTTTGACTCCTCTCATAAGCAAAGACCAATGAAGCAAAAAACTGTTAACAGATAATAAATTCATGTATCTTTCTGCAACAGAGTACAGTATGCTGATAGTGAAGCTGCTATTTACAAACTTAAAAACAAACCAAAAACTACAATGCAAGCACCTTCAAGCTACGTGAACATAATAATTACTTAGTAATGAAACTCCCCCCAAAAACCCACTTCCATTAACAAGTGTTCACGGAGTTTCTTCTGTAGTTTTGGAGTCACCTTAGCTGACCGTACAATCTTCTGGACTTCCAGAGGTATCTCCTTCACTATCATCATCTGATGAGTCATCAACTTCTGTATAATTCATTAAAAGATCAACTATACCTCGGTTTTCAGCTGAGCTTTCTTCCCTGCGCGCTCCTCGGCTATGCCCCCACCTCTGCTGTGCCAATACCTGAGCAATCAACTGCTCAGGAAATGCAAACCGGCTAAATCTGACCCCGCTCTTGTTCTTCTTCAACTATTGTTAGCAACCATGTCATCAACGGCGATGTCATAGTCATCCCCATCATCGCCAGAATAACCATCAAGATCAACGACATCATCCCAATCAATGTCATCATCGTCATAGTTGCCATCGTCATCATAGTCAGAATCATCAATATATCAAACCAATCAATTCCATCAGGAATCAGAACATAGAGTGCAGAATTACACACTGAAATTCTACATGCAACTCTACATGCATTATATAGTGTTGAGTCTTGCTTAATAGGATAGTTTTAACTCCTATAGTGCAGAATGTGAAATCATAGTTGCAGATTTTGTTTTTAGGATCTCTGGACAAAATGCATATTTATCAGATTGTTAAATTTAAAAATAAAAAGTAGAAGAGAGGGACAACATCATCAACTTTATGAGCATTAGAAGGCAATTATAAACCAAGTATTGTTAGGTGTAATATTTTCAAAGTTCTCAGAGGAACAGAGGTTGGACTCCCATTCTTCGCCTATTCATCGATACTATGCAAATGTTAATGGTGAGTCTCTAGAAATAGAAGGTTGAAGACACTTGGATATTGAGAAGTTTTTTTTCTTTTAAGTTGTATCAAGTGTGTGACAGGAACCTAAAAAGCCCATGAAGGCAAACATTCCTGGAGGATTTTCTACTATGATCTATGGATACAGATGTGAGGGTGAACAGGAAGACATTGTTTCAGTTCCATATTCTAAGAGCTAGATACATGGGAACAGTGTGAACTTGTTTTTCACAGTACATAGTACTTAAGATATAAAGTTTATGTACGTTAGAGCTTCTAAAGTCTGCAAAAATATATACATGCAGATATCGTATATGTTTGATTGTGAGTGCAAATATTTAAAACAAGAAGTTGTATTCTTTGTTTCCACAAATCCAATGATGCAAAGATGGTGTTGTTTTTGCATCATTACATATATATACTATATACTAAAGTTAATGGGGATGAGCCATGCTTAGCTACAGACTACAGTTCATCCCCATTGATTCTGTCATATAGAAACGTGTAATAATTGCTAGAAAACAAATGGTCCAATGGTATGAGCCTCTAAAGGGAAAGAAGAGGGTATACGGTTCGACTCGTGTCAAAGTCAGATATTTTGCAAATTTTTCCTTTTACAATTAAACCCAAAATTTATACCAATTTACTATTAAGCCCACTTACTTCTAAGGTTGGATATTTGCCTGTAAACCCAAAGCTTTACTCATCTCAATTTTCAAACCCACTAACTTCTAAAGTTTTACTATGGTCTATGGTTATTTGCCCATAAACCCAAAGTTCAATAAATTTTACTTTTACAAGTAAACCCAAAGTTTTACCCCAATTTACTTTTAAGCCCATTTACTTCCAAGGTTGGATATAGACCCAAAGCTTTACCCACATTAATTTTAAACCCACACAGTTCCAAAGTTTAACTAAATTTTTGCTCATAAACCTAAAGTTTTACCCAAAATTTATTTTTAGCCCACCAACGTTCAAAGAGTCTTTTGTCGATGAACCCAAAGTTCTGTTCTTATTTATTTTAAACCCGTCCACTTCTGAAAAAGATTTTATGACAATGAATCCATCCTCCATTTATTTTAAACACCTCACTTCCAAAACACTCTTAGACTCAAATTAATTTTAAGTTGTTGTGTTGCTGTAATCTGCTATGTTTAGTTCAAAATGAGTAGATATGTGGCGTATTCTTAAACAAAATGCCTAAACTTATTGGCTTTCTCACACTAATGTTGCGTCATCGCAAATTGTAAATGAATTTTTTGCCTGTAAACTCAAAGTTTTATCCCTATTTATTTTTAAACTCCCCCGCTTCCAGAAAGAATTATTTGTCTATAAACCAAAGCCCCCGCCCCCCACCCCAAAAAAACCCCAATATATTTTAAAACCCGTCCCACTTCCAAAATCACTCTTAGACGTAAGATATTTAGTCAAATTAAATTAAGACATTTTGTATTTCAATAGTTTAGTGTCAGTTTTTTGGTGAAACTTGTCATATTTTTCTCTAAGTGGTTAGGTGTAAGATTTCTTAAGATCAAATATTTAAATCATTATTTATTGTGACTTATTTCAAACTAAAGCCGCGGCATCGCGCAGGTCAATGTTACTCGTATATACTAAAATTATTGGAGATGAATAGTGCATAGCTGCAGGCTATCTCCAATAAATTAATATATAGAGCAATGTAAGAGCTTGCTTATTAAAAGGCATGTGCGATAGCGGTATATAGCTTCCATTATGTCCCAGAGGTCACAAGTTCGAGCCTTCTAAGTATTTTGCTTTTTCCTCTATAAGCGGAAAGATATACCCCATCTAATTTTAAATCGGCCCAAAACAACTTTTTTACTTATAAACCCAAAGTTTAACCTCGTTTATTTTTAAAGCCATCCACTTTTAAAGTCGCTCTTTGAATTAATATATCCCATCCAAAATTTTCACCTCATAAACTTTTGAACTTACATACTTCCCAAGGTATGTTTTTGCCAATATACCCAAAGTTAACTCACTCGCTTCCAAAATTACTTTTAGACCAAGAATTCATCATAAACATTAATGTTTTGCCTTTTTTAACACTTGTGCGACATGGCGAACTATATATGAATTGTTTTCCTACAAATCCTAAGTTTGACCACATTTATTTTAAACCCACACTTTTTGAAACAAGGTTCTTTTACCTATATACCCAAATTTTATCAACATCTATTTTAAACACATTCACTTCTAAAATCAATTTTAGACCCAAAATACTCAAAAATTAATTTTAAATTCACCTTGTATAACAACAACTTAATATATGATGTAGCTTGCTATTTTTTTATTTTACCTTTTTGTTATGAGTAGTTATTTACATGGTGTATGTTTTAACAAAATGCTTGTCATTTTATTTATTTTTAATGGTATCATCATTCTAAAAGGGATTTATGTCTATAAGCCCAAGATTTTATCACTAGTTATTCTTAAACCCACCCACTTGGAAAATCACTCTTAAATCCAAAATACTTTACAGGATTTATTTTAAATTCAATGTCTTTCAGGAGTTTAGTATAATGCATAAGTTGGTATATTTCGTTATAACTTTGCTATATTTTTGTTCTAATAATTTGATATATTGTGCATTTTAAAACCAAATGTTTTAATAAGTTAAAATTTTGAATTTTCTTACACAAATGCTGCAACAACGTGCAGGTTAATTCTGCTCATTCAAAATAAAAAATTTGCATGTTTAACTTTTGGTTGTATTTGAGATTGTTACAACAAATAAAATTAGTAAAGCAGTTAATATTAATAACTTTAGAATAAAAATTGTGTAATGTGCTGATGCATTTTCTTTCACAGAAGCATCAAGGTGTTTAACTATCTGTAGAATGGGTTTAGACTGTTGATCACTATGGGTCATACTTCCAACCCATGAATCTAATTACCCTGTTAGCAAAAACATACATATTTATGAAAAACAAAAGCAAAGATATAAACCAACACAACACTCGAATTAAGACTTCACTTTAAAGGTTGCAGGCATGAATTGCAAGGAGGGTTCTCAGATTGAATGATCCATGTTGAAGTTTGCATGATCCGATTCAATATCCTGCTTGCAAGTTTACAAGAAAAGCTTGATTTCTTAAATTATATAAATATTCTCCCTAAAGGTTACAAGCAGAAAGTAGTCTCTTCTTGCCAATATCTAGTCGAATTATATATGAGCAAAAGCAAATTAAATTTTATGTCCAAATTACCGATATAAACAACCAAATGGTAGCAGCACTTCGAAACTAGAAAACATGGAAAAACAAAAGGGTTAGTATTAGTCCCTCAAATCTTCAACAATTCCATATTACTCCCACAACTCCTTGAAATTACTCATATGTCCCTCAAATCCTAAGGGGCTTTCCCCTAATGACCAACATACCCCACAACTAATTATTTTTGAAGGGGAGGAACATAAACTGAGTGGTATTCTTATCATTGCGGGACCAAATTGCAAGGCCCCTTGGATTTGCAGGGCTACAAGATTTCAAAGATTTGAGGGACTAATATGGAGTTATTGAAGATTTGAGGGACTAATATCTAAATATACCAAAAACAAAACTGGGTAGCCAAAAGTTACATACCTCATCCATATTGACCGGTTGTGCCCGTTCCATGGCATTGGGAGTCCATATTTTGATGTCATTCTCAATACCACTACTTGCAATTGCTGTGGTATAAGGGTGAGGTTCAATACAATTAACCACGTGTTTATCTCCTTCCATCACACGTAAGAGCTCCCCATCCTTCTTCCTCCAAATAAATATTCGGCCACAGTCTGATCCACTAACCACATACTCACAGTTGGGACCAAAAAAGTTCACCCCTTTCACTGTATCACAGTTGCGATGCCCCTTATAAACCCTAGGCAAGGATTCAGCATCCTTGGCATGTGATAGCGTCCGATAGGGTCCAAGACCTTGGTCCTTGGAGAAAAGATAAATAAACTCATCATTATAGGAGGAAAGAAGTTCACTTTTATCCGAGAATGCCAATCCTGTAATCCCAATACGATTATGACCGATCAAATGCTGAGGGCAGAAGCAGTCAACCGGCTGACCAAAGTCAGTTGACCCGTCCCCTTTGTACTTGCGAATGTCATAAAGCCGAGCATACTCATCTGATCCTGCAATTGCAAAGTTATTGCTATCCCTTGGATCTATCACTATAGCATTTAGATGAACAATAGGCATGTAGGATGATTTATCTTGAAAGGATTTGCATACAAAGAGTTCTGTAGCAGATTCTGTTCTGAGATCAAACTGCAAGAGAGAATAGTAACAGGTTAACAGAAACGTATAAGTAGGTTGAAAGATCCAACCACAGAGAAGTACTTACACGCTGAACCGAACCATCTTCTCCACAGCTATAGAATATATGAGGATTTCCTGGCTCGATTGCCAACTTATGAGCTCGGCCTTCATGCTGGGCTAGCATTTTAGTAGCCACATGTCCAGCTTCTCGTATCTGAGCAAGTCTCACCTAGTCGCATAATTTATAAGGCAGGCTGTTAAATTTTCGTTGGGTTAATTGCAGTTAGAGCCCCTGTACTATCACCCAATTGCAAATAGACCCCCTGTAGTTCAATTGGTGCGGATAGAACCCTTAGTAAACTTTTTTGCCTCTTTTATGAGTAAAAAAGAAATGGACTCAGGGTGTCTATCCACACTTGGGCAAATAGTACAGGGTCTATTCGCACCAATAGAACTACATGTGGTCTATCTGCAATTAACATTTTTGCTTTGTTAGAATATCAACTTGCAAACATAGCATTAGAAAGATCTAAGAACAGCATATGTAAATCAATCAGTATATACCTCCCCATCAGCAGCACATGTGACAAGGGTCCGATCATTAGTATCAGGCATGAATCGTGCTTGAAAAATATTATTTGAGTGGCAAGAATGGAATGATAGCTTAACCTTTCCAGTGTTCCAATCCCACAAGATCACCATTCTATCATCAGATCCTGACACTAGAGTATCACCATCTGCATTGAAGCTTACAGTGTTCACACAGCCTCTATGACGATTTAGTTTCATGTGGATTCCCAAGCGCAAAACAAGATCCTGTGCAAGAAAAATCAAGTAAAATAGATAGAAACAGTTTGTAGAAAGGAACGCTTCGACAGTTTACAATTAAAAAAACAACTAAACAAACGTTATGATTTCACAACTAATGTTGTCACAAAAACTTTCAAGACATCCGTTCAAAGCAATTTGTGACGGGGTTATTGATATTAGTCCCTCAAATATTTCCTATTTTGAGATTAGTCCCCCAACTCATTGAAATTGCTGTTAGGTCCCCAAATCATATAAGTTGTATGAAATTAGTCCCCAAATCATTGAAATTGCTCTTAGCTACCCTAGATATATAAGTTGTTTGAGATTAGACACCCTAATTAGTGCCCGTTTGAACTAGAGGGAATATTCCTTCAACTATAACTTTTTTGGGGATGGAACACCAGTTATACCTTTTCTAATAAAAACACAAACCTGATTTAGGGTGAGAGAGAATGATTTTGGTGTTATTTTGGGGCCTCCGGAAAGGGAAACTATTTTCCCCTTTCTTCGAAGATGAAGCGGGAGCTGAAGACAGGGAAAATTGATGTCTTTTTTATTTTATTTATTTGTTTGTTTATATTTTTGGTTTTTTTTTGGGGGGAGGGGGGGGGGGGTTACTTAGGAGGGTAGTTTGGTGATTACTAATCCGCGGTTAAGAGCTAACCCAGCCATGTTTAACAGATGAGGCCATGTTTAACAGATGAGGATTGCTAGCGGCAGTTGCTTAAAGTGACTGCCTATAGCCACTCGCTACACATTAATGCTACGTATCCCTTTTTTTTCTCTCTGAGTTTGGGTATGGGTAAATTTATCTTCCTACCCTTCATTTTTTTAAAAATTGTAGAACATGATACCGTAGGTGTAGCCTTTCACAAACCTTTCTATATATGATAATTTACACATACATACTTCAAAGTTAACCTCATTTTTGTCATTTGCTACCCTACAGATTTTCTTGCCTATAAAATATCCCGAAATTCAACAGAATTTAGTTTCAATACGCTATAATTATTTTTGCCCAAAAAACATCCTAAAGTTCAACATTAATAGAATCAACTTTTGTACCCTCTAACTTAAGTTTTTGTTGAAGTTTGGGATATGAAGGTTAATTTTAGGATATCAAAGTTGAATTTTCAAATATTTTTTGGGTAGAAAAAAACGTGGGGCTTCAAACTTAAAAATGAGATAAGTATTGGGGTACTTTTTGGGTAAGAAAACATTAGGATATCAAAATTAAAAATGGAGTTAGCTTTGGGGTACTTAAGTTGAAATAAACCTTTTATATATTTCTCAATTTCAAACCTACTATAAAATTTCTATTTTGCTACACTATTTGTATAAAGAGACTGTACACCAAAAATCTTATCAACTTATCTAGCACCACTTTCCCTGCCTCCAGCTCGCAGTTGGCAATAACTGCCGCCTCCGTCTCCGCCCCACAGTCGTTGAACCCTCCCCACTTTCTCCCTTTAATTTAATTTAATTTATGCTTAAATGTAATTAAAAATTAATTAGAGTTATTAATTTATAGTTAACATGTTAATTTAAAAAGGATGCTTTGGTCTTTTAACAGTTCAGCTGACACCACTTGAGGAGTTAAGTGAAAATCAAATTGCTTTGGGGTTTCCCTAGAATTGCCAAACTTATTGGTAGTTAAGTAACGAGTTTAACTTTTTGGAGGTTCAGTGCAAAATGATCAAACTTATTGGTGGGTTAGTGAAAAAAATTAAGTTTGGGTACAAAAATTAAAATTTGTTATACTTTAGGGTATTTTTGAGCGAAAAGAATTGTGCAGTGTAGAAATTAAATTTTGTTGAACTTTAATGTACTTTTTTGGGCAAAAACAAATTTTCGGGTATCAAAGGTACAAATAAGATAAACTTTGGGTGTGTAAGTGCAAATAACCCTAAATAAAATGGTATGTGAAAGACCTGCATTATCCTGTTGTGCAAGCTTTATAGAAATTAGGATTAAGAGTGCAAAATTACCCATACCGATTCCTGAATAGAAAACAAATAGGGCACGTAGCATTTCCTCCTAGCGAGTGGCTATACTCAGTCGCTTTAAGCAACTGCCGCTAGCAACCGATTAGATAGATTTTGTAACAAAGGGACTAATTTCAAACATCTTTATGATTTTTTTTGGCGGGTTGGGGGGTGGGGGCTAACAACAATTTCAATGACTAATCTCAAAATATGAAAGATTTGAGGGTACACTATGGAAATACTCTTTATGATAATGTTATCCTCCAAGAAAGTTTTAATTATAGAAGAGGTATTTTTATGGTGGACTTTAGTGGCTTAAGGCTCCTAATGGTAATCAATGCTCCTATACCCTCCAATTAGTCGCAATCAGTCCTGATCGAACGCTAAGATACCTATGTCCCCACTTTTGCTTTGCATTAGACTGCCAAAGCTATGTAAACATGCTGATCCATCACTACCTCATTGCTCGCTTGCAACTACAAATCATGAGACTCAATACTAACATTTTGGGTTTTTTCGATATTAGTACCCAAAATCTTTCATATTTTGAAATTAGTCCCCAGAATCTTTGTGTTTTGAAATCAATCCCCCAAATTAAGTGTTCTGAAATTAGTCCCCAAACCTTTCGACCTGCTACTAACTAGAGGGACTAATTAATATAGGAAAAAAAAAACCCCTGTGAGACCTTACCCCTAAAAGGCTAGTTGTAGAAGGAGAGATCAAAATCTCTCCTACCACACCCAATGACATATTCTTTCATCGCATCATGTAACATATTCCACAAATTTCGACACCACACATCTTTTAATGAGAATCAATCTTCATTTAATATCTCAATTGCCTACTAGATGAACAATCTAATGGTAAAAATAAACCCTAAATAAAGAGGAGAAAACAAGGAATAAACCTCAGAAGCGCCGATACTGTGGGCGAATTTCCTGGGCGAGAGATCCCCAACCTCCCGCTGCAAGATTCCGGCGATCGTTCGACCGCAGCTCCTCCCTCTTTTCCCAATCCCCGCCATCTTAATCCCTGTTCGATGAAATGCCGCTCAAGATGAGATCGATCGAAATGGAGAATATGCCGCTGGAGGTGAGAGTCGATGAGAAGAACTCTCTCTCTCTCTCTCGGATTTTTTATTGTACTAGGTTATATGCACACGTGATTAAATACCATAATTAGCTAGTTTTGATTTATTTCCTTATTAAAATTTGTTCATCGGTTCCATTTTGATAGTTTTTGCTATCTTATAACTCTAAACTTTAGCATTGTGATTATTTATTTGCTTTGATGTTTGCTTGAATGCGCTATACTGAATTTAAATTTTCGTGTTGATAATTGAATTGACAGGAAACAAATGTAATCCAAATCCAATTTGAAATTTTATTTTATTTAGACCAATATGGAACCGAGTTTGATTTGAAAGTATAGTGTTGCTAACGTGAAAAATACTTGAAAAATAGCGTTATAAAAGGAAGATGAACAATTAAAGCCAATAAGCCAAGATAATTAATTAAAATGGTCTAAAACGAAACTAAAGAGAATATGAAATTTATTCCTAATCATTGATAGACTTTGTTAAAAGATCATAAACTAAAGATTAATACTAACTCTAGTACACATTTATATAATAAAAGTAAGTATATAAAAGTACTAAAAAGTTCATGAAAAATCTCTTCTAAAGATTTCTTATTTTACTCAAAAAATTAAACTATTCTATAAAATATTTAGAAAACAATAATGTCTTTTATTCCTTCTATTTCTTTTTTTATTGAGTCGAGAGCAATCCTTCTCCACCTTTATCTTTTTCCTAGGTAATTCTAGAGTAGTGTCTTCATCGTCTACATCGATCGTGACATCAGGCTGGAGCTGAATTTCTTGTGCTGTTATCTTTCCTTAGGCTCGTTCATCTTTTGTCATCTTATATTACATCACAAAGAAGTTGAATATATATCTGATGTTCAACACAAACTTTTAGAAATACGGACTTTGATTATTTTTCTATTTTAATGAGAATAAATGTTAATTTCATATATATGAAATTTTTGTGTTTCTAATTTATTACTTAAATAAGGTTAGGAGTTACCTTTTTTTTCTCTGCAATGAATTCTTCTGTTGTGCATCCTATAAGAGTTTCTGCTACATTAAATAATGTTACTTTTACTCTGTCCGTGTCCTTTTTCATGAGGATCTGAACTAAATAACTGCATTTTTCTTGTCAATTTGCCTTAGATAATAATGTTAATATTTGATTTTGATACGTTTATTTCATAGAAAAGGGATATTACTTAACCATGATAATAAGTCATCGGCTATTCTATGACATTTATCATTTGGGCACTCTTATTAACATCTCTATCAACCTTCTTGTTACAGCCTTTGCAAGCGTAGAACCACGACTCAACTCTATTGTAAATGATAGTTATGTTTGCATTGTAGGTGCAATAGCATGTCTATATATTGTTAAATTATTTTTAGGTTTAATTGTGTGAATTTTAGAGTAGATCTTGTAAGATCATACCTTTTTCGAATGTTGTGATGATTGCATATATCAGTAATCTGAATTTGTGTTATATTTGTAAAGAGTCTTAATGCAGATGCTTTTGCCTTGGCAGCTTGTTCTAAATGAGCCCAACATATTAGCTTTAAAATATTATATTTTTTTATTGTGTTATATGGATATTTGCTTGGCTTACTTACTATTCTCTTATTTCTTCAAGAAGTTGTATCTTTGGGTTGATATATATTGTTGACACAATTTACGATGACATGCATATCTTCCCTACAAATTTGAGACGATATAAAGTGAATTTTATGTTTAGTGGCCTTTAATAAGAATTTTAGTAATGAAATATGTCACCTTCATATTTAAATATCTTGAAATTTGATAGTGCTATTACATGCTTATCTTTGAGTATGTCTTCAATAAATGATCTTTCGTTGGTAGTCATATCCCCAAATAAAGTTACACACGAGTCATGCCACTATATAGGAAAAATAAAAGGCCAATTTTAAATTTTTTACTTACGCTATTGTAAATAAGTATCATGTGTATACCTTTTGTCCATTATAGTAATTTCCTTCACTTTATCCGCTTGTTATATTTCTAATATAGTTGATCAATAACTTCACTTTAGTTTTATTACAAGATTATTTGTATGTAATTTTATATTAATTTTATGATTCCTTTAATATTTGAAGAATAAAATATAAAAATTTATAAATACTTACTAATTTTTCTTGTATCTTCCATGGAGAATGCTTCTTTGATTGGGACAAAGTTATTCAATTTGTTCTTCAAGAGGAACTCAGTTGGTGCTTCTTTGATAGATATGTCTATTGTCAATATCAATTAAAATGATTCATGAACATTTCTAAATTTTGGGTTTATTTCCTTGAATAATTTCTAGATTTGATGTGTATTGGTTATAAGTTCTGAAATTTCAGGGCTTTTTGCGCCCTTGTGGGATTTTGGATGGAGGATAACCCCCATTCTTTGCTTCTATTAAAGAAGCACATCGAGCATCACAAGATGCTTTAAAGCAAACCCTAAAGGGGTTGTGGACTGAAGTCCAAAATCAAAATACATATGAACGTCTGTTTCTTCGCTTTGGGCAAAGTTCATATGACTTCCAGCGAAACCAAAATTGTTGCTAGTGAAGCTCACCTTGGTATGGCGAGGTCAACTCTGAACCCATCTTCGCACTACGGTGGATCTTACGGCAGCTACTAGTGGTGGCCGCAAGTGATTTTTGGAGGAAATGAATTCCTCGAACTTCGCTTGGTCAAATTCGATGACCAAGATTCAGCATTGGATCCAATAGCCTTAGTGTCAGACTGCGACACGATTTTCTTATCAGTTGAGAAAATAGTCCCTAGCAGAGTTGTCATCCTATTTCGGCCTTAAAATTATAACTGACTCAAGATTATAATTTCAAGATTACAAAGAAACAAGAAAAATTTATAGGACTGAATTCTTTTCTGTGTGCCAATGGAGCATCGTTCTTGTACTCCATTGACTATCCGACCAAGGCAATAAATCTTCTTGCTGATTTTGAGAAGCTTGCCGAAGTGAAGCCAAAATCCGATCTCTGATCTACCTTTTCGGTGATTGATGAAGAAGCCGATTAAAAGTTCTTAAAAATGAGCAATCTCCCCTCCTCTTATAGGCTAGAGAGAGAGAGAGAGAGAGAGTTAGTGGCCATTAAATGTGAATTAGTGGCCATTAACTTAGGAGATAATGGGGTAACCCGTTTCCTTAAGAATAGCTCTTGAAACTATCATGGGCAAAGTTTGCCTATAACGCCTACGGGCGAAGTTCGCTCTTGCGAACTTCGCCAAAACATGGGTGACATGTCCCACATGGACTCATTTAAGCGAAGCTCGCATGAGGCTTGAGCGAGCTTCGTTATGGCTTGAGGTGCGAGCTTTGCTTGAGTGAGGTTCACTACTATTAGGGCGAGCTTCGCTATGGGCTTGCATCTAGGCCCATCTGAAGTGTTTAGCCCATGGGGCGTTCACTTCTTGGACTCGTGTTGGGCTTGAGTATCAGATTCATGTTATATGTACTAAGCATTGGTCTAGGAGGGAGTTTATATATTTTGACCGTCTACAAGGAAAAACTAGCCCAATTGTGGCGCAACTTTTTTTTTCCAAACAAGATTCTTCCTAAAATGACGCTAAGATTAAACATGGTCTAATTTGGAAGATTATCAAACAGATCCTTATGTTGGCTCAACGTGAGAAATTTTACTGGTATATTCCCATCTGAAATACACGTATTATTTAGGGTGTGTCTAATAAGCACCCTAGGGCTAGGACTTATCCTAGCCTTGTTTTAAACAAAATCAGTTTTGTTTTTGTCCAAGAGAAGATGGTCCGAAAGAAAACCAGTTTAAAGATAGACCTTAGAAAAACCAGGCCGGTGTTTGGTCAATCTTTGTCGAAACGCATTTTTCTCCAAAATGAGACCAAAATCAAATATAACCCCATTTTGAGGAGCTGTCAAACACACCGTTAGGTACCGTTTGGCAAGGTGGTAAGAGTGGAGGGTTAAGAAGAAGGGTTAACATAGTTAATCACTTGGGAGGGGTAAAAAATAATTAAACTCCGTATGGATATGTAGTTGATATAAGAGTTAATTTTTTTAATATTTGGCAAATAATAAAGGATTGAGGAGGTTAATCCTTCAAAAATTTTTACAATACCAAATCTAACCCTATTAAAAACAAAGAATTACTAATAATTGATGCAATATGTAAGGGCTTTTGATTTGTCATTACAGTAATTCGGTGTCGTTAAGAACTTTTCGTTAGGAATTAAGAATAAATATTTTTATTAATTAGAAATTTGTTCAAAATAGTTCAGAAAAATATGAGTTAATAATTAAGTATTTGTTTGGGTGTTTGTGCAAAGAATTCTTAATCTAAGCTGAAAGCGGTCAAACTCTTAATGAGTTGTGTTTGTTCGACTTGAGTTCATATCTTTGACACTAGCTATAGATGACCGAATAAACTACAGATTACTTTTCAAGGTCTAAAATATTTATTATTAACTATTGTTTTCTTTATTCAAAAATCTAATTTTGTATTTAACTCAACCTGTTCTTTATCTGGCCTAAGCTTCATATGCACGTCACATATATATGTTCAATATACATTTTGATGAGGCTTTACGTGAATCCTCCTTGTTTGGCCAATCTAGTTCCAGTTTGGGCTTGATTCATGTACCCAACTTCAAACTTTAATCTTATTATTATATCCGATCCAACTCAAGTTGTTAAAATTTCTTTCTCCGCTCAGTGAAGAGGGGGACTAACTATTACTCCGCCTCCTCATGCGAAGTACTAAACCTATGAAAATTACACGTTCAGTGATGTTAATTTTTGTTAAGGTTTGTTAACTCTTTGACTAAGGGCCTGTTTGTTTACTTGCATTTAGTGCTTTTTGCATTAAAAAGTGGGACCCACCAGTTAAAAATTCTGATTTTTAAATAAATACATTGTTTGTTTAGCAAATTTGACATCCTATGTGGCACAATGCCACGTAAGATCTGTGCATCAATCATAATTCCCGAAATATACGCTGTTTTCACTCAGTTTTCACCGATACCCTGTTTTAGTTGGCTCTTCTTATCAGGAATCAGAAAGGAGGGAAAAATTAAGGTTACCGCCTCCTCCCTCCACATCTTCCCACCAAAAACCTAATCGCTCCTTATAAAAACCTAACTTTTTTCATCTCAGAGCCGCATCTCATCTACCGTCTCCAGATCTCGTCCCAATCTCTGATCTTTGCTGCTCTTTTCAATTTCAGTTATTCCCGATCAGTAAGTTCAATTATCCATTGTTTTAATCTTTTCTTAAACTTTGGATCTCTAGTTTGAAGATTGGATAAATTGAAATATTTTTGGGTTTTAATTGTATTTTATTGGGTGTTCAATAGTTTTCTCAAGATGATAATTGTTTTATCTCTGAGGCAAGTTGTAAAGGCAACTTGCATCTCTGCTATTGGAGGGTCTAAACCCCGATCTACGCTGAGGTGATGGCCGAGAACTCCAACAGTTCGGCTTCCCATCATCGATTGATGGAGCCCAAGATCGCTTAACTCTTTTCATTGTGGGTCATGTTATGATTATTTTTAAAGATGCATGCTTATCATTAATGTGCCATATGCATTTTGCTTTTCCCCAAAGCCCATTGTAGATCACCTGGATTTTTATGTGCCTCTCAGATGTGTATTTGTGGTGAAGAACTCCTTTACAATCAAAACCGATTGAAGCCATTGCAAACCTGTCATCACTTTTAAATAATTAGCTTCTTTTCCTATTTGTAATTAATGTCTTTCATCAAGTAGCGTTTATCTTATTTTCAAATGTACTTCTTGAAAGATTTGTAGAATTTATATAAATTTCACACATATAATTTGTAAACTTTGTATTAAAATATTCATCCCTAGAACTTGTAGGAGTTTTCATATTCATAGAATTGATTATTAAAGAATATGTAAAGTTGGGAAAAATTTCTTACATAAAATTTTTGAATATTTTATATTCCATATAAAGAGTTTCTAGAAATTTTTGTTTGCAGGTAGCTGATTTCTTACAAAATGTGTAAATCTAATTAGAACTTTTCATTCTCTATGAAATTAGATGAGTTCGGTGGAAGAAGAGATTGTACTGCGCATGTGTTCAGGTGCTGCTAGCACGTTACTCCATGTATTAGTAGTCATAATCGAAGGATTTTATGCTTCAAAGAAGACATCCATACCTCGGGAACCATCTGTTACTAGAGATTTAGATAGGTACAAACACATGAACAGGATATTGAGTGGATCAAGCTCAAGTTGTGTAGATTACCTTAGAATGCGTAGGGGGCCATTCATAAATTTAGCATCATTGATGCGAGATGGAGGGATTTTGAAGGACACCATTCATGTTCCTATTGAAGAGCAACTTGCTATGTTTTTACATATCGTAGGACACAAATCAAAAAATAGAGTAGTGAGGATAGAGTTCATCAGATCAGGAGAGACCGTAAGTAGGTACTTCAACAAAGTTTTAGGAGCCATATGTTGCCTTCGAGACCGCTTTATGAAGCAAGCTCCTAATGAAACCCCTACTGAAATTCTGGGAAATCCAAACTGGTACCCATTCTTTAAGGTAATAATTAATGGAATTTTTAAAATGCTTGATCATATTTTAGTAAGACAAAACATTTCTAGCATTATAATTTATTTGTCTGTAGGATTGTATCGGAATGATAGATGGCACACATATTGATGCCATGGTTCCTGCTGCATACGTACCCCGCTTTAGAGGTCGCAAAGGGCTCACTCAGAATGTATTGGCTGCGACAACTCCAAACAAGCGTTTTACCTATGTCATGGCTGGTTGGGAGGGATCTGCTAATGACTTCACAGTATTGAAGAGCGCACTCTCTTCACCACCACCAAATGGTTTACGCGTTTATGATGGTATCATCATTATCATTTTTAACACAACTAATTAATTTAGTAGGATAAAATGGATAATTTTGACATGTAATTGTTTGTGTAGGTAAATATTACTTATGTGATGCCGGGTATACCACTATGCCTGGTTTCATTTCTCCTTATCGTGGAGTAAGATATCACTTGAAAGAGCACTCTGGTAGGGATCCAAATAATCGTCGAGAATTGTTCAATCTTCGACACTCCTCTCTCCGAACTAAAATTGAAGCAACTTTTGGAATTTTGAAGAATCGCTTTAAAATTTTAACGGCAAAACCATCCCTTTTCTACACAAGTTGACATCGTACTTGCATGCACTGTCTTACATAACTTCATAGCAATTGCAGATCCAGATGATAAGTTTCTTAATGAGACGATAGACGATGAAAATTACATATTCTATGTATCAGATTGCCACTATGAACTTAATGTATTGGATCTTTGAGATTATTCTTTAAAATTTACAGTTTTCACTACTGCACAAATTTTTTATTGTTAGTATATTGTTTACTGAATGGGTTGATTTGTGTTATTTTCTTACAATTCTATGTTTTATTAATTGGGTTGTTAGTTGTTATCAAGCACCTTGCAAATGCACTTGCAATTGAGCTTGAACTATCACTTATTCATGTAAATTGATCCATGAATTACATATATATTGGTTAAAGCATTAGCTTCCCAAAAATAATTAACCGATAGTGCTCTAATATAATTACTGGTTAAAGCATTAGATTGTAGTATGTTTCTCATATCCTGAAAGTAAAAGAATTTCTTTTGCATATTTTACTTGCAACCATTATTCCCAACTTGTTTCAGATCAAAAGTTCATTTTATTTAGTTCTCACTGCCTTGCCATTCAGATTTTGTTTTTGATGCTTTATTTCCTTTAATTATGCATACAGGATGGGTGATATGACTAAGTTTACAAAGACAACCACACAACCTAATGGCAACACCTCACAAACATCTCAACCTTCAACCTTCGACGCACAAGGCATGCAATCCATGCAACATCCTATGATGGGGATCAATCCATCTGCTCTGGGCATCACTCCTACTGGATATCCTCATTTTGACCCTCTAACTTGGGCGATGGCTTCAAATACAATGAAAGGTCCCTTTATGCAGTTCTTGCCAGGATCACCAGTTATGCCAAGAGGTGGAAGTACCTACGGATCTCCTATTGCTTCTGATCCTACAGATTCAGGTGGAAATTCTATGAAGAGTGCTAGGAGGGAAAATGATACTGAAGTGAGTTCCAAATCAAAAAGGCACAAAGAAAATAGTTCTAAGAAAGTTGGGAAGGGTGGGAATGGAGACGGTAGAGGCGTCCCAAATAAGAAATGGGGTGAAGAGAAAGATGACTTTTTGATTCCTTTCTTGGCTAATCAAGCTAGAATGGGAAGAAAGGTTGATAAAGGATTTCGAAAGGAAGCTTTTAACGCCGCTGCAACTGCGCTGAATGAAAAATTCAATGAGAGCTTCAGTGGGGAGCATGTTTATAATCATTATAGAAATTTGAAAACAAGATATCAAGACATGCTTAAATGTTTTGAAATTAGTGGTGCCGGGTGGGATGAGGAAACTAATACTATTACCGTATCGAAAACAACATATGATTCATTGACTCCCAAACTGAAGGAATATGTCAACAAGCCATTGCGTCATTTTGATGATCTTGCACTGATAGTTGGGGATGATTTTGCTTCAGGTGATTTCAAAAAAGATGTTTACACCAAGTTTGGGGGGCAATCAGGTGAACCCATCGATATCGATAGTGAATCCCATAATGTTACTCAGGCTGACAACAACGGTTCAAGGTTGGAAGGAAAGATGAAAAAATCAATCCGAAATGGTGCTACTAGTGAGAATGTGCCATCTTCTCGTACTTCCAAGTGAAAAGAATCCCGAAATGAAAATGGTCCTGAGTACTTTAACAAGTTAATAGACAAGGTTGGCGATGTGGCTTATTCAATTCAAAATGCACATCTCATCCATTGGACTGAAAAATTGTCCAAATCCTTGTATGCACTTGATGGATTCTCCAATCATGTATTGGATCATGCTCTGGAGACTCTTTATAAAAACGAGGATGAAGCTAGGTTCTTCATTGCGAAACCTCTTCGTTCTCAAATTTTTTGGGTTGAGAAGCATATACGCGACTATGGTTTAGCAGTGCATTCTGAGGATGTCGAAGATTTGACAAATGATGCCAATGTCTCCCGTGCAACGATTAACTTGGATGAGTTTTGAAGCATTTGCTTACGGAATATTAGTTTCTTTCTTCTTGCTTAGAAAAAAAATATATTTCACGGCTGTTATGAGTAATTCTTTTAGTTTGTTATCTTTAAAGTATTTGTCAGGTAGAACAATTACTTTTTTAGTTGACTATTGCTATTAGATGCTATCTCTATTTGTTTAATTTTCTTTATGTATTTTTTATGGGTTGTTAGTGTTTCTTTGCTAATTACTGACCTTAGCAGCCACTTTTTTATTTTATTTATCAATTCATAATTTTGAATTTTTCTAGAGTTTTCTGGTTTATATTCAGGTGAGATTAATGCGTTTCACGGCTTTGATTGAGATTAATGAAAGAAGCCGCCTAACTTCCAGCTTACTCTTGCAGGTTGGTTTCCACCACCTAGCTCAGGAACAAATAGAGCTAGTATAGAGTCAGCAGGAGACCAACTGATCTCAACCTTGAGAAACTTCTTATCAATCAAAGTGAAAGTCTCACTTTCATACACAGATATGATATTCTTCCCAATTCTAGCAAGATACTTGTCTTCTTTTCCGCCACCCCACCAGAAGTATATATGAATACATACACGAGGAATAAGGGAGTGTAAATTAAAGATATTGCATTTGGATAGGGATATACTATTACTCTCACCTGAATACAAGTCAGGAAACTCCAGAAACACCCTACTACTTGAAATATATCAATATGAATTTTATTTTATTTTTTATATCAATTCATGGATGGTTGAAATATACAGTTTTTAATGGTTTTTAGTTGCTAATATAATATTTTAGAGAAGAGTGCTTGCAGGTGAATTTGATTTTAGTAGCTCTGTTCTAGAGCAGAGGAGGTTCGATACAAGTTTATAGTGTTTATATATACTTGCAAAGGAAAACACTAGTACTATATTGAGTTGATTAGATCAAGTGTGTATAGTTCAACGAGGTTTCTTCTTTTGTGTTTGGACTGATAGGTGCCTTTATCTATTGATTTGTGGGCTATGGAGAGTCTGTAATAAATTTATACTATTGGAACGTGTAATTTTTTAAATCATTTTGAATTTTTCTAAACATAATTTATTATTTTTCTATAGTAGTAGAAATGTATTTCTCAAATATGGACTGCTACCTTTTAACGAGTCTTAGCATAGCTTCTTATTTATTTTAATAGTTTGAACAGTAAGAATACCCTTGTATTTTAAAAATGACTTTCTTTGTAACTTACTTTTATGGGAGGTAAGTATACCAATAGTTTTTGTATCTATAAAATCTCATTAATATACATGTCTAAACAAACAAGATTGGGATATTATACAATGATATCCTCAATAAAATTCAAGTGCAACCAAACAATGAATTTTGTTGGATTACGCACTTCATACAAATCCTCTTTAATATCCATCGGAAACAAACAAGAATTTAAGTATGGTGTTTTCAAGATCTGTGACATGCATCAAAATGCAATTCACGAACCAAACAGCCCCTAAGTTAATCCGTGTGGAAGATTCGGGTTAAACCCTCTAAATCCTTCTCTTAACCCTCTTGCCAAACGAGACCTTAAAGTTCTACATTAATGTGAGCTATATAGGGGTTAGAAAATATTAATGTGTGATAGAAAATGCCACTATGTAGGGGTTAGAAAATATTAATGTGTGATAGAAAATGCTATTACTTAATAAGTATCGAGGAATTAAAACTGCAGCTTCTGCTTTTTTAGTTTATATATCATATATTCTTTGTATTTTTAATAATGATTTTTTATCGCCTTTGATGCATAATGGAGAATCGAATCACTTCCACGCGAGGTTAACACCTACTTTACCACGGACCTACTGGACCGCCCTATTTTTTAATAATGATCATGTAGTAGAATTCTACCAAATACATTGAGGTTGTGTTTGGATTCGAGAATTTGATTTCAAATTCCAGAATTAAGTTCTGAAATTTGAAATCCAAAATTTCAAATTCAATTCCTTCGTTTGGGAAACATCCAAATTTGAATTCCAGAATTCAATTTGAAATTCATTTTTGGCAAACTTTAGAATTTCAATTTTGAAAATTTCAATTGAGTTGTTTGTCAACTAGTAGAATTCTAATTTCTAAACTAATATTCAAGCTCAAGATAATTTAGAAATAGGATAATCAATTTACACAAGTTATGCATCAAAATTGGTGGAAATAAAAGCTTCAAATAGTATATCGATATCCAACTAACTTGACAAATAGATAAAATACCTTAAAATCTCAAAGGCGGAATGCCAATAGTTGACCTAATAATCACCATAAATTGACCGAAATCATTCATCAATAAAACTTTGTAAGCTCATCTACCACTAACTATAACAATAAATAAAGTAGAAATTTTAAATATTGCATATAACAATTCAACAAACCAAAGATGCAAAATATCCAACAAATACAAACCAGTAAAAGTTAATATTTCCCCATTATACAATGCCATGCTTAAGTTGCTCTCGCACTAGTTTCTTTAAAACTTTTATATCTGATTCAAATGAGAGATCCTTTCTAATGCTTATACACTTTTACTTTGTATTTCTCATTGTAGCTTTCTCTCCTCGGTTCAAGAAGTAAGTCCTGCTCATGAGGTCTTGAATCACTGAAACAACAACAAGAAGACCAAATCAGCTCCATTCTTAAAGACCGTGCAAACTTGCAACAGAAAAGAAATCATGTTCTATTTAGATTGGTAGGAATCACATTCTATTTTAAAAATCAAAATGCTGCTGTGGAGGAGTGTTGTAGACCGTTTATGTTATTTTTGAAAATCAAACTGTATGAAAAATAAGTTCTAAAGTGTGATACTATAAAGAGTCTATGTGCAATTAACCTTGTTCTAAAGGGCATCTTAGCAGTGTTCTTGATCAGTGAATGAGCACAAATAACCAGTTCTTGAGTATTGGGAATAATATTTTGGGACCAGTGATTTTCTTGTATTAAACTTTGGAATAGTATATGAATACAAAATATTTCTGATAGGAGTTGTCACCTTGAATAGTCTCCCCTGACCCTGTGTCGGAGACTCATTGAGGCTCATTTTATAGAATTGAACTTAATTAATTTTCAACGTGCTGGTCAAGAACTCGACTTTCTTCTAAGGAGGAAAAAGAAGCCGTGCACTAAATAAACTCAAAAACAAAGTGCATTTTATTTAAGATAACATGACTCTATACCAATAAAACCTGCAGCAATCAGACATGATTGTGTCCTATTCATTCCTTAGAGACTAGGTATCTGGGTTTCTTGCAAAATAAAATTTCAAAACATGCTAGCCTCAGGTTTTACCAAAAAACACGCAAGTGATAGTCCATAGTAAAGCAACCAGATAACAGCAGGAGGGATACTTTTGTCAAGCAGCATTTGCCATAAAAAAAAAGGGATGTGACAGAGAAAAAGGGATACTTTTGTCAAGCAGCATTTGCCATAAAAAAAAGGGATGTGACAGAGAAAAAAGGGATACTTTTGTCAAGCAGCATTTGCCATAAAAAAAAGGGATGCGACAGAGAAAAAAGATATATCATATTAGCAATTTTTAACGTAATAATGATTCACTTTTGATATGTGAAAAGGAAATTTACTATCTTTTTGAGGTCTATAAATTTTCTTGCATGCTGTTCAAATCCTTGCTAAGCAGGTTGTACTTTCACTTATTTCAGTTGGAATCTAGAACTTCATTTCCAGTCTTCATTCTCTGCTCAATTCAGTTTTCCCATATCCTTCTCTTTTCTATTTCATCCGTTGCTATTTATCTCTGATGTGTGACTTGTGTCTTCGTTCAGGATCAGAGGGTAAACAACTTACATATGAAACAGCAGTTGCCAGTTACTTATGTAATTGTGAGTCGAGAGAAAGAGATCGCGTGAGCGTGGGTCGAGAGAAGAAACGAGCGGAATTGTAAATGATAGGGTATGGGTTCGGATTTAGAATTGTGGGTCTACTATGGGTTTAAAGTGTTAATGGATTTGGGTCAATATCCAGTATTCAAATTCTTTTGAATCCTAACAATATAATTGGGCCAAATACAGTATTTGAAATGAAATCCTGGTTACCAAACAGGTCATAATTGTTTTTATATTTTGGTAGCTTATATAAGTTACTTCTATAAGTGGGGGTTATTGGTTGTGGATTGTTGATTTGGATTCAGACTTTTTATTGGATTTCAATTTAGGGTGTTATTCATTTCGAACTAAAATTTGGATTTAAATTTAAGGTGTTATTGGTTTAGGACTAGGATTCGGATTTAAATTTAATGTGTTATTGGTTTAGGGCTAGGATTTGAATTTGAATTTAACGTGTTATTGGTTTAGACTAGGATTTGGATTTAAATTTAAGGTGTTATTGGTTTAGGACTAGGATTTGGATTTAAATTTAATGTGTTATTGGTTTAGGGCTAGGATTTGAATTTGAATTTAACGTGTTATTGGTTTAGGGCTAGGATTTGAATTTGAATTTAACGTGTTATTGGTTGTCTAGGATTGTTATCAGGACTAGGATTTTAAAATCTACACTCCATTCCAACTCTATAGTTTTTAATGAAAAATTTTTAATAGAAAGTCCAAGTTAAATTTGATGGATTGTGATGTTACTATGTGGATTTACTCTCCTCTTCTCTTTACTTATTTAAATATTTAATATATTTCAAATTAAATATATTTAATTTTACAATATTCTATATTTATTATATACTAACATTGAATGTATTTAATTTTAAAATATTTTAATCGCTTCTATAAATTTATTTAATTCATTTAAAATGAACTATATTTAATACTACTTAATCACTTAATATATTTAATATTTAATATTAACTTAGATATGTTCATTATTTAATATTTTTAAATATACAAATATTTTAAATATTTAATACTATATTACATACATTTCATTTGAACTGTTTAAATGAATTACAAGATGTATTTAATTTTATTGTTGACATCCGTTAATCGAAATGAGGGTGGTTTTTTAAATTAATATTTTTTGTTAATGATTATTATTCAACATAATAATTTAATTTGAAACTCCTAATGCAAATAATCCACAAATCTAAAATTTAGTCCGAGAATCCGACTCTCGGTCTATGAATCCAAAGCAAAAGTTCGAGAATCCAAACCAAAAGTTTAAGAATTCTACTCACAAAAATCAAAATCCAATCCAAGAGTCCGGGGCTCTAGCCATAAATTCCGAGTCCAGGTCCCAATCCAAGAATGTCGGATTCATGAACAATTGTCCCAGTCCAAATCAACAATCCGGAACAAATAACTCCCCCTAAGCAACTTACTACAAGCTCCAGCAATATAAGATTGGCGCTAAATGGATCTCAATTATTTGATTGACTAATTTCAAAGTACTGATATAAAAAATCCAAAAACTCAGTATGAGATTCGCGAACGAATGCAAACCGAATTCAAACCCTCGTTCTAATTGTACGCTTTCCCTCTAGACGCCGCATCGCCGGCTTCCTCTGGCTTCTCTCGCGATTAAAAAGGTTAGAGCTTTATTGTCTCCTTAAACCCTGGACCTAATCTATATTTAAACATTTAACTACTTTTGTTCGAATTTGAAATTTTATCAAAGCACGGGATTTTCCTACTCTTTTTCATAGGAATTTTTTAGGTCAGTGATGTCATTATATCAAAATGTGGGGATTTCTTATTCTGCGGTATCTGCGGATCCTTTCTTTCTTGATTTTAGTTGAATGATGATTTTTTTTTATTTTTCAATTTTATTTGGAATAGTTATATACATGTATTGCAGAATTAAGCTTAATATACTGATGTTTCTATTTGGCATTATTAAAAGAAATTTGCAATACCAAGAAGTTTGAGGAACTATTTGATGTAACTAGTAAAATTTAAAGAAAACGGGGGAAAAAATCCTGCTGCCATTACATACATGTCTCTGTAGTTAAAAGAACCTGCTGTAGTTGGCTTTCTTTCTAGGAAAGTTTTAAGTTAGATTTTTTCGATACAGAGATTGAAGGAAGAGAGACACGATATGCAATAACTTACGAGGTACAATTCAGATTCATGACAATCCAGTTCAGTGGCGAAGCCAGGATTTTCTTTCATGGGGGGTCAAAGTGCAACTATGATACCACATTACTCAAAAGCGATAAAATCTTTCATATTTTGAAAAAAGTCCCTCAAATATTTGAAATTGATACTAAGCTATTTTGAAATTAGTCCCTCCAATGAACAATAGTTGTAGCTATTAAGAGAATTAATTTAAAACTATCTAATAGTTGAAGTATCAAACGACAAATTTGATGAGTAGAGGGAGTAAAGATGTAAGGACTAATATGCAAATATATATATATATATATATATATATATATATATATATATATATACACACACACACACATACATACATATTAGGAGCCAAAAGCCAAGGGGCGGCCATGGCCATCCTCTGCCCCCTGGCTCCGCCCCTGATCCAGTTCATCCTTTTGTTATTATGGTTCATGTTTAGCTGTCATTATCTTTTATCACGAGTATGAATTTTGTTACCGGAAAATGTCAGATAGCCCACAAAACCTGCAATCTCGATGTTCCAGATTACCAAATGTTCGTGACTTGGATTGATACCATCAAAGTTTTGGATCTCCATTAACTTCTGAAGTTCCTCTCAACATTATTTTTGACAAAAACTAATATGATTCTTAGTTCCTTTGCGATTAGTTAAACCAGTAGAAAAAGGCAAAGAACAGGCATTAAAAAAAATTTTGGAAGGAGCAAATGGTGTCATTAATTGATGTAGATTAAGCTTGCAATTTCTTGGATGTTGCAGTAACAAGGAGAGATGCACCTTAGTTTTATATTGAAGGCTGATACGCACACATACACATGCATCAATATGTATTCAACGATACTACATTCTTCATTATCCTATAGAAACAATTAGTGCAAAGAAGCTCCCCACCCCACCCCCAACACACACACAAAAGGCATACCGCATTCGCATTCCTTGAAAGTAAGTTCCTATGCCCATTTTTGTTCTGCATAGCCAAGCATCTTGTGTTCTCAATAACCTCTTGATGGAAGTATGATAACCTCAGCATGGAGGTAATGATGATTATTTCATGAAGCTTTTGAGAACAAAAATTCAGTGCCCTCATTGTCGATAATATTTCTTGCAAACATAAATATTTGGTAAAAGTAAAGTGATGAAGCCTATCCATTAAATTGATATTATTTTTGATAGTCTTCATGGATTTTGGTATTTTGATTACCATGAACAGGAACTACTTTCTAAGGTCCTAATGTTAGAGCTCCTTTGGAGGTATGTTTATTTTTGGCATAACCTTGTGTTTGGGTCGAAAGTCGTTTTCATTGTGAAACTTGAGAAAATTACAATTTTTAATCTCAGTTACAAAGAATTTAAATGACTCTCTTACAAACTCGAACAAAAGACGCTACAAGTGTAGATCTCCTATTTTTGTGGGTCTTTGCCTGTGCCGGGGACGCGTAATCCGTGGACCACCGAGCAACGATCGTCGAATGGACGGGGTTTAGTTAATGCTTCGCAAGGGAAACAAGAACTGAAGCAAATATCTTAGCAAGGTAAGATATCTGCTCTTCCCAAGAATTAAGGCAAAGCTTAATCTCGGGGAATCTCTCAGTTTTGAGACGATCCTCACTGTCGGAAGGTTTGATCGCTCAATATGGACGAGGAGTTCACTCTTGGATCTCAAAGTTCACCCAAAGGACTCCTCTCTCTGATTGCCTTGATAAAATATGACCTCCCCCATCAGATCTCTGACCTCCCCAATCAGATCTCTGACCCCCCCTGATAACACGTGTTAAAGGGGTATTTATAGGCTTTAGGAAGCATCTGCACTGAAAAGAACACAATTCGTCATGTGTCTGGAATCTGCGATTAGCTGGCGGCTCAGTTTCTCTCAGCTAAGTATCGCTCAACTGGCGAGGCAGTGTTATTGCCTCCGGGCGAGGCGATCTTGGTATCTGTTGAGGCATTGTGGGCTGTCTGGCGGTGTGGGGTATCTCGGCGATGTGGGTGCCTCGGTGGCCGGCGATTCGTCCCTCCGCTATTGTATGTTTTCCCGCTTTTAAGGCACGATTAAATGCCTAGAATCACGCCTAGTGGTATTTTCAGCGTGTAACCGTCCATTGAAGTGTCGAACGTCTCTGCATTGATAAAGTCAAGTGGGCCCCACCAAAGATTGATTTAGACCCTTCAAGAGCTCGTTCCAAATGTCACAGGTGTCTCCATTTGGCGAGACACATAGTGAAGTGTCTCGCTAATGGCGAGACACAACATGGTGTCTCGCTAATGGCGAGACACAACAAATGTCGCTACTGGCGAGACACACACAAGGTGTCTCGCTAATGGCGAGACACAACATGGTGTCTCGCTAATGGCGAGACACACACAAGGTGTCTCGCTAGCAGCGAGACACAAGCAAGTGTCTCGCCTGGAGGTGACAGACAAGTGTCTCGCGATCAGAAGCGAGACACAATCTTCAGATGTGTTGACTTCTTGAGACTTTGACGAGGTCGTCCTTCGATCTTCTCATGATTTAGTCATATTTGAGGTTCTTGACAATTTTGATGCCTACAGATACCCTCCAAAGTTTTGGACTCCTCATGTATTTTATCGAGGTGGAAACTTTGGATAAAATCTGCTTTGTTCAGCGTTGAACTTTGTAGAAGAGGCCGTGTTTTGCCGGTTTCTTGAACCACGGCTCTGGCGTTAAATGTGACCATACTTTGGGATCAATAGCTGTTGCATTTGTATTTGGATTGATTGAAATGTCGAAGTCGATTTCGGACTAATCATCTTCATCTTGAAAGTCACCACTTGGGTTGTAATTCAGAGAAAAAGCGTCATCTGGTTTTCTGAATATCAGATTTCCAGGAAAGCTTCTGTATGTAATATCTGGAATTGTCCCACTTGAAGAAAGTGAACGAGGCAATCTGAAGTGTCTCGCTTAAAGGGACCGCCACAGAATCTGTCTGAGCATGTTTGAGCTTCCGGAGGCAATGTAATGGCACATTTGCATTAGCAATGAGTTACCACGGTAGGAGAAAGTACTTGACCCCGGCAGGAAGAGTGAACCAGCTGTCTCAAGTTATTGCTTGTATGATAGATATAGGATTTTTGGCAAACCCTCAGCCATCAACGGATTTGATAAGCCTTTACCAACTACCGTTTGAGTTGGGCTAGCATGTAGTTTGTCTAAGTCCGTTCTACATGTTACGTTGTGCTAAAAGAATGAACTCTCTTAGACTTTATGCTACGATATTGAATACGTAGACTTGATCAATTATCACGGGAATTGACTACCCGGCAGCATGTATTAGATGCAGACTTATCTCTGGTAAGGGGCAGAGATAACATCCCTATGCATGAAGGCATAGTTTAGGTGTCATTAGGTAATGACATCTATGCTACGATATCGAATACGTAGACTTGATCAATTATCACGGGAATTGATTACCCGGCAGCATGTGTTAGATGCAGACTTATCTCTGGTAAGGGGCAGAGATAACATCCCTATGCATGAAGGCATAGTTTAGGTGCCATTAGGTAATGACATCTATGCTACGATATCGAATACGTAGACTTGATCAATTATCACGGGAATTGATTACCCGGCAGCATGTGTTAGATGCAGACTTATTCTTGATTTAAGGACAGGAATAACACCTACTACACATAAATAAGCGTAGATTTAACAGATCATTAAGTCAGTAATGAGACTGGCTACAAGTATAGACTTTTAAATTTATTGTCTCCTCTTGGGACTATTCAAAGTTTTGACCAAGTGGGAGTGAAAATTTAAAATGACCCTAACTGTTCAAAGGTTTGGTCAAAGTGGGAGTTTTGAGACAATCCTAACTGTCAGAAGGTTTGATTGTTCAATCTGAAAATGGACCTCTCGTTCATGAAAGGAATCGAGAGGGGATTTTGACCATGGTCCTAACTGTAGGAAGGTTTGACCATGATAGAAATTTGGAGACGATCCTAACTGTCGTAAGGTTTAATCGCCTAATTTTGAAAGCGGACCTCTCGTTCATGGAAGTAATCGAGAGGGGATTTTGGCTATGGTCCTAACTGTAGGAAGGTTTGACCAAGTGGGAGTTTTGAGACAATCCTAACTGTCGGAAGGTTTGATCGCCTAATTTGAAAGTGGATCTCTCGTTCATGGAAGGAATCGAGAGGGGATTTTAGACCCTGGTCCTAACTGTAGGAAGGTTTGACCAAGTGGGAGTTTTGAGACAATCCTAACTGTCGGAAGGTTTGATCGCCTAATTTGAAAGTGGACCTCTCGTTCATGGAAGGAATCGAAAGGGGATTTTGACCCTGGTCCTAACTGTAGGAAGGTTTGACCAAGATAGAAATTTGGAGACGATCCTAACTGTCGTAAGGTTTAATCGCTCAATTTGAAAGTGGACCTCTCGTTCATGGAAAGAATCGAGAGGGGATTTTGACCATGGTCCTAACTGTAGGAAGGTTTGACCAAGTGGGAGTGAAAATGATCCTAATTGTAGGAAAGTTTGATAGGGATAGGAATTTTGAGACAATCCTAACTGTCGTAAGGTTTGATTGTTCAATCTGAAAATGGACCTCTCGTTCATGGAAGGAATCGAAAGGGGATTTTAGCCGTGGTCCTAACTGTAGGAAGGTTTGACCAGGATAAGAATTTGGAGGTTCTTAGTGTTAAGTGAAGGCTTCAACACAAAGAGCTTTGGCAATTTCCAGGAATTTCCCGTACATGGGTTATCCACCCTTTGTAAACCTGGTCAGCTTGAGTGTAGGAGCGCTTTATACTGTGATAACCGCCGAGTAAGAGGAGCAGTTTAACCTCTTATACCTGATTGGAGGCTAGATGAGAAGCAGTTTAACCTCTTATACTCGTCGGAGGAAAGGGGGGAACAGTTTAACCTCTTATACCTGATTGGAGGAAAAGGAGCAGTTTATACTCATATACCTGTCGGAGTAAAGGGGGGACAGTTTAACCTCTTATACCTGATTGGAGGCCAGAGGGAACAGTTTAACCTCTTATACCTTATTGGAGGTAAGGGAGCAGTTGGCTTATTTTGGCGTTAAGACGCCGGCTTCGACCAAGGCTTGGATGATGGCCTTGAGAGCTAAGCAATCCTTAGTAGGATGAAGGATCCTCCTGTGGTACGCATTTATTTAGGGTCCTGGTCTTGTCTCCTCCTGATTTGTAATCGGAGGCAACTTGATTTTGTTGCTATCAAGGAGGTGTTTGAAGATGATCGGAACTTCTTCGTCTTTGAAAGAGTATGTCCCGTGGAATTTAGAAGCTTTTTGGCGTGACCGTTGTTGTGACGTTTGACTAACAGCAGTCACAGACGCCTTTCCTCTATTACGAGAGGAAAAATTTACTTCTGAGGCGTCATCCATTGTTTCGCCTCTTTCAGCTTTCTTCCTTCTGAGGAAACGTTCGGCTTGTTCACCGTTGAGTTTCAATTCCTTCCAAGTGATTGGTGGAACGACCCCCATGACTTCCAACAATTCTATAGAAAGATTGTTGTGGCAAGTCTTCAATATGAACTTCTCAGTGATTGGATCCCTGCAGTTCACGGCTTTGTTACGGAAGCGCTTGACGAAAGCGTCAATTGTCTCTCCACCTTTCTGCTTTTCGTCTAGGAGAGTTCCAATGGAAATTTCCGTGTCATCATCAAAGAAGTTACTGAGAAAAGAACTTTCCATGTCCTCCCAGCAGTTAATACTCTCGACCTTGAGTCTTCGATACCAATCGGCGCTCAAGAGTACCGACGAATGACCGAACCATCGAGGCTCGTTTCCGAGATTACCCCCAAATGTGATTTGAAGTAAATCAGGTGTTGTGAAGGTGACCCTCTCCCGTCAAATGGCGTGAAGTTGATCAAATTAAATTTCGGCGGGTAAGGAATTGAATCCCACTCTCTAGGATATGGACACGGAATGCCGGTCTTCTTAACCTCGTGAGCAGACATTAGAGCATTGATCTTGCCTTCAAGCTCCTTCATTTTTTCGCTGTCATCCTCCCCTTGCTCTGGATTACTTCCAATAGGAAGAATTGGACCATTTCCACCTTGAGCACCCGATGCAGCTTTCTTTGGAGGTTGATCAGCATAAATGTGTTCATCAATCTCCGAATCGCTGTCTTCAACATTATGAGCAATATGGTGGGTAACTCCACCTTGTTGACTGGATTCAGGCTGTTGACTGAACCCAGGTTGTGCAACCGTATGGGTTTGCAACTCCCTCATCTGTTGCATGGCTAGCTCCATTTCGCTCTCATTTCGCCTTAAGCTCTTCTCTTTGGCTAAGGCTTCTTGTAACATTTGAGCCGTGACATCGAGTAATTGTAAAGCTCGAATAGTGACCAACGCTTGACATTGTGTCATCGGAAGCTATCGCCGAGTTGGTGTCGGAAGTTTCGCCATCGATGACTCGACTTAAGATTTTCCGCTGTCGCGGGAAAGCCGCTCAATATCGAAGCTCTTTGTAGGTGAGCGCTCAATTCGAAAGTGCACATCCTGACAACAATGTTTCAATCAACTGGGCACCCGAGCAAGAACAACAAATTGCACTTCCACCCCCAAGTGTAACGTTGTCCTTAATTGGAGGACACGTCTTCTTTTGAGGACGTCGGCCATTTGACTTGAGAGACAACATCCATTGCTTGTCTTTATTTCCTGGCTTGGCCGGAGAAGTGGAAGAAATGGGCGGAAAAGCCCATTTTTTGTCAAAACATGAAGACCGCTTCGGCTGGCGAGGTAGTTAGCCGTTTCACCGGCGCTGAGATGGTTTACACCGCTTCGCTGTTGGCGAGACGCTTTAGGTCGTTTCGCGGGCGCGAGACAGCTTTACATCGCTCGCTGGCCGGGCGGCAGTTTAGGTTTCGCCGCTGGCGCTGAGATTACGAATCGCCTCGCTAAAACCGCTGGCATTCTTGAGTCGATTTTGATGTCAACTTCGGGACCCAAACTTTGTGGTTTTGAGTCGATTCTCTGGTTGATTTCGACTCTTGTGCCTTGCAAACAACGGCACGTGCACGAGCAACGTGTGCGCGATGCTTTTGGGCGCGCTCCTTCTTTGTCAATCGGGTCCTTTTGACGAGAACCCATTCATCCTTGGGAGGAGTGTTGACGGGTTGAAGCGCTGCAGTTTGTTGACGCCTTTGATTATGTGAGTTCATCTGATAGTGAACTCCATCCGTCGACTCCAGAGCCTTGGCGAATTGACGAGCCAACTTCTGACGTTGTCTTTGACGAGCTCTCTTCGTCAGAGTTGTTGCACTTTGGTGCGTAGAGCCTTTGGCTTTGGGGAACGCCGGAACAATGTTGTGAGGTGAAATCTCAGCAACAATTGGGGGGAAGTCTTCATGTTGAGTCTTCCTTGGAGATAAGATCCTTTTGCACTTGGGGGTAGAGGATCTTGATGAAGACGAGGAGAGATAATCTTCGAATTTGGCTTGATCGAAGAAATAGTCCAGTCCATCGACCATGAGGTCCGGCTTGATATTTGCAAAGGTACGCGATCTATCTCGAGACCGTTGGCTCCCACTGTGGTCGCCATCGTGTTTGGGTCGAAAGTCATTTTCATTGTGAAACTTGAGAAAATTATAATTTTTAATCTCAGTTACAAAGAATTTAAATGACTCTCTTACAAACTCGAACAAAAGACGCTACAAGTGTAGATCTCCTGTTTTTGTGGGTCTTTGCCTGTGCCGGGGACGCGTGCCGGGGACGCGTAATCCGTGGACCACCGAGCAACGATCGTCGAATGGACGGGGTTTAGTTAATGCTTCGCAAGGAAAACAAGAACTGAAGCAAATATCTTAGCAAGGTAAGATATCTGCTCTTCCCAAGAATTAAGGCAAAGCTTAATCTCGGGGAATCTCTCAGTTTTGAGACGATCCTCACTGTCGGAAGGTTTGATCGCTCAATATGGACGAGGAGTTCACTCTTGGATCTCAAAGTTCACCCAAAGGACTCCTCTCTCTGATTGCCTTGATAAAATATGACCTCCCCCATCAGATCTCTGACCTCCCCAATCAGATCTCTGACCCCCCCTGATAACACGTGTTAAAGGGGTATTTATAGGCTTTAGGAAGCATGCGCGAAAAGAACACAATTCGTCGTATTATGCGGAATGCTGGTTAGCGGGCTCGGTACGTCTCGGCTGGTGTCTCGCTCCTTGGCGAGGCGGTGTTGTTGCCTACATTTGGCGGCGGTCGGCTGAGGCATTGTGGGCTGTCTCCGGCGGTGTGGGAAATTTTGTCTCGGCTGAGGTGTGAAACGCACCTGGCCCGGCGGCGGTGTGATCCCTCCGACTATTATAGCGTTTTCACGCTTTTAAGGCACGATTAAATGCCCTAGAATCACGCCTAGTGGGCGTATTTTCAGCGTGTAACCGTCCATTGAAGTGTCTGAACGTCTCTCTGTATTGATAAAGTCAAGTGGGCCCCACCAGCATTGATTTAGACCCTTCAAGAGCTCGTTCCAAATGTCCTGGGTGTCTCGCATTTGGCGAGACATGGTGTCTCGCTAATGGCGAGACACAACATGGTGTCTCGCTAATGGCGAGACACAACAAATGTCGCTCTTGGCGAGACACACAAATGTCTCACTAATGGCGAGACACAACATGGTGTCTCGCTAATGGCGAGACACATACAAGTCTATAGCGTGAGACACAAGCAATGTCTCGCTTCGTGGCGAGCCAGAACAATGTCTGCGCTTGTAGCGAGACACAATCTTCGATGTGTTGACTTCTTGAGACTTTGGCGAGGTAGATCGCCGATCTTCTCATGATTTAGTCATATTTGAGGTTCTTCAGCAATTTTTGATGCCTACACCTTGCACATGGAATTAACATATATCCCACATTAAGTGAGTTTCTTTTTTCGAGATCGGGGATTTATGATTTTATTTTTATTTTCTTCTAGAACAAGAAGGTTTTGCACAAGCATCTTATTTTATTTTTCATAGTTGCTTATACATTTTAAACAAAGAGAGGGGATATAACTTGCTCCAGAATCCCATCTATGCATACTTAGACCTCAATTCAGAATGAAGTGCAGGGAGGTCAGAAAGAAATAGTTATAAATACATGTCAGTGGTATAAAAGGACACCCGTCCCAAGCTAAACTCCCGTCCCAAGCTAAACTTACTCTTCTTCGTGTTGGTAAATTTCTAGCTACTTGTTAGGGCCTTATCAATGTAGTTGCAAGAAACACCTCTAGATTTCTCTGTCTTTGTTTGCATCGCTATGATTTATTCTTGATATCTCTTAATTTTCCAAGTTGCTACCTATTTATTTTAATTAAATGATCAAATACAACATGAACCTGTTTCTGATCCTTATTGAGAGTTATTTCTTTATGTTAGATAGGAATAGACCCCTTTTGTTTAGTCCCACATCGGATAGAGTAGAAGAATGAGACCACTCCTCTTGCCTCTTGTATATATAGACCCCAGTACTAATGAATAAAATTGCACATTTCTCTTGATTTACCTTGTTTTTAACATGGTATCAGAGCCTCCAAAACCATAATCGCCACAAAAAAAAATTTTTTTTTACTATCCACCGCCGTCGCCTTCGTCCTTTGACAGTTATTTCCTTCGTGAAATAATCCCCTCTGGACTTGACCCCTCTGGATCAAACCTTGCTTTGATCCTGAGAAGAGTGGTGATTTCGCTTGGTCGATTTCACTCACTTTGACGATTATTTCCTTCGTGAAATAATCCCCTTGATAGTGTAGTGTTCACCACCGCCGTCGCCTTCGTCCTTTGGCAATTATTTCCTTTGTGAAATAATCCCCTCGGACTTGACCCTCGGATCAAACCTTGCTTTGATCACGAGAAGAGTGATGATTTCGCTGGTCGATTTCACTCACTTTGGCGATTATTTCCTTCGGAAATAATCCCCTTGATCGTAGCCCCTCGTGTTGAGGAGATGAGATGAACGGGGCAAGGTGGATAATGAGAAGAGGGTGATGTTGAAGGCCGGTGTGGATCTAGATTTGTGGGATCGGTGTGAGGAACCAACACAAATTAGATCGATGAAGACCGGCACAAACCCGATGGCGGAACTCATCAAGAAGTTGAATCCGGAGGATGTTTCAACTATGATGCGCTCATGAGGATGACAATGGAGAGGGCTCAACAAAGCCACCGCCTAAGAAGATGGAGCTTCACCCATCGACGGAAGCTCGAAGGGCCGCCGACATATCCGGAGTTGGTCGCGCCAGTGAGATATACCCTTGCGGGAGGAACCGGAAGGATATCCGACGGGAGAAGACCGAGTCACCGAGGGTCTCGAAAGAGAGATGAGTGGAAGTCCACTCATATGTTGGTGTATATCCGCTTCAATTCTATAGTCCGACCAATCGTAGCCGGTAGATGGCCTTGGGAAGATGCATGATATCCGCGTAAACCGAGGAGGACCTATGATGGGGTGGAGAATAACCTGAGGGTATTCCATATCAAAAATGTGATCAGCCATCTTCAGGAGAGAGGATCAGACAGAGTATGCCACGGAGCCGGAGCTTGGCTGGATCACGATCACTTCTCGTCCCTAGCAAGTTGCAAGGACCCTGAGTGCAAGGAGCGCGAGGCCTCTTTGCAGAAGAGGACCATGCTATTCCTCCGAGGCTTGGCTCCATCATTTGAGCAGAGGACGGTGATGCTACTAGCCCAGACGAAGATTCCATCTCTGGAGGAGGTAGTCTCGACCATGATACAGGAAGAGAGCTGTATCAGGCTACAGGCTGGGACAGGTAGACTTTCGGGAGAGAAGTCAGTACTGGTGGTCTTAAATCCAGGTAACACTAGATTCAGAGGGGAGACTAGGCAGTGTTTTAACTACACGCAGACAGACATCCGGACACGCATATGCTCTAAGCCATCCAAGGAGAGGAACTGGGGTGGACGTGGACAGGCCGGAGGCCGTGGCCGCAGCCGTGGAGGCCGGCGAGGTGGAAGAGGAGGCCATCGGGCGAATCTGTCGATGACAGAGGAGGATGAAGAAGCTGAGATGACTTTTACTGAGGAGGATCGAGCTCTCTTGGTAGCACTGAGAAGGAAAGCAAAGCAAGGTCCGAGGTGCATCTACGCTTTCCGGAGGAGACTATGCCGCTACGCCTTCACAAGACATCCAAATAAAGATATGAACGACACACATGCCCTTGCATCCATGGCTGCCACTAGATCCACAGACTGGATAATGGATTCTAGAGCATCCGACATGTAACTAGTAATGCCAGTGAGTTCTCATCTTATACTCACCTGGCAGAGCCAGAGAGTATCCAGATTGCGGATGGTACAAAGACAGCCGTGGATCGTAAGAGCACCGCACTGTACGTGTTCGTAATACTATCTAATATTTTACATGCTCCTTCATTTCCTGTTAGCCTGTTATCCATTAGTGCCATTATCCATCAACTGAAATGTGTTGTTTCTTTCGATATTCCTAAGGTGATTTTTCAGGAGAAGGGGACAGGACGAAGACTTGGGACTGGCACATGGCGTAGCGGGCTGTGGTACCTGGACCGTGAAGGGATGGACTCAGCGCTGACATCTATGATTGAGAGAACGGGAGCAGGAGGAACTGAGGTGTGCACAGAGGATGAGTTGATGCTACATCATAAACGGATGGGACATCCTTCATTTAGTATTCTGGGTAAAATGTATCCAACTTTATTTCAAAAAGTAAATTAACAGAAGCTTCAGTGTGATGCATGTGAGTTTGGGAAGCTTACTAGAAGCTCTTATGTCGGGCCGTAATAGGAGTTCCCAGAGTTTTGAGGTGATACATTACGTATGAGGACCTTGTCCAATAAATTCTATAAGTGGATGCAAGTATTTTGTTATATTTATTGATTATTTTTCCAGAGTCACTTGAGTGTACCTGATGAAAAATAAGAATGATGTAGTTGGTTGTTTCAAAGACTTTCATAGGCACATCCGCACTCAAGATGGTGCGGTGGTAAATGTGTTGAGGTCGATAATGGGACAGAGTACATCAACGTAATATTTGGGGAGTATCCGTCACCAAGGATACAACACCGCACTACATGCACATACACCCCAAATTAATGGGGTAGCAGAGGAAGAATAGACATCTTCTAAAAGTTGCTAGGAGTATGATGATGGCAATGAATATCCCAAAAATATTGTGGGGACAAGCAGCTTTGACGGCCACTTAATCAATAGGATGCCTTCGAGTGTATTAAAATGAAAATCTCCGCGGAGACACCGGGGGAGACAACGGGGACCTTACCATTGAAGGTGTTTGGTTGTGTGTGTTTTGTGAAGGACAACAGACCATCTGTTGGGAACCGGACCGTGGTCGCGGAAGTGTATGTTCGTGGATACCGCACACGAAAGGGTATGTCTGTTGGAGTCCGTGGAAAAAGGCTGTTTGTCGGCATGGATGTGCGGTTTGAGCTCGAGCCATACTATACATTGGGGTAACTTCACCCTTTGAAGTCTCGCCCGATCTTGGAGGTATGAGGCGAGAGGAGGAGAATGGTGAGAGCTCAAGGGGTCAATCCCACTTCGATCTTACCTGAGGGAGCAGGAGGATGAAGACAAAGGGGAGGAGGAGGAGATAAGGGATGCTAGGCCTACAGCTCAAGCGCTGCCTATAGCCGTGGGGAGCATGCATATATAAAAGGAGGGAGAAGCGGCTGGTGTTACAGCATCGAGGTGCCTACAGCAAGCGCTGCCCGGCCTCGTCCCTCCTGCCCAACTCTTGAGAAACCTACATCATCCTCCACTTCGTAATATCATTCCTTCTCATCGCACCCTCTCAGCCCACACCGTCAATCCGTAAGGAGGACTACTGCAGAATGTGGGTAATCCTCGGCGGATATGGTTGGGATCTTGCTTAATTTATTTCATATTCTAACATATCCCCTTCACATGGAGCATTCATTGCATCATTAGATTCTGTTACTATACCTAACAACCAAGCACGCTAAGAAGGACCCAAAGTGGAAGATGTACCATGCACGAGGAGCCGGGGCTCTCGAAGAACCACACATGGGAGTTGGTGACACCGCCAAGAGAAAAAAACAAAGGATGCAAATGAGTTTACCGTAGCGTAATCCGTAGGACAAGTTGAACGCTACAAGGCACGACCGGTGGCAAAAGGGTATAGCCAAACATACGGCATTGACTACGATGAGACTTTTGCACCAAAGCTTAAGATGAGCACCGCTCGACACCGATCTCTCGCAAAGAAATAGTGGATGGAAACTACACCAACTAGACGGAAGATGCTTTCTTCATGGGGATCTAGTGGAGGAGGTGTATATGGAGATACCATCGATTTGGCACAGACGATAGTGGGTAAAGTCTCCAGCCAAGAAGTCTCAGATGGATTCAGCCCCAGCATGGTTCGACAGTTCAAGAGGACTATGGTTGGTATGGAATACAAGCGCATCAATATCGACTATACCGTGTTCTTCGAAGAAGTGAGGGCCACATCACTATGCTTGCAGTATGTAGATGACATGATCATCACAGGGAATGATGAGAAAGAGATTGCCCACCAAGGTAAGATTGAGCAAAGAATTTGAAGTGAAGGATCACGAGTCGGCTTTGATACTTTCTTGAATAGAGATAGCTCATGGAGCGGAGGGAATTGTTCTCTCCCGCAGGAAGTATGCACCGGATCTTCTTACGAGACGTAAATATTGGGGTGCAAACCTGCTACTACACCGATCGATCAGAGGTTCAAGCTGATTGCTGAGGCAGGAGAACCAGTTGATCGTGAGAGATATCAGAGGCTGGTTAGTAGGTTGATCTATCTCAGTCACACACATCCAGATATTTTATTTGCGGTGAGCGTGGTGAGCCGCTACATGCATGATCCGAGGAAGGGTCATATGGATACAAGATATCGATCCCCGGCATCCGGCGGTGCCCCGCAAAGGGTCGATATTCGTGAGGAGTGATCATGTGAACATTGAGGGCTACTGTGACTCAGATTGGGCTAGCTGCGGAGATGATATGAGGTCTACCTCAGGGTACTGCATATTGGTAGGAGGCAACTTAGTCTCCTGGAAAAGTTAGAAGCAATAGCAAGATCAACAGCTGAAGCAGAGTACAGAGCAATGGCCGTGGGGGTTGCGGAGTTGATGTGGCTGAAAAACATGCTGGTGGAGCTAAAGCTAGATCAAGGGGCCAAGATTAGATTGTGGTGCGATAACAAGTCGCCTATCAAGATTGCCAACAATCCAAGATGATGACGTAACCAAGCACATCGAGATTGACGTGTTCTTCATCAAAGAGAAGTCAACAAGGCTACTAGAGTTAGGCCATGTTCCAACTAAGGATCAGCCGCAGACCGCTTGACTAAAGGACTTAGCTCAAGAGACCTAGTTAGAGGTGTGACAAGATGGGCTTAATAGATATCTTTCGCCCATCTTGAGGAGTGTTGAGAGTTATTTCTTTTGTAGATAGGAATAGACCCATTTTGTTTAGTCCCATATCGGATAGAGTAGAAGAATGAGACCACTCCTCTTGTATATATAGACCCCAAGACTAATGAATAAAATTGCACCTTTCTTGATTTACCTTATTTTTAACAATCCTATCACAATATATATAAGATATAGTTCATTTAGGTCATGGGGTTCTGCTTAAGAACATATGACTTGCTTCTGATGAGAATATACATTTTGTTCTACTATACAGACTGTTGTTGCATTTCAGAATATTAGGTGGGAGCTGAAGCTCGAGTGCCTATAGCGAGGGGAGTTACGTACATATAAAGGAGGGAGAAGCGTCCGGTGCTTACGATGCAGGAGGTGCCTCTGATGCTGATGCCCAGTTCCTGTCCCTTCTGCTCCAACTCTTGAGAAACCTACATCATCCTCCACTTCAGTAATATCATTCCTTCTCATACCTACGCCCACAGATTGTACATGGGAGGACTACTCATGATAATGTGGGTAATCCTCGGGGATATGGTTGGGATCTTAATTTATTTCATATTCTAACATATCCCCTTCACATGGAGCATTCATTGCATCATTAGATATTTACTATACCTAACAAGCTGCTAAGAAGGACCCAAAGTGGAAGACTGACCATACGAGGCGGGGGCTCGAGAAGAACCACATGGGAGTTGGTGACCTTGCCCGATGGGAAAATAGGTGGGATGCAAATGAGTGTTTCTTATGCTTGAGAATCGAAGGACAAGTTGGCAGCTACAAGGCGGACCGGTGGCAAAGGGTATAGCCAAACATACGGCATTGACTACGATGAGACTTTTGCACCCGATGCTAAGATGAGCAACTGTTAGGACAACGATCTCTCATGACAAATAGTGGATGGAAACTACACCAACTAGGCGTGAAGATCGTTTCTTCATGGGGATCTAGTGGAGGAGGTGTATATGGAGATACCATCGAGTTTGTACAGGGGCGGATAGTGGGTAAAGTACAGTGAAGTCTGTATGGACTAAAGCAGTCTCCCCGAGCATGGTTCGACAGGTTCAAGAGGACTATGGTTGGTATGGAATACAAGCAGATCAATATCGACTATACTGTGTTCTTTCGAAGAAGTGAGGGCCACATCACTATGCTTGCAGTGTATGTAGATGACATGATCATCACAGGGAATGATGAGAAAGAGATTGCCCAGCTCAAGGTAAGATTGAGCAAAGAATTTGAAGTGAAGGATCTGAGTCAGCTTTGATACTTTCTTGGAATAGAGATAGCTCATGGAGCGGAGGGAATTGTTCTCTCCCAGAGGAAGTATGCACTGGATCTTCTTACGAGACGTAAATATTGGGGTGCAAACCTGCTACTACACCGTCGATCCCGAGGTTCAAGGCGATTCTTGGCGGGAGAACAGTTGATCGTGAGAGATATCGAGGCTGGTTAGTAGGTTGATCTATCTCAGTCACATCCGGATATTTTATTTGCGGTGGCGTGGTGAGCCGCTACATGCATGATCGAGGAAGGGTCATATGGATCTGATATATCGAGATCTGAAGTATCTGAAGGTGCCCACGGCAAAGGGCGATATTCGTGAGGAGTGATCATGTGAACATTGAGGGCTCTTGTGACTCAGTTGGGCTAGGCTGCGGAGATGATATGAGGTCTACCTCGAGTGCACATATTGGTAGGAGGCAACTTAGTCTCCTGGAAAAGTTAGAAGCAATAGCAAGATCAACAGCTGAAGCAGAGTACAGAGCAATGGCCGTGGGGGTTGCGGAGTTGATGTGGCTGAAAAACATGCTGGTGGAGCTAAAGCTAGATCAAGGGGCCAAGATTAGATTGTGGTGCGATAACAAGTCATTCTCGGTGTACTTAACAATCGATCTGACATGTGAGAACCAAGCACATCGAGATTGACGTGTTCTTCATCAAAGAAAGGCTGAGCAGTGGGCTACTAGAGTTAGGCCATGTTCCAACTAAGGATCGGTATTTGCTTGACTAAGGACTTAGCTCAGTAGACCTAGTTAGAGGTGTGACAAGATGGGCTTAATAGATATCTTTCGCCCATCTTGAGGAGTGTTGAGAGTTATTTCTTTTTGTAGATAGGAATAGACCCATTTTGTTTAGTCCCATATCGGATAGAGTAGAAGAATGAGACCACTCCTCTTGTATATATAGACCCCAGTACTAATGAATAAAATTGCACCTTTCTCTTGATTTACCTTATTTTTAACAATCCTATCACAATATATATAAGATATAGTTCATTTAGGTCATGGGGTTCTGCTTAAGAACATATGACTTGCTTCTGATGAGAATATACATTTTGTTCTACTATACAGACTGTTGTTGCATTTCAGAATATTAGGTGGGAGCTGAAGCTTGAGCCTTTGCAGGTGCTTGAAACAGTCAATGTCAATGAAGAAGTGCAAAGAGCAGTTGTAAGTATTGCAACAACAAAAACTATTGGCTGCATTTAGAAGCCATCACATTCTCATTTTGTGTACTTCGTGTGTACTAGGTGAAAGAAGCCTGTCCTCAGTGTCATTATCCTAAGCTCTAATATTATACTAAGCAGGTATAAAACAACAATTCCTACTCTTCTTGAAATTAAAAAAAAATGAAAATACTTACTTTTGGCATCTATTTCCAACTACGTTCAGCTGATGAAGGGCATATGATCTTTCGTGAGTGCCCCAAATATGGACACTAGCAGTCTGTCAATTGTGGACTTGTTTAACCATGATTAATCCAAAGAGATAAACATAATAAGAGAGCGGAAGCAATACCTGAATCCATAAAGATCTGAATTAGGGTTTGAGATCTTCTAATTTTGAGGGTTTCTCTATAGCTAAATTTCTCTCTAGATGGGGGTGAAGAGAATTAGAGAACGTAACCCTAGATTAGGGACCATAACCCCAAATATATAGGTGTTGTATTTTTACAATTTGGCCCCTCATCAAATTGTAATTACAACACAGTATCTGCACATTTAGCCCATAATTTATTTAAATATCCATTAACCCAAATTGATTGATCACTTTAGTGGGTTAGCCTTAAGTATAGCACTACACATTAATGTAACATATGTGCCCACAAATAGATTTAATTAGATTTAAATCTAACAATCTCTCACTTGGGCACCATATATTTTCTTGAAAATGTATAACTTTATGAGCTCAAAATTGCTATCACTTATAAGGGTATCTCCAAACAATCTCGCTCATTGACTATATCAATACAGATCAAAGCGGTCTTCGCCACATTTATCGTGACTAAACCCATCAATGGTCACATATACTAATACACCAAATGACATAGATCAATTATGGATGTGCAAAGATGAAAATTACATGCAATGTGATCGTGCATGTCTATTTTTAGCGGTCCTACCTTAAACTTTAGTGAGGTCATCCTCAATCATAATGTAGCAGAGTGTTTAATCCGAATACTTTATTCTGATCAGAAAGTAACCAAACATAAATATGTCTAAAATACACATAAAACAATAAAATTTAAAAAAACTCCCACTAAAATATGATATCCTTAAATATTACAGCACTCATATGAGCAGTGTGCCCATGAAAGACCTTGGGTGGTAATCCTTTAGTAAGAGGATAACTATCATGGAGTTTGTCCCAATATGCTTTATGGATATCTGACCACTCTGTACCCTTTCTTTCACAACTAGGAACTTAATGTCAATATGTTTTGACTTAGTTGAGCTCCTGTTGTTATTGGAATACATTACTGCATTTATTATCACAAAATAACTTTAGTGGTCTTTCAATATTTTCCAAAATGCGCAGTCCAGTGATAAAATTTCGCAACCATATTCCATGATTCGATGCCTCATAGCAAGCTACAAATTCTGCTGCCATAGTGGAAGAAGCTACAAGTGTCTGTTTGACACTTTTTCATGATATAGCTCCTCCAGCTAACATATAAATGTAGCCTGATGTAGACTTTCTGCTATCTTGGCATCCAGCAAAATCAGAATCAGAGTACCCAATGACCTCCAACTGTTCTGATTTCCTGTATGTGAGCATATAATCTTTTATTTTCTGAAGATACCTCATAACCCTTTTGACTGCTATCCAATGATCCATACCAGGGTTGCTTAAGTATCTTCCTAACATACCAACAATGTACGCAATATCCGGACGCGTACACACCTGAGCATACATTAGACTCCCTACAGCTAAAGCATAGGGAATCTTCTGCATTTCCTGAATTTTAAGGTTACTTTTAGGGCACTGATTGAGACTGAATTTATCTCCTTTAGCAACAGGGGTGTCACCTGGTCTGTAATTTTGCATGCCAAATCTTTTGAGTACTTTATCGATATAGCTCTTTTGTGATAATCCAAGTATACCTCGAGAACGATCTCGATGTATCTGGATTCCTAATATAAAAGAGGCGTCCCCAAGATCTTTCATCTCAAAATTCTTTGATAGAAATATCTTGGTTTCGTGTAACATGCCTATATCATTAGTGGCAAGCAATATGTCATCGACATACAGAACCAGAAAAATATACTTACTCCCACTAAACTTTTGATATACACAGTCATCAACAATATTCATCTCAAAGCCAAACGAGATAATTATTTGTTGAAACTTGTAATACCATTGACGAGGAGCTTGCTTGAGTCCATAAATGGATTTCCTTAATTTACAAACCATATTCTTTGGTCTCCCCGACACAAAGTTTTCGTTGCACCATATAAATCATCTCATCAATGTCCCCATTGAGAAATGCGCCTTAACATCCATTTGATGTAACTCAAGATTGAAATGAGCAACAAGTGCCATGATTGTTCTAAAAGAGTCTTTCGATGAAACTGGAGAGAAAGTCTCTGTGTAATCAACACCTTCCTTTTGAGTATAGCCTTTTGCTACAAGACGTGCCTTATACCTTTCCACATTACCATTTGCATCCCGCTTGGTTTTAAATATCTATTTACAACCAATTGGTTTTGCACCTTCTGGTAATGGAGCAAGTTCCCAAACCTTATTGTCTTGCATAGACTTGTACTCCTCATTCATGGCATTAATCCACTTTTGAGAGTTAGAACTTTTCATGGCCTGATGAAAGTTGATTGGATCATCTTTCATCATTCCATTATTTTCCTCATGTTCTTGGAGAAATACAATATAATCATCAGAATAGCATTTCTCTTTTCTCTTAGATCTCCTTAATGGCGGTTCTTGAGGTTGTTGAGTTTGTTCTTAATAGGGAGTTGTTTAACATTGTCTTCTTGAGGTTCAGTTCATTTCTTGAACAATAACAGGTATAGGAACTTGAATATTGTCGAAATGGCGGTATGGATTGGATTTAAAGCCAATTCCTCCTCAAAAGCAATCTCTCTAACCTTATTTCTCCCTCAAACTCAACATCCTCAAAGAATATTCTTTGTTCCGTCTTAAAAATAGTTAGAGTGTGGGATCATAAAATTTGTAGCCCGTTGAATACCCGATAAAATAGGCGCTAACGTTTTGGAGTCCAATTTCTTTTCATTTGGCTATAAGGCCTTGCCTCATTGGACATCCCTAAATATGTAAGTGCTTTAAAGCTGGACTTTCGACCGGTCAAAGCTCATAAGGTGTTTTAGCAACCGCTTTACTTGGTACTCTATTTAGAATGTAAGGCTGCTTGTCTTTAGTGCTTCTCCCAGAGTGATTACGGTAAGAAGAATGAGCAATCATACTTCTTACCATATCCTTAAGAGTCCTATTTCATCTTTCAGCTACACCATTCATGCTAGGTGATCCTGACATGGTATACTGTGGGACAATACCGCATTCCTCTAGGTATCTAGCAAATGGTTACGGATGTTGTTCACGAACCATCATATCTGCAGTAGTACTCACCACCGCGTCGAGATCTACGGTTTTAATCTTTTATTTAGTTAGTTTTCAACTTGACTTTAAATTATTTGAACCGTCCAAAGACTCATATTTCTCATGAATGAGATATAGGTACCCATAGCGTGAGTAATCGTCTATGAATGATATAAAATATTATTGACCATTCCAAGATCTTGGTAGAATGGCCCATAAATATCGTATGTATCAATTCTAAGACATCGAAGATCTGTTGGCACCTAATCTCTTAACTTTGGTCTGTTTCCGCTGATCAATGCATACATCAAAGTCTATAAAATCAAGGGAATCCAAAATACCATCGGACTCAAGGCGCTCAACTCTACCTTTTGAGATATGACCCAAGCTTATGCCATAATGTTGATGAATTTTCCTTATTTAATTTCGTTTAGTACCGTGATTCCACATGAGGATTTCATTATAAGAACAATTGTATCAAGCAAATATAGGTTATCGTAAGTACTTAAGAAACCGGTTCCACAATATTTGAATTTAAAGATAAACTAGCCTGATTATTTCCAAATGAACAATAATAACCTGATTTGTCCAATAAAGGAATAGAAACCAAATTCCGTCTAAAAGACGGTACTACAAAAGTATCTTTCAAGTCCAAATAGGAACCAGCTCCAATAATAACCTAAAGTGCCCTATTGCTTCCACATCTACGATTGTCCATCGCACAAAGATATGTCTTTCACCATCACTTGGCTTTCGGTAGCTCGTGTAACCGCATAGAAACACTTATGTGAGTAGTAGCGTTCTAATCTAACCACCAAGTGTTTCTCAAGATCAAACTAAATTAACCTCGAACGCACTCAAAGTAAGGAGCATACTCTTCTTGACACGCCATGCGATATTTGGTAATAATCTTTTCTTACGTGTCCGATTTGCTGGTAAGAAACGATCTTGATCATCCTTATGTTGTTTCTTCTGAACCGACCTTAGCACTTCATTATCATTCTTTCTTTTCTTGACCTTATCCTTAGAGACATAAGCCAAATGAGCACTTTCAGTCTTATCTTGCTTCAACCTGCCTTCCTCTTTGCATACAGATGAAATGAGCTCATTCAGAGTCCATTTCTCCTTTTGACAGTTATAACTGACCTTAAATTGATTAAATTGTGCAGGAAGAGACAACAGAACCAGATGCACTAGTAACTCATCACATAGATCGAGTTTTAGTGCCTTAAGTTTTGAAGCAATGTGAGACATTTCCATAATGTACTCCGGATATTTTCTTGCCCTTATACTTCATTGAAATCGTGAGCTAAAAGCTGCTTGTTTTACCTTATCGCTTTTAGCAAAACGCTTTCAATTTCGGCAAGAAAATTTTTAGCTTTAGTAATCCTTCAATTCTCGCGGCCCCTAAAGGCTTCCTAATGCTATTGATGATCATTAGACTCATGCGATTTGAACGCCCATCTCTCATACTCCTTCTTTGCATCGAGTGCTTTCCGCAGCGAGAGGTTGAGGTTGTTCGCTTAATGCAAGGTCTAGATCCATGCACCAAGAACAATTAAAATGTTCTCTTTCCACTTTGAAATTAGTCCCATTTAGCATGGGAATTGAGTTGATGTTAGCAGAAATTGATGCAGCAGATGCATTAGCTGAAATAAACAAAAGATTTCACATTAATAACTGTAATTAGTAATCAATAAAATTTAAATAACTAAAAAATCCCATCTCAAGATATCTAGCACAACATTAATATTAAGTCTTTGGACAGTAATATTAATTGTAAGTGATACCTTGTTGCAACGATCAAACACTGACAATAACGCATGTTAAATAATGAAACTAGCTTTGGATTGATTCATTATCCATATGTAAACCTTATAATTATCACGCATTTATCATCGCAGATGTGTATGCAGTCTACATAGATATTAACCTTCCTTTGGGCCGATTAAATATTTACTCGAAGGCATCCACACAATCATCTAATATCCCTCATGAATAATCGACACAAGAGAGAATACTTTGGTAACATCTTGTTTCAATTAATCATGTTATTTGAATTAAATGATTGATTCACTAACAATTAAAATAGATTTCTCCATTTTAATCAACCATAGATAGACCCATAAGAAATAAAGGCCTATAAACTTAATGGATTATTTGAGCAATTCAATTAATCCCAAATCTGAAATTGAACACAAGGTTCGCGTTGAGAACGAACGAGGGGTTCGTTTTTACAACGAACGCGAGGTTTGTTTGAGTTCAAACGCAAGTTTGACTTGAGTTCGAACGCGAGTTCGACTTGAGGTTCGAACGCGAGGTTCGACTTGAATAACGAACGCGAGGTTCGTTTAAAGTTCAAACGCGAGTTTGACTTGAGTTCGAACGCGAGGTTCGACTTGAGAACGAACGCGAGTTCGTTTGAAGTTCAAACGCGAGGTTGACTTGAGTTCGAACGCGAGGTTCGACTTGAGAACAAACGCGAGTTCGTTTGAAGTTCAAACGCGAGTTTGACTTGAGTTCGAACGCGAGGTTCGACTTGAGAATGAACGCGAGTTCGCTTGAAGTTCAAACGCCGAAGTTTGACTTGAGTTCAACGCCAGGTTCGACTCTGAGAACGAAGCGAAGTTCGCTTGAAGTTCAAACGCCGAAGTTTGACTTGAGTTCAACGCCGGGTTCTAAGTTTCAACGCCAGGTTCGACCGCGAACGAGCCGAGGTTCGCTTAAAGAATGAACGGGTTCAATCAATTTCAACGCGAGGTTCGATCAAGAAACGAACGCAGGTTCGCTTAAAGAATGAATGGGTTCAATCAATTTCAACGCCAGGTTCGACTCGAAGAATCAATTTCAACGCCAGGTTCGATCGGCGAACGCAACACGCAGGTTCGTTTAAAGAATGAACGCGGGTTCAATCAATTTCAACGCGAGGTTCGATCGAAAGAACGCCAGGTTCGCTTTGAGTCAGATTGAGCGAGGTTCGCTCGGAGAACGCAACGCGAGGTTCGCTTGAAACCGTGATTAGCACGAGGCTCGCTTTGAAGCAAACATGAAGTTCACGAATCGAACCGGTTCGCTTAAAGTTCAACACGAGGTTCGACCGGTTTGTTTTCACCCTTAGGTTTCGAACCGAGCCGCCGCCAGCTTTGGTTCCTCGCACCTAGGGTTTCAAACCCTAGGGTTTCCTCGATGTTCGTACCGCTCATTCTGATTTACGTGCCGCCAATGAGCATCATCACGCAGGAGCCGAGGGAACGACGGGCGCAGACCAACCGCAAAACAAACCGAAAGAGGAAAAGGAAAAGATAAAAAACTAATCTTTACCGCTCATCCGTGAACAGCCTCAAACCAACATAGATTAGATCAAAACCCAACTTTAATCTTAAATCCCTAAGAATTAATCAAGAACCGCTCATACCACTTGTGGACTTGTTTAACCATGATTAATCCAAAGAGATAAACATAATAAGAGAGCGGAAGCAATACCTAATCCATAAAGATCCAATTAGGGTTTGAGATCTTCTAATCTTGAGGGTTTCTATAGCTAAATCTCTAGATGGGGTGAAGAGAATTAGAGAACGTAACCCTAGATTAAGGACCATAACCCCATATATATATAGTGTTGTACTTTTACAATTTGCCCCTCGTCAAATTGTAATTACAACCCAGTATCCACATTTAGCCCATAATTTATTTAAATACCCATTAACCCAAATTGATTGATCACTTTAGTGGGTTAGCCTTAAGTATAGCACTACACATTAATGTAACATATGTGCCCACAAATAGATTTAATTAGATTTAAATCTAACATCAATACCTAAACAAATTATGCTGAAGTTTCATTCTTCTGTGCTGAGGTTTGTTCTCAAAATCTAATATGAATGTAGATTGAGTATTAATAAATATGCGAGAATAGATGAGACTTGAACTATACAGGTCATGTTATACAAAAACAACAAAGCCTTTATCCCCAATGTATTAAATATCAAAAATATCGGAAATATCGGATGGCCAAAATCCATATCGGATTGTGGAAATCGGGGATATATCGGGGTGTCATATTGGATGATGTTCATATGTAACATAACACTGTAATATGTAATCATAACATATTTAATGTATTCTAAACATAAGAAATTGCATCATGAATAATGATATACAATGCTTAGAGACATAATAATGCAGAGAGAGAGAGAGAGAGAGAGAGAGAGAGAGAGAGAGAGAGAGAGAGAGAGAGAGAGAGAGAGATGACCAGAGGGGAGAGAGGAAGACAGAGAGAGAAGGGAGAGAGAAGTTGAGAGAGAGGAGAGAGAAAGAGAGACAAAGGGGTCTGAGGAAGAGCTGAGAGAGAATTGAGAGAGAGGAGAGAGAGAGAGAGAGAGAGAGAGAGAGAGAGAGAGAGAGATTCAGACTGAGATCATAGCTTGAGCCGAGTATCAAACAAAGAGGCAGGAGAAATATGAGATTGACTAGGGATTTAGGTATTTGGGTTTGGGAATTTATTAAGTTTTCGGATATAGTGGGAACCAAAACCAAACCCAAACTCAATGGCCCTTTTCATTTGGATATTAGCCAATATCGGCTGATATTTCCTCCAATATTTTAAAAAGCCTCCGCCTAGCTCGCCTAGATGTACGCCTAGGCCTAGGTGATACCTAGGCCTCTTGCCTAGCACCTAACGCTAGCGCCTAGGCGATACCTAGGCTGTCCACTTAGATTTTGGGAGCGCCTAAGGGAGTGTGGATTGCTTATGTGGACTGCATCTTTTAGGGCTTGATCGTGATTTCCTCCATTGCAGCATCCATGTCCTCCGACCTCCTCCAAACTCCTCTAGGCTTCAACTATGAACACCCATTGTACATCCTCCGACCTTTAGCAAAACATCATCCACCACCACTTAAATGAAGAAAGAAATCCTTCTACGCGCCAATCTGGCACCTAAATTTTCTATAACATTAATATTTACTATCAATTATTATAATTAAAAAATAAAAAATAGAAAAGCTGCCTAGGCTCCTGCATAGGCGCCTAGGCGCTAGGCGTCGGGTCAAACGCCTAGGCCGCCTAGTACTTTCTGTAACATTAATTTCCTCAATGAAATATCGACCGATATTTCCGATATATCGAAAAAATGGTAAAAATTAAAAAATAATATTTTTTCATAAATATCGTATCGGAAGGGCATCAAAACTGATGTATCGGCCGATATAGCGATATATCGGCTGATATTTAATACATTGTTTATCCTAAATATTTAGGGTCGGCTACATGAATCCTATTCATCCATTCCATTCTATTCTGGGTCATCTCCTCCGTTAAGTTAACCATTATCATATCCTTTTTAATTGTTTCCAGTCAAATTCTCTTAGGTCTACCTCTAGATCTTTTTGCCCCATTAACTATAATGTTATCACTTATTTGTTATCTTATACTTTAGTGTATACCCACAAAACCATTGTAACATTCTCATTTCTGCTACACTCATTTTTTGCACATGCTCTCTTTTTAGTTGCCCGCCATTCGATCTATAAAAAATTATTGGTCTTATAGCCGTCCTATAGAAGTTTTCCTATTGTATCATAGGTATTCTACAATCACATATTCCAGAAGCACTCCTCTATTTTAACCATTCCAACTTGATTTGATCGACAACATCATCCCGAAGCATTGTTGGTCTGAACCCTATGTTACCTGGGTACTTCTATCTTGAAGCCGTACCTGTACCCGACACGTACCTAAACACGTACCCAAAATCCTTGGATATTCCTTGCATATATGCATACATTTACCCGACACGTACCTAAACCCGTACCCAAAATCCTTGGACATTCCTTGCATATATGCATACATTTAGGTGGGCATTTACTCAATAAAACAATACATGATTTGGGTACGAGTACATGTACAACTTCAAGATAGAAGTATCCAGGTAACATAGGGTTCCATAGCTGACCTCTCGGGCATAAATTCAATTTGGTTCTTAGATACACTTCATCTTTTTTCTTAGTCTTTGGCCAATTACCCTCTCCCAAAGTTCCATAATTGAGCTTTAAAAGATTCAAATAAAGAAAAAACATAGAGCCAAAAAGAAATGAATAGTTTTCAAAATCATGTAAGTTGTGCAAGTATCTGATATATATTTAAGGCAAAAATCCATTACATTCACATTTTCTTAGCAAAGGCAACAAAAAAGATTCAAATAAAAGTAAAGCATAGAGTACTAGGAAAAGCAAGAAAGTATCTAGTGGTAACGGTCCATGACGTTAAATGTCCACCCAAAGGATGTCAACCCTTGGATTTGTGCACAAATCTCAAAATCCAATGATTCAAGAACTAACATTCATTTGATGCACATTTAATATCATGAACCCGGGTGTACTTGATATTTTTGTAAAAGCTCCTCCTTAAGACACTCATCCAAGTTTCAAACACACTACTTAAGATACTGAGAGAGTAGATTTTTCTAAATTTTTTCAACTTGCATCACCATTTCTGCACTTTCACTCACCACCGTGAAAATGCATCTATCACCTATCTCCAGCTTGTTACCCCTTGCAAACTGCAACCAACCTTTTCCAATGTTTATCACCGATCCATACTTCACCGTTGTTTTACACAGATGAACCGGCCATGATCGACCCTTCAAATCCTCGAGTATCAGTTTACGTCGATGACCAAAGCCATCACATTGTCTCGCGAATTCCGCCGGAATATACTGCATCAATTAAGATCAACTCAACTATAAAAAAAACAGTAAGAAATTGCAAATAATGGAGATATGAGAAGACTTCGATTTGGAATGACAACTGATTACTAAATAAAAGACAGATATTATTAATAAAGGAAATTCTCTACTTGTTTTAGATTTGATGAGAGGTACAAAATCACGAAATAATATATTGATTTCTGCCTTTTAACAATACATAAGATCAAAATTGGAAAATTAATGTTTGTAAGAAAAACGGGTAAATTCCACAAAACTCTAATTTGATCCTTTTAACAATTTCTGCCTTTTAACAATACATAAGATCAAAATTGGAAAATTAATGTTTGTAAGAAAAACGGGTAAATTCCACAAAACTCTAATTTGATCCTTTTTAATCTTTTCTTTTTGCAAAAAACCCTCACATTAGGCAATTTGCAAATGTATTGGTGTTAGGGGAGGGGAAGAGGGAGAGAGGATGGGTGGGGTTTATTTGCAAATTACCTGATTAAAGGGTTTTTTTTGCAAAAGGATTTGTTTGGCCTGAAGGGCATTTCTGTCACTTTGAGGGTTATGATAAAAGTTTTTGATGTTTAGTGGGAAAAACAAAGTATTGGCTGGGGGAGTTGTTTGTGGGAAACAAACAAATTATTGGGGGGTTTTTGTCAAATTTACCAAAGAAAAGAACTCACCAAGCGCGGGAGGGACAAGTTGTTTCTCCTCATGGTCGCCTCAAAGTGTTTAGCTCCTTCTGTAATTTGAGCATAATTAGTCAAAAATGTAAAAATAAAACAATTATATATATATATATATATATATATATATATATATATATATATATATATATATATATATATATATATATATATATATATATATATAAAAGATACTCATACTTGGGTTGTGAGTCTTCTCTTTAAAAACTTTAGAAGGATAGGTAATTTCACAGGCACTCAAATCATATGCTTTGAAGTTGAACATCATGTTGCCTTTATAGGAGAACACTAAGATGTGTCCCAGCTCCAAGTTATGTGCATGTATTAATTTTAACCATCCATCTCCTCCAAAATACATGCTTTGGTTCTCTTTATAGATGTTGATGAGCCATGAGTTGCCATTTGGGTTCGCTAGTCTAGCTCTTTTGATGCTTTCCCCCTTGGGCAGGTGCTTAACAAAAGCTTTGGGTAGGACCTACATGCAAAGGTGAAAGTTAAATGAGAGAGAGAGAGAGAGAGAGAGAGAGAGAGAGACCAGTTTGTTTAAGAAGCCAGGCCAGAGGATCCTGAAGAATCTAGAGCTGCAGGGATGTGGAGTTTGGGTGCCCATCTGCAGGATTCTGAAGAGGCAAATGGTGTAGAGTAGGAGATAAAGGGATTTCTGGAAGTAATTAATGTTGGCTGTTCTGTGTTCAATCACTGAACAGTGGTTGGTATTGATTACTCTCTCTCTCTCTCTCTCTCTCAAGAAGCGCAACATATCATCACCTCAAGTAATAATGAAATTTTTGGTGTGAAGATTTATTACGGAGTTATCGTAAGACATCTTTAGCAAAGACATAAAATTTACAAGAATTAGTGAATTTTATACAGATTGTTAGGCTATTATCCTCCAGCCAAGGATTACTTATGTGTAATCCATCAAGAATTTAGTGTAGGCTCACTGGCAAAACTGTGCTTGGTAGGCTGCGTCTCGCCTAGTTAGTGGATTGATTTTGCTTCCTCTCACTTAATGTAGTTCTACCCTATGCCTGATTATAGCAGGGTCTTCTTGCTGCTGCAGGCTTAGGTTCATGCAAGAACACTCTCTTTATCTTCTACTTCTTTCTTAAATGATGTCCAGTGGGGGGCTTCTCATATGATTTTTTCTCCCACGTATTTCTCAATATGTTGTGTTATGAAAACGTTAGGTTATAGTAAATATAACATCGGTATTTCAATTGGTTTCTCTGTGTGTGTGTGTGTGTGTGTGTGTGTGTGTGTGTGTGTGTGTGTGTGTGTGTATATATATATATATATATATATATATATATATATATATATATATATAGTACTTATAAACTTAAGTGTATAGGAATAAATATACACTAATTATTGATGTTGCCTTGAGATCCATGAAAGATATAAAGCACACTTTGAGATTTGTGCATCTCTTGATTTCATGGATCCCAAGGCAACATCAATGGATACAAAGTTGGTGTATACTATACCCTATCAACTTAAGTTTATAGGAGTTCTCTCTCTCTCTCTATATATATATATATATATATATATATATATATATATATATATATATATATATATATATATATATATATATATATATATCTATATATATATATATATATATATATATATATATATATATATATATATATATATATATATATATATATATATATATATATATATATATACTTGCACTCCAATTGGTTATAAATCAAAGTATCTTCTTTGTCATTTTGTTGTTATTTTGTGAGGAAGAGAGAACTGCTTCGAGTATAGGATTGTTATCTTTTAGTTTAAGCCAAGTTTCTACACTGGTAGTTGGACAAAAGTGGATATGAAAGTATGAAAATAACTTTTCTGCAAGTATAAATGAATGCATATCTACATCAGTATGCAACAGAAATAAATTAATTTGTTTGTTTGCCTACAATTCATTGACAAAAGGTTTTGCACAAGCACCGTATTTTATTTTCAATTGCTTAGACGTTTCAACAAAGAGAGTGGATGTAACTTGCTCTAGAATCCCAACTACACATTCTCTGAGCTCATTTCAAAAACAAGTGACAGGAAGGAGAGAAAGAAATAGTTGAAAATAAATATTAGACGTATATATATACAACGACACCCATCCCAGACCACTTCGTGGTAGTAAATTTCTATGCTACTTGCCAGGGCCTTATGTAGTTACAAGAAACACCTCTAAATTTCTATCCCTATCTTTGTTTGCATCGCTATGATTTATACTTGATATCTCCTAATCTTCCCAGTTGTTATTTTTTATTTAATTAAAGGTTCAGACAAAACATAAACCTATTTCTGATACAATCACAATCTATTTAAGATATAGTCCTATGCGATCTTAGGGTTCTGCTCTTAAGAACAGATGAATTCACTTGCTTTTGCTGAGAATGATACATTTTCTTCTATTCAACAAACTTTTGTTGCCCTTCAGGATATTAGGAGGGAGCTGAAGCTTGAGCGTTTTGTGGTGCAATTCAAACAGTCAACGTTGATGAAGAACTGCAAAGAACAGTTGTAAGTACTGCAAAATGTATTAATTGCATTTAGAAACCATTACATTCTCATTTTGAGTACTTTGTGTTTATATTAGGTGAATGAAGCCTGTACTCAGTGTCATTATCCTGAGCTCGAGTATTATACTGAGCAGGTATGCAAATATAATTCCTACTTTTGTCGACATTCTAAACATGCAAATACTTACTCTTGGCTTCTATTTCCAGCTACATTCAGCTGATGAAGGACAGACAGGTGTTTCATGAGTGCTCAAAATGTGGATTCAAGTATTCTGTCAATACCTAAACAAAGCATGCTCAGTTCTCACTCTGCTGAGGTTTGTTCCCGTATGTTTATGCTTTTTTTCCAAGTTTCTTTGACTCTTGTATTTAACAACTAGCAGAAGAGCGTAGTTGATTAAAACTTTGGGCAATATCTCTGGCGAAGTTTGTTGATAATTGCCTTCTGTTCATAATCTATATTCTCTTGAAATGCTAATGTATACAAAGATAGATAAGTTTTTCTAATGATCTCTAATTAGTGTAACTCTTTGTATTATCCAGTTTAACTCTTTGCCAAACTAGGTGAAAATTTTGAATCTCATGAGTTTAGGCCATCTTCAAGGACTTACCATTAAGAGAACCATCCAAACAACCATTTAATGTCTTTATCTTCATATAAAACGTGTTAAACAACTTTCTGTTTAAACACTGTAACTCTAATCTAGACAGGATTTCTCATACTCCTTATTCTTCATCACTGACATATCATCTCCTCAACCTTCTGGTGAAGCTCTTCTTCTATTACCACCCTGCTCTCTTTCCTTCAGTTGTTCCAAAATGTATCAAGCAACAAAAAAAGATGTTTGAAGCTTCTCAAATAATAATCAGCTAAATCTATGAGAAGGTCCAAATTTTCCTTAGAGCTTCATCTGGTACTTGAGTTATAGATTGTTTATCAATGAATGGGTATAATACGCTTCACTGTGGGGGTGTGCCAATGGATTGGATAGGAATCGAATATGACATATATCATATCTATACTTGATACTAATCGCAAATATGGATGCGAATGTGAACATGGTTTTGACACATAAAATTTGTAACCATGTCTGCCAAAATCTAATACAAATATAGATCGAATACAAACGGGTATGAGGGGAACAAATAAGACTCAGACTATATAGGAACATGTCGTAAAAAATCATTTAAATAAGCAAAACTTCTCAAATGAGAGTACAATCATGCAAAGTCTAGGAACAAATACCCCAAAGATGAAAGGTCAGAAGATAGTTTCATGTCTTTTTTGAGTTCTAAGGGATCTTAATAGCGAAAAATCTTAGGAGTCAAAAAGAAGTGAATTGCTGCCAAACGCATGTAACTTTTAATTCTTTACGTATTGGGCAATCATCTGATGTATATTTAAGACAAAAATAAAATTACAATCACATTTTCTTAGCAAATGCGTGCAACCCAAAAAAAAAAAAAAGGTTTAGACAAACGAAAAGCATAGAGTACTTCGAAATCTTTTCCTCAATACATTCTTCCAAGTTTCAAGCAACTTACTTAAGATGACGAGAGAACAGATTTTCTAATTCTTTTCAATTTTCATCACAATTTCTTCGCTTTGAGTCACCAACTTGAAAGTGCATCTATCACCTATCTTCAGCCTGTTATCCTTTGCAAACTGCAACCAACCACCTCCAATGTGTATCCCTGACCCATGATTTGCCGATTTCCTCTGATATAGACGAGCAGGCCATGACTTACCTTTTGAATCCTCAAGGATCAGCTCACGTCGATGAACCAAGCCATCACATAGTCTAGCGAATTTTGCCGGAATATACTGCATCATTTAAGATCCTCTCAACTATCAAAATTCAGTGAGAAAAGTCTACTCCCTCAATAATAAATGTTCCTTATTTAATCAAAACGCAAATAATGGAGGTTGTGTTAGATTTGAAATGAATGACTGATTACTAAATAACAGACCTATATTATTAATAATGGTTAATTGTTGATAGACCTCCCTGTAGTATTGTTGTGTTGAACTTGCTACCTCTCCAGTTTTATTGTTGCAGATATACTCCTTGAGTGAATTTTTTTATTACTCTTTTACCCTTAGGAGTCTATTTGTCAAAAAACTATTTTCTCTGTCTGATGGTAAAAGAGTAAAAAAACTCAGTCAGAGGTCTACGTCTATCTGCAAACTAGAGGGGAGTAAGTTCTAAAAACAGATATTCTACGGTGGGTTTATCTGCAATTAACCCTGTTGATAAAGGAAATCCTCTACTGCTTTTTTATGTGATGTAGAGAATAAAAAATAATAATAATAGATGGTTGATTAAGAAAGTGATTTCCGCTTTTTTGACAATACATAAGATCAAAATTGGGAAACGTTAGTAAGAAAAATCACTCACCAAGCACTGCACAGATAAGTTGTTTTTTGTCATGGTCACCTCGAAGTGTTTAAATACTTCTGTAATTTTGGGCATATATCAAAAACATGAGAAGAAAAAGAAAACTGATTTTAGACATGAAAGATTGAAAGATACCCATTCTTGGTTTGTGAATCTTCTCATTGAAAACTTTAGAAGGATAGACTATTTCACAAGCACTCAAATCATACGCTTTGAAGTTGAACATCATGTTGCCTTTGTACGAGAATACTAAGAAGTACCCCAACTCCAAGTTATGTGCATGTATTAATTCTTTCCATCCATCTCCTCCAAAATACATGCTTTGGTTCTCTTTATAGATGTTGATGAGCCATGAGTTGCCATTTGGGTTCGCTAGTCTAGCTCTTTTGATGCTTTCCCTTTTGAGTATGTGCTTAACAAAAGCTTTGGGTATTATCTGCATGCAAAGATGACTGTTTTAAATGTAGAGAGAGAGAGAGAGAGAGAGAGAGAGACCAGTTTGTTTAAGAAGCCAGGCCAGAGGATCCTGAAGAATCTAGAGCTGCAGGGATGTGGAGTTTGGGCGGCCATCTGCAGGATTCTGAAGAGGCAAATGGTGTAGAGTCTAGAGGAGAAAGTAAAGGGATTTTACCAGTAATTACTGTTGGCTGTTCGGTGTTGAATTACTGAAACAGTAGATGGCATTGATTATTCTTTTAAGAAGTGCTGCATATCATCAACTCATGCAATTAATGACTTCATTTACAACCGTTGCATTCTCATTTTGTGTACTTCGTGTATGTTTTAGGTGAATGCAGCCTGTCTTCAGTGTCATCCTGAGACAATTCCTTCTTTTATTGACATCTTAAAAAATGCAACTACCTACTCTTGGCCTTCTATTTCCAACTACGTTCAGCTGATGAAGGACGGACGGTCTTCTGAGGGTCCAAAATGTGGACACAAGTCAAACAAGTATTCTGTCAATACCTAAACAAATCATGCTTAGGTTTCATTCTGCTAAGGTTTGTTCCCATATGTTCACGCATTTTTGCTCTACTTTCTTCTACTCTTGTAATTACCTGTTAGCAGTAGAGCTTGTTTGGTTACAACTTTGCCCAATAATATCTCTAGAGAATTTTTACTGGTGATAATTGCCCTCTGTTCACAGTCCACATTCTATTGAAACATTCTAAGAATACAAAGATGGATAATTTTTTTTCCCTAACAAGTGCTAACTAGTGTAACTCTTTGCATCTAGCTTGACTCGCACATAGCCAAACAAGATGAAACGTTTGAAAATTAATAATGCGTTTAAGCCATCTTCATGGATTTACCCTTAAAGAGAACCATCCAAACAACCATTAACTGTACTTCTAAAAAGAAAACATTAATGTCTTTAACTTTGTACAAAACATGTTTAGACTCTCTGTTTAACCACTAAACAAGTCCTTGAGACGCGGGGTATCATTTAGCTTGTAAGGAGGAATCAGCGGCAAAAATTCACCGTAACTCCAATCATGACAGTATTTCTAGTACGCCTTATTCTTCATTACCGACATCGTCTCCTCAACCTTCTGCTGAAGCACTTCTTCCATTATCACCCTGCTCTCTTTGCTTCTGTGGTTCCAAAATGCATCAAGCAAACAAAAAGAGATGTTCAAAACTTCAAAAATAAGAATAAACTAAAATATAAGATATGGTCTGAATTTTCCTCAGAGCTTCATACGATACTAGAGCTACAGAACATCCATCACTAAATGGGTATAATACCACTCCACTGGGGGTGTTAATGGATCAGATATGAATCGAATGATATCATATCTATACTTGATATCCATCACAGGTATGGATAGAAATATGAACATGGTTTGACATAGAAAATTCATGATCCCTGTCCGCCAAAATCGAATACCAATATAGATTGAATACAAACGTGTATGAGGGAAACAAATAAGACTTAGACTAGGTAGGAACATGTAATGCAAAAATCATTTAAATAAAGCAATATCTCTCAAATCAGAGTACAATCATGCAAAGTCTAGGAACAAATACCCGAAAGATGAAAGGTCAAAAGATAGTCCCTATGCGTTTTGAGTTTTGAGCAGTGGTGATAGAGAATCTTAAGAGCCAAAAAGAAGCAAATTGTTGTCAAAATCATTAAATTTTAATTCTTTATGATATCTGATATATATTTAAGACAAAGATTCAGTACAATCACATTTTCTCAGCAAAGGCAATCACAAAAATAAAATTCAGACAAAAGAAAAGCATAGAGTACTACAAAGACTCTTACTCAGTACATTCGTCCAAGTTTCAAACACATTACTTAAGATGATGAGAGAACATATTTTCTAAATCTTTTCAACTTTCATCACTATTTCTTCACTTTCACTCACCAACTTGAAAATGCATTTATCACCTATATCCAGACTGTTACCCTTGGCAAACTGCAACCAACCACCTCCAATGTGTATCCCTGATCCATGCTTCGCCATTTTCCTGTGACACAGACGAACGGGCCATGACTGACCTTTCAAATCCTTGAGAATCAGCTCATGTCGATGAGCCAAACCATCACATTGTCTCGTGAATTCCACCGAATATACTGCATTAATTAATTCAACTATACAAAATCAGTGAGAGAAGTCTACTTCTTCAATCACAGACATTTATTATTTAATTAAAATACAAATAAGGGAGATATGATAAGGGTCACTTTGCAACCACTCTAAACAAGTTTTATTGAGATGAATTTTGATCCAAGTTAATAATCTTAGTTTGGCAGCTTAATTTACTACTTAGAACTAATCATGTTTTAAGCTGGCTTGATTTTGGCCAATAATCAAACCAAAACCATACCGGGTGTTGGTCTGAAATAAACCAGATTATGTTTGGTCAGAAAAATATTGCGAGACAAAAAGAAAGTCAGCAAAATGAATCTAACTCAAACTTGAAGCAAAATATAGATGGTTGATTGATACGAGTTTTACACTAGTTTTAATTGAACATTGCAAGTTTAACTTAAAACGAGTTTTAATTGAACATAGCAAGGTTAACTTAAAATTGAGTTCTACGGAAATCAATTTATTCTTAAGGAGACCAAATACAACTAGATTAACACTAATCTGTTTTAGTTTACAAATTGCTAAACTGACCCTAATTGTTAGATTTCAAATGAATCAAAACTGATTACTAAATAACAGACACATACTATTAATAAAGGGTATCCACTACTTCTTTCTTATGTGATGTAGCGGATAAAAATCACTGAATTGTAGATCGATGGTTGTTGGGCGCGCGGACCGCGGAACCGTCGAGAGAAACCACCACAAACGGAAAGCCAAGACACAATAAAAGAGTAAAGACCACGAGATTTCATTGGTTGACAAGTTGCCTACGTCCACGGGGTAAGGAGGGGATTTTCACTAATAGAAAGAGAGAATACAATTAGGATTACAAGTTCTCACAAAGAAACCCTAAAACAAACCTCTCAATCTCTCAAAAGATCTCCTCTCCAAAGATGCACAAAACCCTCTCAAAGGCTGCTCCAAAGCGTGCTTGAAACTTACCTAACAATCGGGTTAGGGGTTATTTATAACCTCTAAGCGAATTGGGTTTGAAACCAATTCCTAATCAGACCCGTTTGAATCGCTTGATTAGTTGACTACAACTCATATTAGTCGACTAATGACCGTAGATTAGTCGACTATAATATGCATTAGTCGACTACTGCTCCCAACCAAAACCTCGTCATTCACATAGCAGTAGTCGACTACAATGCCTAGTAGTCGACTCTTGAACTAGCTTGTCTTGTGCATGTTTTGTACATGTTCTACAATTCTCCACCTCGTACATCATTTGATTTACCTCAAATTTTGGACGAACACCAGAAGAACACCAAGAACATCTAGAGATCTCCATCACCAATCCAGTCCAATCCAGTGCGCCACTACAGGGCTGCCTCATTTCCCTCCGAGGGATCAAGCTCATCGTAGTTCATCTCAAATCATCTCCACCTTACCCATTACCGCCACGAAGGGCCATGCCCTCTTGGGCAAATCAACACGAGCCGATATGAAGCAAGTCTAAGCAATGCTTAAACTTACTACCTGTAACCACCTTGGTTAACATGTCCGGGATTCTCATTCGTGTGCACCTTCATGAGAGAAATATCACCTTCCTCTATGACATCCGCACAAAATGATACGACATCGATATGCTTGTGCGAGCATGATGAACTGATTCTTCGCCAAGTGAATTGCACTCGGTGTCACACCACAAGTTCCGTTTTCTGCTCAATCCCCAAATCGCCTAGAAGACCTCATAACCACAATGCTTCTTTCACTCCCTCCGCCATGACCATGTACTCGGCCTCTGTAGTAGAAAGTGCCATCAGAGCTCGTAACATCGATCGCCAACTAACCGGAGCTCCATGTATCTTAAATACATAACCAGTAGTAGATCGCCACCGCCTAGTTCGCCGCATAATCGAGTCCACAAACCCGTCAATCGACATGTTTCTCCACCAAAACCGCAGACCGTATCAGCGGTACCCTTTAAGTACCGAGGACCCACTTCACCGCTTCCCAAGACGCTTTTCCCGGATTCGCCATGAATCTATCGACCACACTAACCGCTTTGGAAATATCGCGTGTACACACCATTGCATACATTAAACCGCCAACCGCACTAGCATAGAAACCGCTCCATGTCGCCTTCTCTTCATGTAGTGGGAGATTGATTACCGAAGCCTAAAGTGTGGAGCCAATGGAGTCACCACCGACTTAGCACTTTGCATCCCGAACCTCGCGACACCCGCTCTATGTAGCCCTTCCGACTCAAGAACAATCGTCGATTCGCCTCTTCTAATCTCCATACCCGATTTTCCTAGCGGCACCCATGTCCTTCATCTCGAACTCTTCACCAAGTTGAGATTTCAACCTATCTCCGCGTAGCTTCCGAATGTAAACACAATAATCATGATCGCTTCGGGAAAACCCATACTTCAGCATGAAGGAGTCAAATCGCTTGTACCACTGCCGGGGAGATTGCTTTAATCCATACAGTGACTTCCTCAAACGACACACATGATTCTTCTTGTCCTCAACCTTGTAGCCCTCAGGTTGATACATGTAGATCTCTTCAACCAAGTCTCCGTGTAAGAAGGCCGTTTTAACATCGAGTTGTTCCAGCTCAAGATCACCATAAGCAACAATACTCAATAGCACCCGAATAGATGTGTATTTCACCACCGGAGAAAATATCTCATTGTAATCCACACCCTCGTTCTGTGCAAAACCCTTAGCCACTAGCCTCGCCTTGTATCTTACACCACCGAGCTCTGAAAGATCTTCCTTTCTTTTATACACCCACTTACAACCAGTAGCTTTTCTTCCAATGAGCAATGGGACCACCTCCCATGTATGATTCTTTCGAAGAGATTCTATCTCTTCCTCCATTGCAGCCAACCAACTCTCACTATCCTTGTCCCGAATAGCTTCCTTAAAGGAGACCGGATCGTCCTCCTCCACCGAGAGTGCGTATTCAACCATATTAGCCTGCCCATAGTGCTTCAGGGGTTGATCAACCCCAGCCTTCAAGATTTGCTTATATGCTCGCTTTAGCCTAGTGGAAGCCAAATTATCCTCGGTCTTTGTTGTTGTAGTGCCGGTATTTTCCTAGCGGCACCCATGTCCTTCATCTCGAACTCTTCACCAAGTTGAGATTTCAACCTATCTCGCGTAGCTTCGAATGTAAACACAATAATCATGATCGCCGGAAAACCCATACTTCAGATGAAGGAGTCAAATCGCTTGTACCATCAGCCGGGAGATTGCTTTAATCCATACAATGACTTCCTCAAACGACACACATGATTCTTCTTGTCCTCAACCTTGTAGCCCTCAGGTTGATACATGTAGATCTCTTCAACCAAGTCTCGTGTAAGAAGGCCGTTTTAACATCGAGTTGTTCCACTCAAGATCACCATAAGCAACAATACTCAATAGCACCGAATAGATGTGTATTTCACCGGAGAAAATATCTCATTGTAATCCACACCCTCGTTACGTGCAAAACCCTTAGCCACTAGCCTCGCCTTGTATCTTACACCACCGAGCTCGAAAGATCTTCCTTTCTTTTATACACCCACTTACAACCGTAGCTTTTCTTCCAATGAGCAATGGGACCACCTCCCATGTATGATTCTTTGAAGAGATTCTATCTCTTCCTCCATTGCACCAACCAACTCTCACTATCCTTGTCGAATAGCTTCCTTAAAGGAGACCGGATCGTCCTCCTCCACCGAGTGCGTATTCAACCATATTAGCTCGCCCATAGTGCTTCGGGGTTGATCAACCCCGCCTTCAAGATTTGCTTATATGCTCGCTTTAGCCTAGTGGAAGCCAAATTATCCTCAGTGCTTTGTTGTTGTAGTGCCTGTATTCTCTGCTGAACCTCCTCCTGCTCCAAGCTCATCATCTACGACTTCCCACTTGAACACGATTAGAACCTAGTTGGTCTTTAGGTTCTATTTCAATAACACGAGACTTAGAAGTCTCACCGGTCCATAACACCATCATCCTTGGGCGTCCTAGCAATCATGGATTTCTCATCAAAGGTAACATCCTGCGACCACGAACTTTAAATCTTCCGTACACCAAAGGCGATAGCCTTTCATGCTGCATATCCCAAGAATATTGCCTTCTTGGCCCTCGCGTCAAGCTTTCCCTCGTTGGCGTGATAGTAGGCGGTACATTCAAAATTCGAGCCTATCATAATCGTGATGCTCTCTCGACCACACCCTATAGGGTGTATCACCATCCAATATCGAATGTGCAATGTAGCAAGTCAGAAGCCACCGCCGCCCACCATTCGTTGCCCAATCTCGCATAAGATCGCATACTCACTTTTTCCTGCGGTGTTCGGTTCGGCCTCTCCGACCCCATTCGCGTGGGTAGACCGATCGCCTGTCGAACAATTCCCTCGATCACGAGAACTCCTTAAAAGCACCATCTGTATACTCGACTGCATCGATCTCGCCTTTAATTTCTTTTCCGTCTGTTCTCAACCATTGTTCTCCACTTCTTGAATGTCTCGAACACCTCATTCTTATGCTTCGTAAAGTAAATCCAAGCATACCTAGAATAATCATCTATAAACGATACATAATACCTGAACCACCCTTGAAGTTGTCCGAGCCGGACCCCAAACATCCGTGCACATAATCTAGTATCCCTCGCTCTTAGACTTCTTGTTGAAACTTGACCTGTGTGACTTTCCATACACACAATCCTCGTAAAATCCATGCTAGGTTCCTTCGATTCTTCGCCAGACCCTCTTTACCAAACGAACTAGACCTTCTCTCGACATATGCCCAAGCCGCCTATGCCATAACCGTGTGTGCTCACATGGGTCTCCACCACTTCCTTTAGTTCCAACCACGATTCTGCCACCGCCGCATTCGAGAGTATATAGATTACCGTGACGAACACCCTTCATCACTACTAAGAAACCACGAACAACCTTCTTCACTCGGTTTTCGTCACAATCCGCAACCATCGGAGTCCAAAGCACCAACGAGATAAGATTCTTCCGCAAGTCGGAACATGCCTCACATCCGCCAAGGTTCAACCACTCCATCATGCATCTTGATTTTGATATTACCTAGCCCCACTGTTTTACAAGCATGGTTATTCCCCATCAATACAGCCCACCATCAATGCCTCATGCGTAGTAAACCACTTTCTATTTGGACACATATGGTAAGAGCAACCGTAATCAAGTATCCACTTCCCGGAGATATCCTCGCCACCCGTGACGACATAGCACTCCTTATCGCTCCCTTCCTTTGAAACGTAGCTCGCTTCTTCCTTGCCCTCTCTCCTCTCAGTCTTGTTGTTGTTCTTATTTCCACCTACTCTCTTATTTGGACAGTCGACTTTGAAATGCCCAGCTTCACCGCACTTGAAATATCCTTTTCTCGTAAGAGGTCTTGATTTAGATCTAGACTTTCCTCCCTTGCCCTTTCCTCGCTCATTGCCCTTCCTCTTACAAACAATCCCTGCGCTTGTTCCTTGTTACCACCAGTGGCCATATCACTAGTTGCAATCTTCCAAGATCGTCGCTAGAAGTGCCGTTCTAGTCTCATCCATCTTCAAATTTTCTCCCACAAGCATCAAGTTTGCACTGTGTTCTCATAAGACTTCGGCAGAGACAGTAGTAGAAGCTACCGATCCTCGCCTCCTACTTTAATATCTATGTCTTTCAAATCTGATATGATCCTATCAAACTTGTTGATGTGTTCCTGATTGATGAGCCCTCCTCCATCTTGCAAGTATACAATTTAGATTTTAAGTAGATCCGTTAGTTAGACTCTTCGTCATGAAGGTACCCTCTAACTTCTTCCACACGCCAAGTACCGCTTCCTCTCCATCTACCAAGAAAGCTACATCCCTCTCAAGGCATAGGATAATCGACACTGCTTCCAGATCCAACTCCTCCCAATCCTCACCGGACATATCCTTGTTCTTCTTCTCTTTCCATCCAAAACCTTGTGCAATTTTTGCGAAATTAGAAAGTTTTTCATCGCATCCTCCAATAGGAAAAGTCGTTCTTCCCATTAAACTTTTCAATCTCGAATTTTCCCACTTTGACCGATTCATCGTTGACGCCATCTTCGCTTGTTCGTGAATCCGCTTCTCTCAGAATCACCGAGCACCCCTCAAATTAGAAATTACACCACTTCCAATCAACAATAGCTCTGATACCAATTGTTGGGCGCGCGGACCGCGAAATCGTCGAGAGAAACCACCACAAACGGAAAGCCAAGACACAATAAAAGAGTAAAGACACGAGATTTACGTGGTTCGGCAAGTTACCTACGTCCACGGGGTAAGGAGGGGGGATTTTCACTAATAGAAAGAGAGAATACAAATTAGGATCACAAGTTCTCACAAAGAAACCCTAAAAACAAACCTCTCAATCTCTCAAAAGATCTCCTCTCCAAAGATGCACAAAACTCTCTCAAAGGCTGCTCCAAAACGTGCTTGAAACTTACCCTAACAATCAGGTTAGGGGTTATTTATAGCCTCTAAACGAATTGGGTTTGAAACCAATTCCTAATCAGACCCGTTTTCGGAATCTGTCCAGATTAGTCGACTACAGCTCATATTAGTCGACTAATGCATCAGATTAGTCGACTATAATACGATTAGTCGACTACCGTTCTGTTCCAAAACCTCGCTCAGTTCACATAATGTAGTCGACTACAATGCCTAGTAGTCGACTACTGAACCTGAAAACTGTCTTGTGCATGTTTTTGTACATGTTCTACAATGGTTGATTAAGAAAGTTGCTTCTTCCTTTTTGATAACACATAAATTGGAAAAAATCACTGACCAAGCATTGCCTGGACATGTTGTGACTTGTCATGATCGCCTCAAAGTTTTTAGGTACTTCTGCAATTTTTAGCATAATTAGTCAAAATTAAATAAAAACAATTATATATATGAAAATTGAAAAATACCCATACTTGGGTCGCGAATCTTCGCGTTGAAAACTTTAGAAGGATAGGTAATTTCACAAGCACTCAAATCATATGCTTTGATATTGAACACCGCATTGCCTTTGTAAGAGAACACTAAGAAGTAACCCAACTCCAAGTTATGTGTATGTATTAATTCTTTCCATCCATCTCCTCCAAAATACATGCTTTGGTTCTCTTTATAGATGTTGATGAGCCATGAGTTGCCATTTGGGTTCACTAGTCTAGCTCTTTTGATGCTTTCCCCCTTGAGTATGTGCTTAACAAAAGCTTTGGGTATTATCTGCATGCCAAGATGACTGTTTTAAATGGAGGGAGGGAGAGAGAGAGAGAGAGAGAGAGAGAGAGAGAGAGAGAGAGAGATACCAGTTTTTGTATGAAGCTAGGCCAGAGGATCCTGAAGAATCTAGAGCTGCAGGGATATGGAGTTTTTGTGGCCATATGCAGGATTCTGAAGAGGCAAATGGAATAAAGAAGGTAAAGGGGTAATTATAAGTAGTAATTAATGTTGGCTGTTCAGTGTCCAATCACTGAAACGCTGGATGGAATTGATTACTCTCTCAAGAAGCCATGCATATCATCATTTCATGGAAGTAGTGACTTTCTGGTGAGAAGATTTTTAGTCCAGAGTTGTAAGACTAATCTTTATCAACCGCATAAAAATTTTAAGCACTGTTTTGGGTGGAAAAACAGTTGAAGAAAGCTTCGCCAGAGTTGGGATATTTGTAGGGGCTCCCTTGATTCTTCCATCGGCTGTTTTGAGAGTTGAGCGCTTCTCCTAAAAACACTAGCAAACTGTTAGAAGACAGCGAGCCTTAATGCTCCCATGACTCTCCAACGCTTAAGTTAGTGACTTGGAGAATAAGGTGGGAATCTAATTAAAATGAGAATGAAATTAGACTTAGTTCTCTTATCAAGATTACCTCTTTTATAGTAACTCGTAGGGGTAGATTGGAGAGGGAAATCCACGTGACATCATCTAGTTGGCCAATATGAGATGTGATGAAGCTTCCATCATAACTGAATTGTCTATGTGGCCCTCTTCTATTGATCGAGGTTGTTATGATGGCACGAGAGGGCATGGTGTGCCCTAGCGTGAGTTAGTCAGGACACGCTAACTCGCGTGAGAGTAGATGTGATTTTATCTTTTGGCAAACCAAGCATGCTGTGCTCGTGATCGTGATGTTTAGTGTTGGGATGCGTCAGTCACTATCACGCGAAGCGATACCCCGAGAAGGCTTTGTATATTCCCGTCTCACGAAGAAACAAGAATAGAAAGTAAAATATCCCAACAAAGTGAGATATCTACTCTTCCTCTCAACAAGCATCTAGGACCGAATCAAGGAACCTACAAACAATAGCAAATACACAAAGAAAACAAGAAAGACACGAGATTTACGTGGTTGGCAAAATTGCCTACGCCCACGGAGGGGTGAGGGAGATTTGACTATAAAGAACACCGACGACTTATACAATCCACAAGCTCGTCCCAAAGAAAAAAGCTTTGATTTTTACCCAAGAGAAATTGACCTCTCTCTTGTAAAATCCCTCCAAGCTCTCTCTTTTTCTCTCTTTTCTCCACTCCACAAATCCTAGGTTTAATTCTCTATTTAAAGGAAATTAATTGAGAACTTTCCTTCAGCTTTCCGATGTGGGACTTAAAAAAGACTTCTTTTCCATGTGTTCACAATTCTCCACCCCGTACATCATTTGATAAAACTCAAATTTTGGACTAACACTAAGAACACCGCGAACATTACTAGAGAGATCTCCATTAGCCAAACCAGCTAATCCAACAAGCCATTATATCATGCTGCTCACGCACTTTCATCGATCAAGCTAACCGTAGTTCTCAGAATTGTTCTCCATATAGTCTCCACCTCATCCCATCACCGCCCCGAAGGGCCATGCCCTCTTGGGCAGATCAACACGAGTTGAATGAAGCAAGTCCAAGCAATGCTTAAACTTGCTACCAGGACCACCTTAGTTAACATGTGCGGGATTCTCATTCGTGTGTACCTTCATGAGAGAAATATCGCCTTCCTCTATGACATCTCGCATCTAAATGATACCGACATCGATATGCTTGGTACGAGCATGATGAACTTGATTCTTCGCCAAGTGAATTGCACTCGACTGCCGCACCAAAAGTTCACGCTCTCCGCTCAATCCCCAAATCATCTAGAAGACCCCACAACCACAATGCTTCCTTCACTCCTCTGTCATGGCCATGTACTTTCGGCCTCTGTAGTAGAAAGTGCCATCAGAGCTCGCAACATCGATCGCCAACTAACGGAGCCCCATGTATCCCGAATACATAACAATAGTAGATCGCCGTCTATCTAGATCGCCCGCATAATCGAGTCCACAAACCCATCAATCGACATGTTTCTCCACCAAAACACGACTCAGACAACGGTACCCTTTAAGTACCTCGGACCTTCCCTTTGCTTCGGTCGCCTTTCGGATTAAGCCATGAATCACGACCACGACGCTGTGAAATATCCGGGTGTACACATCATTACGCATATTGCCGCCAACTGCACTAGCATAGGGAACACGCTCCATGTGCGCCTTCTCTCCAGCTGTAGTAGGAGATTGTTTACCAGAAAGTCTAAAGTATAGAGCCAATGGAGTCACCACCGACTTGGCACTTTGCATTCTGAATCTCGCGATCACGCACTCTATGTAGCCCTTCTGACTTAAGAACAATCGCCGGTTCGCCCGCTCTCTTCTAATCTCTATACCCAGTATTTTCCTTGCAGCGCCCATATCCTTCATCTCGAACTCTTCACCAAGTTGAGATTTGACCTATCTATCTCCACCACCTTTCTGAGAAGCAATAAGCATGTCATCCACATACAAAAGGAGATAGATATAATTACCTCCACGAAGCTTCCGAATATAAACGCAACAATCATAGTCGCTTCGGGAAAACCCATGCTTCAACATGAAGGAGTCAAATCGCTTGTACCACTGTCGGGAAGATTGCTTCAATCCATACAGTGACTTCTTCAAATGACACACATGATCCTCCTTATCCTCAACCTTGTAGCCCTCAGGTTGATGCATGTAGATCTCTTCATCCAAGTCTCCGTGCAAGAAGGCCGTTTTAACATCGAGTTGTTCCAGCTCAAGATCGCCATGAGCAACAATACTTAATAGCACCTGAATGGAGGTGTGTTTCACCACCGGAGAAAAGATCTCATTGTAATCCACACCCTCTCTTTGTGCAAATCCCTTAGCCACTAACCTTGCCTTGTACCTTGTACCACCGAGCTCTGAAAGATCTTCTTTTCTTTTATACACCCACTTACAACTAATAGCTTTTCTTCCTACGGGTAATGGGACTACCTCCCATGTTTGGTTCTTTTGAAGAGATTCCATCTCTTCCTCCATCGCAGCCAACCAACTCTCACTATCCTTGTCCCGAATAGCTTCCTTGAAGGAGACCGCTCGCCCTCCTCCACCGAGAGCGATTCAACCAAATTAACCCCGCTTCTGGGCTTGATCAGCCTTCTCAGACCTGTTGTATGCTCCTTGGCCTAGTAGAAGCCAAACTATCCTCGAAGCCGTTGTTGTAGTGCCTGTATTCTCCTCGCTGAACCTCCTCCCCGCCAAGCTCATCATCTACCTGACTTTCTACTTAAACACCACTAGAACCCGGTTGGTCTTTAGGTTCTATTTCAATAACTCGAGACTTAGAAGTCTCATCACCCTAACACCATCATCCTTAAGGCCCTAGCAATCATGAATTTCTCATCAAAAGTAACATACCGCGATCACGAACTTCAATCTTCCAGACACCAAAGGCGATAGCCTTTACTTTTCGCGATATCCCAAGAATATTGTCTTCTTGGCCCTCGCCAAGCTTTCCCTCATTGACGTGATAGTAGGTGGTACATCCGAAAATTCGAGCCTATCATAATCGTGATGCTCCCCGACCACACCTATAGGATGTATCACCATCCAATGTCGAATGTGGTGAACGGTTCACAATGTAACAAGTCAGAGCCACCGCCCACCATTCGTTGCCCAATCCAGCGATGATCGATACTCATTGCTTTCTCCGCAATGTTCGGTTCAATCTCTCTGCGACCCCATTCTCACGTGGTGTTGACTGACCGTCCATGTCGAACAATTCCCTCGATCACGAACTCCTTGAAAGCACCATCTCAGATACTGCATCTATCGATCTTAGTGTCTTCAATTTCTTTCCGCCCCGTTCTCAACCATTGCTCTCCACTTCTTGAATGTCTCAACACCTCATTCTTATGTTTCGTAGTAAATCCAAGCATACCTCAATAGTTATCTATGAACGAGACATAATATTCAAACCACCCTTAGAAGTGGTCCGAGCCGACCCCAAATATCCGTGGTGCACATAATCTAGTATCCTCTGCTCTTAGACTTGCTTCTCGAATCGAACCCCGTGTGACTTTCCATACACACAATCCTCGCAAAAATCCATGCTAGGTTCCTTCAGATTCTTCGCCAGACCCTCTTTACCAAGCGTAACTAGACCCTTCTCGACATATGCCCAAGCCGCCTATGCCATAACCGTATGCTCACATGGGTCTCCACCACTTCCTTCAGCTTCTAACCACGATCTCCCTGGCCACCGCTGCATTCGAGAGAGTATATAAATTACCGTGACTAACACCCTTCATCACTACAAGGGACCTCGAACAACCTTCTTCACTCCGTTCTCCGTAATAATTTTACAACCGCCGGAGTCCAATGCACCAACTAAGATAAGATTCTTTCGCAAGTCGGGAACATGCCTCACATCCGTCAAGGTTCGAACCACTCAATCATGCATCTTGATTTTGATATTACCTGGCCCCACCGTTTTACAAGCATGGTTATTCCCCATCAATACGGTTCCACCATCAATTCCTCTATAGGTAGTAAACCACTTCCTATTTGGACACATGTGGTAAGAGCAACCAGAATCAAGTATCCACTTCCCGGAGATATCCTCGCCACCCATGACAACATAGCACTCCTTATCGCCCTTCCTCAAACGAATCCGCTTCTTTCCTGCCTCTCTCTCTCAAATTTTATTGTTGTTGTTCTTCTTTCCACCTACTCTCTTATTTGGGCAGTCGACCTTGAAATGCCCAACTTCACCGCATTTGAAACACGATTTTTCCGCAAGAGGTCTCGATTTAGATCTAGACTTTCCTCCCTTGCCTTTTCCTCGCTCATTGCTCCTTCCTCTAGCAAACAATCCCCGCGCTTGTTCTTTATTACCAACAGTAGTCATGTCACTGGTTGCAATCTTTCGAAGGTCATCCGCTAGAAGCGCCGTTCTAGTCTCATCCATCTTCAAATTTTCTCCTACAAGCATCAGTGTTTGCACCAGGTTCTCATAAGAATTCGGCAGAGACAGAAGTAGTAGAAGAGCCTGATCCTCATCTACAACTTTCACATCTATGTCTTTCAAGTCTGATATGATCCTATCAAACTTGTTGATGTATTCCCGGATTGATGTGCCCTCCTCCATCTTGCAAGTATGCAATTTAGATTTTAAATAGATCCGGTTCGTTAGACTCTTCGTCATGAAGGTACTTTCTAATTTCGACCACACGCCCGCAGCTATTTCCTCTCCATCTACTAAGAAAGCTACATCCCTTTCAAGACATAGGATAATCGACGCCCGTGCTTCCAGATCCAACTCCTCCTAATCCTCATCAGACATATCCTTGTGCTTTTTCTCTTTTCCAGCCAAAGCCTTGTGCAATTTTTGCGAAATCAGTGAGTTTTTCATCTGCATCCTCCAATAGGAAAAATCATTCTTCCCATTGAACTTTTTAATCTCGAATTTTCCTACTTTGACCGATTTACTGGTAGACGCCATTCTCCGTTTGTATTAATAAATCCGCTTCTCTCAGAAATTACCGAGCACCACCTCAAACCAGAAGCTACACCACTTCCAATTTGAATAATGCTCGATAATTAATTATTGCGAGCAATCACCAAGACGCTGAAGTAATATCACCCGAGAAGGCTTTGATATATTCCGTTTCACGAAGGAAATAAGAATAGAAAGTAAAATATCCCAACAAAGTGAGATATCTACTCTTCCTCTCAACAAGCATTTAGGATGAATCAAGGAACCTACAAACAATAGCAAATACACAACAAAACAGTAAAGACACGAGATTTACGTGGTTCGACAAAATTGCCTATGTCCACGGGAGGGGGTGAGGGGAGATTTAACTATAAAGAACACCGACGACTTGTACAATCCACAAGCTCGTCCCAAAGAAAAAAAGCTTTGATTTTTACCCAAGAGAAATTGACCTCTCTCTTGTAAAATCCCTCCAAGCTCTATCTTTTTCTCTCTTTTCTCCACTCCACAAATCCTAGGTTTAATTCCCTATTTAAAGGGAATTAATTGAGAACTTTCCTTCAGTTTTCCGATGTAGGACTAAAAAAAGACTTCTTTTCCACGTGTTCACATTTTGTGTGGTCTGGGACCAAGCTAGTAATGACTGACCTCAAGCAAGGGATGAGCAGCCATGTGCTGGTACCTGGCTGTTTCATTCGTGTCCGATCTCTTGTTCGACATGTGGCATCCTCCTATTGGTTGGGCCTAAAAGTTGGCATAACAAGCATTCTTGTTAGTTTTTTGTCAAAAAAAAATACTTACACAAGTAACATCTTGTTATTTAGAAGCCTGCTTGAGCATATATATTTATGCATTTTAGATGGCATTGTTTAATCTATACTTATTACTACTACTATTGCTACTAATAAAAGAGGATTGCTATGTCATAACGTTTGAATGCCTTTTGCACCTCTCAATTTTGATAATTCACAATTATACTCATTATCTATAACTAACCCTTCATTAACTATCCATAACCTTTATTAGCTATGTACTTTCAATTGATCCTTTAACGATTAATAGTTATACTATTATTAATTAATAATTACAAATATACTATTAAATTATTTTAATAAATTACTTAAAAATAATATTAAATAATATTATAAATAAAACCACATTTATATTATTATAATTATGGAAATATATTATAGTATTAAATAATTATTTAATATGGTATAATTATTTGAATAAATGATGATTATATTATAATAAGTTATAATAGTTATCCATACAACTTCTTATACAATACAATTTTATTGTACACCTTTCATCTATATCTATACTACATATAAAAGAGGATTGCCTTGTCAAAACTTTTGATTTCCATTTTGCCCTTTTAAGTTTAATAATTCTCAAATATGTCATTAGTTGTAATTAATCACTCACTAAGTATATATAACCTCTTATTAATTATGCATTTCCTCATTTTTTTCAAAACCTTTGGTCACACTATTATTTAATTATGTTATTTAATAGAAAATTTGAAATTACCCCTAATTTATCTTCACATAATATTTAAAATTCTAGAAAAATTAAAAATAATAAAAATTCATTACGCTTATGCCTTATGCTTTTGGTTTTCACCTCTTATGGAGGACTACATGTTACCTTTCATATTATTAGCATTTTAAAAGTATGATAATAGTATGAAAAATAATTTATATTTATTATAATTATCATTGTATTAATAGTATAATGATTTTAATATTATTTTTAAATTAATAAATTATACTGTAATTTAATAATTATACAATTTAGTAAATTATTTGCTAATAGTGTAATAAACTAATTATGAAATTAAAATATACTAATAGTATTATAATTATGCTATGTATAATATTATTATATTTAAAAGAGAAGAAATTATTTAATATATTATAATTATTTTAATAAATTATGAATAAATTATAATAATTATCCAAACCATAATAATTAATCATACGCTTCTTTATCCACAGCTTTATCATACAATTTATTCATTTAAACAAAATTGTAACTGCTCGTAATTTATATTGCTACACAAGTCATTTCATTATTTTGCATCCAACAAAAAAAATTTGAAAAACATAAAACAAAACAGGTATGCTTTCGTGCAAAGCACGTGCACAACACTAGTTTATTGAAACAAATTTTCAGTTTTTCAATGTAAGGAATTTATATGGTCATAAAGTCATTCACAATTTCCTGTCAATGAAAAAATTCAATACAAAGCAATTAAGTCGACGTACAAAGCATGTGCACATACTAGTTATTTATAAAGCAGAAGCTTCCATTTTTCACTTTTGAAAATGAACAATCTCTAAGTTCTAACGCTTGTTTGGCTAAAAGAGTAGGATTTGTGCACCCGTGGAACAGTAAAAATAAAGAGTTTTAGAGAAAGTTAATATACGCAATACTTGGCCGGAGTTATAAAATTCTTCACGGTTTACGCTTGTTTGAGCATCTTGACATGCATCATATTTTCGTATTCTCTTCCTTAGAGATACTAACTCGAATATGTATCACCTTTCTTCAACTTGTTACCGCAGACAGTCTACCCACCCTTTTGCCGTAGAGGTAGAACATGATACTTTTCTTTGTAATCCTACGCGTTAGAGCGACAGTCGATTACTTTGCCTTTTGGATCTCTGAAGACCAGTCGCAGCAAGTAATAGCTGGCATATAGTTGATACTTGCATTGCAATTATAGTTGCAATGAACTAGACAGACTCATAAAGAAGGGGAAAACAAGCAAGGGGAAAAAAAACTACAAGGCAAGCTTGTAATATTCAAGCAACTGCAGCTAAAATTATATGCAGAAGTAGTTGCAGCAACTACAATTGCATGAGATTGATACCTTTTTAATTTCCTTTCTCTTTATGCTCGTCCATGTAACTATACTTGCATTGGAATAATAGTTGCGGCAAGCAAAACAACCACAGGTGGGCTGTGACTCAGCATCATACCCTTATACTACCGCAAACAAAGGAATAGCTACATGCTGATTCATAATATTTCTTGACAATTTTCATTGGAATAGTCGGGGCGCTGGACAGTTATTTATCAACGCAAATGGTTGAGGGGAGCCTGCTACTTTTTAGCCCAAAGAATTAAATATCAAGTTAGATATGTTGGGCTTGGTGTAGTGGCCCCGGCTTGGGCACCCGTCCTGCTGCTGCTGCTGCAGGCTTGGTTTCAAACAGTTTGTTGAGGCACATGTATATTCTACTTGTCTTATAGGATTTTTTTTATAATGATGACCAGCATTATCACACGTGCAAGAGGTGCAAATTTTTTTAAAATAAATTTGTATATCTAAAAATACATCTATATTCGATTAAAAATGTGATTTCTTTAAATCTAAAGAAACTATTTCTTTATCTTATATGGAAAGATAAGGTTTTAGCTGCTATCGCTATTGTTTGTGCATGTTTTATTTTATTTTATTTTATTTTGCAAAATAAAATGTCGTGCATAATTCAAAAACTTATAATTTTCAAAAAATATATTATATACTTTGATATTCTTTGGGATTTTTTGCTATAAGTATTATTTAATTTTTTGAAAGGAACTTGTAATTTTAAGTTATATTTCTTTTAGAATCTAAAATATACTATATATGTAATTATATGGGCCCATACCCTATGTTTATGGAGTATGGTATAGAACATTTTGGAAGTCTAAAAAAGAAGGAAAAGAAAGATAAAATATTTGTATGATAATGGAATATAGTACAAAATGAGAATATGTCCACCATTCATCCATTTTTTATTTACATTTTAATATAATAGTTTGATGATGCTTTAATTTATGCAATTTTATTATTGATCTACATAGAAAATGTATCCAAACTGTTATTTAGCAATTAAATCTATCATTAACATAATTTTGTTGGGTAGTTTCCTAATTGAAGATAATATAATTAGATAAAGTGATTAAAAAAAGAAAAATGGGGATATTGCAATTTAATTATGTGTATATTATCATTTCATGATTTAGAATGTTCTAGAAATAAGAAAGGAAAAAGAAAAGAAAAGAAAGAAAACAAATATTTCTCTTGAAAACTTACAATCTTAAATATGTAAGTTCAAATCTTATTCTCATGTCATGATTTAGAGTCTTCTAGAAATAAGAATAAAAAGAATAAAAGATAAAAAATCCCTTGCAAAATTACCATTTTACCCTCTAAATTACCATAGAAAGGAGGAAAATGTTCACCACTCATCCAACTTTTAGTACCCCCACTATGTTCATTATATAGTAATACTAGCATTATCGCGTGTATATGCACGCAAGAGGCACAAAACATTTTTAATAAATTCCTATATCTCAAAGTGCATCGAAATTTGATTATAATTATAATGTGATGATATCTTAAATCTAAGGAAAGTTTTTTTATCTTATAGGAAAGATAAGGTTTTAACATCTATTAATATTGTTTGTATATGTTTTATTTCTTTTGTTGCAGAATAAAATGCACGTTCCTATTGCAAAAACTTATAATTTCAAATATATATATATTTTTATACTTTTATATTCTTTAGCTTTTTTCTGTACATTTTTTCTAAAAGGAACTTATAATTTTAATTAAATTCCTTTTAGAATCTAAAATATAATGGATATGTAACTATATGGGCTCATATCCTATGTTCATGGAATATGGTATAGAACATTCTAGAAAACTAAAAAGAGAGAAAGAAAAGAAAGACAAAATGTTTGAATGATATATGGAATATTCTAGAAAACAAAAAAGAGAGAAAGGAAAAAAAATAAAGAAATATGCCTCTTCTTTATATAGTAGTATAGATTACTAGAACAATAGCATGCAAACGTCGTGCAAAATATGAAATTTTCATCCAGTTAAGTTTATATTATTATACATATTAATGTTTGGTAACATTACATATTATATCAAACATTAACTTGTTTATCTATAAGAAAAAATGTACTGTTTGATAATGATTTTATATGTAATGTTATCATACATTATGTAGAATTTGATGTAGAAATGTATAATGAATTATTATTTAATAAATAAATCAACAAAAATTTTTAACATAATTTTGTTGAAGAGTTTTCTTATTGATCATAATAGTATAATTGGAGCAAGTGATTAAAAAAGAAAAATTGGTGAATATTTAAATTATGTGAGTTTAAATCTCATTTTCATGTCATGGTTTAGAATGTTCATGTTCTAGAATAAGAAAAGAAAATAGAGAAAAAATATCTCTTTTAAAATTTCAATTTTAATTATGTGAGTTCAAATCATATCTTCATGTCATGACTTTAGAATGTTCTAGAAATAAGAAATGGAGACTAAAGAAAGGAAAAAGAAAATATCTTTGCAAAATTATAAATTTACCCTCATAATTACAATAGAAAGGAGGACAATGTCCTCCAATTCATCTAACTTTTCATTACCCTCACTAAGTTCTTTATATATCAGTATAGATTATATATTATATATAGTAGTATAGATGTCCAATGGAGGGATCTTACATGATTTCCATATATATTTTTCAACGTTTGTGTTGTGTGATGGGAGACACATTTGAGAGCATTACGACAGTATTTCTACCCTCTTTTTCAAACAACAGAGAATTAATCTTTGAGTATACAATTATTAATTAATTAACTTCTATTATAAGCCAAAGTCCTACACTGGGTGGTTTGCATAAAATGGAGCTAAAAGTGCTAAATATTTTTCCAGTCCAAAAGTACATCTACGCGAACGTACTAGTGAAAAAGTGTTTCTTTGATAAATAATTTATTTCTGAAATTAACGAGAAAAGTGAAGCTGATGTGGAGATATTATATTTTCACTCTTTTGATATATACTAGTATAATATACGTCGTTGTGCGTAGATAATTTTGTTTCAAAGCAAAAAATAATATTCTAAGTAATGTGTCATATTTTCGTGAGTATTTACTTATGATTTAGATCCTCTACAATGAATAATAAGTAGTTATTAGAAAGACTCCAATTATCTTAGACCACTTTTCCATATGGGACATATGAATTCTTTTTCTTCCCTTTTTACTAATCTTTCTACATTCTAAATGGGCTCAGCTCATATTATTGCTTTATTTGTATATTTAGAGGTTTTATATATTAGTCCCTTAAATATTTCAAGTTTTGCAATAAGCTCCTCAAATCATTAAAATCAATTTTAGATCTTCTCATTTTTATTTACTCTAAAATTGACCCCTAAAATCATTGAAATTGCTATTAAATCCCTAGTTCTCACAAGTTATTTCAAATTAATGGCTCAAATTACTACATCTACTCTTGATTGGAGGGATTAATTTCAAAATAATTTAAGAATTAGGTGTCATAATAAGAATCTCACTAATTTGAGAGACTAATTTCAAAGTAAGAAAGAAGTTAGCTGCCTAATAGTAATATGAAATATTTTAAGGAGTAATATTGAAAATAGCCATTATTTTTATTTTTGTTTTGAACAAATGGGTTGTTGCAAGTATCCTTCAACCATGTCTTCTATCTCTGTTCACATGAAACAAAGAGGGAGAGGGAGAAGAGGCAGATGGTTGGTGCAACCACCTCTGCTCTCATGAATCAAGTGCTTGAAGATCTTATGGATTTGGTGGTTTCTCCTCTTGGATGGGTTTATAGTTGGTCATTAAGAAGACTCCTTAATTATAGCAATGAATGATCTAATATTTTGTAGATAACATGTGTAATAATTTCAAGATCATTAGCAAAATGAACTTCCATTCGTAAGATTCGAATTCTCATTCTCGCATGATTCAACACAATGATTTCCATATATAAAAGTAATTTCGTTGCATTTATTGAATTCTTTTGTAAACAAAGATTTTAAGTATACTATGGATGAAATTAGCATGCAACTACATTTTATGTGTATTAAATATGGAGAAACAGTAAAAGGTATCTTCACATACAACACAAAATATTTCCTGTTATTCATTGGCAACGCAGCAAGTCCCTTGTTAATAATCTTGAATTGTATGCACATTCTCATCTTGAGTCACTGCAATGGTAGATTTCATATGCGGCAGATCCAACTGCAATAGCCTCCTCCTCCCAATCAATAACCAAAATGGATACCCCTCCTCACCAATTGCCGCCATAGTCGCTTCCGTTGACATAGCGTTTGTCGTCAGCTCTACTAACCACTTTGTCCGATGTTTTATTCCTCGACGACGAATTGGTTGACGTGGAGGATGGCGATTAGTTGGCGACGTCAAGGATGTGGCTAATGGTGACCTCTAAGGATGTTTTTATTAGGCGACATGGATGTGGGGAATGGCAACCCTAAGAACATTTTCTATTAGGCATCACTAATGTGGGTAATGGCAACCCTAAGAACATTTTCTATTAGGCATTTGATTGATGTCAATGTTGTGCATATATAGAAGAGAGAAGAATTAAGGTAAAAGATTGAAGATATTAGTCATTAGAGGTAGGAATGAAACTTTGGGTTTAAGGTAGTAGATATATAGGAGAGGAGAATGAGTGTTATCGATGATAGAAGCTCAAGGGTTGTACGGTTTTAATTTTAGATTAATGGGACATTAAGGGGAGTAGTGATGAAATTATGGTGATGATTAAATGGATAATTGGTGTGTATTCAGTATGAATAATAAGTGTGGAGGTTACAATGGTGATGGGTGTTTAGTGGGGACGTTAGAGAATTTAAATGGATAATTGTATACAGAGGCGTAGCTATATAGACTTTGCCTCGGCGCCTATTTTTTGTTAATCGCCGGAAGTCTCGACGAGCAAGGCGACTTAGAGTCCCTCGAACTCGACCGCTTCGAAGTCCGGTGATCCGGCGATCCGGCGGATCCGACGCCCGCCGAAGTCCCCAACCAAATCCTCGCGGATCCGGCGTCCTCCCTCGCCTCGAGCAAGCCCTCGACCGCTGAGCCTCGACACGATCCCAAGCTCCCACGCACTGACCAAATCACCGTCAGCCGACGCCTGTGGCAAAAATTCCTCACACCGATTGTATATGTGTTCATGTATGTATGGATGCATGTGTAGTAGAGGCTAATTATCACATTATATTGAGTATATTTATGTGTTCATGTATGTATGTATGGATGTGTTTGAGGGCATTTCGGAAGAAATATTTTAACATGGCAACACACTTTTATAATAGTATTAGATTAGATAGATTATGCTTTCAATATGTTTAGTTATTTGATAACTAGAAAAATAACTAGAAATGGGACATATATCATGCTTAAATCATCTGTTCACTTGATTATGGAGAATAATTTCTTTATCAAACTACTAGAATTTTAGCACGCGCATTTGTGCGCGTTTGCTGTTACAACTTTAATTTGTAGGGATTTGTATGAACAAATTTTCTATGTTCATACGTAAGGAAAGAGTGCATTTGATGTTCTAAAATATGAAGAGAGGATGTGTGTGAGGATAGTTGTTGTTTTGAGAAGAAAAGTACTATAGTGTCTATAATTTTCTTACAATTTTCAATATCTTTATTATTCTATTTATAGAATAGTAAAGATAGATATTTATTATTTTCTAAAGCAAACTTCTGTTCCTTTTACAATCTAAAATATGATGAATGTTCGTCCTAATAATTTCATATACATGTGCAATGAAATGTTCTAGAAGAAAGAGAAAGGGCAAAAGTCTCCATTATGAAATTATCATTTTGCCCTCTCAACTATAGTTGAAAATGAGAAAGTGTCTTTCAATCCCTCAACTTTTATCCTACCCCCACAAAGTTTGTTATATATTAGTGTAGATAGATCAGCATTCTCAAACTTTTACAAATTAATTATTTATAATCTATATTTATTTTGTATTAAATTTTAAATTTCTTTTGATAATAAGTGATTGCCTACGCACATTAGAACCCAGTCAAAAGAAGAAAAAAAAAGTTTGAAAATTTCTAGACTCCCAAACTCATATGTGGGATTGATCCTCGAATAACCACCGATTAACCACCGGAGTATATTATAGTCATGTCTAAAAGTCTTCCAAATCAATTGCTTTTCTTGCTAGCACGGGGGCTATAACATTTTCAGTTTTTTGAACTATACCAAAACTATATTGCTCCAACTCTTGATTGTGCCTTCAATATTGTCAACAATATACCCAATAATAGAAAACCCCGGAGCCTAACATCGGATCGTCCCAATTATACTTTCAGAGTCTCCATCGAACTCAATCTTTCTAATACTAATATCTTGTACGGACCAAACAGCCTACAGTGCTTGCATGAACTCTGCATTGCTCTCGTTCCCCTTTGATAGTAATTATTTTGGATAGTGTAGCAAAGAACTTCCCTTCGTGATCTCAAACCACCACGCCAACTCCAAGGGCTCCATGATTTGAGAATACAATTCCATCAAAATTTATTTCATCATTCTAATTCTAATCACCTTGTCTAGTCTCGATAGCCTTGTCCACTTACTCTTGTCGGGGCTTCTTGTGCTAAACAGATCCTTATTTGGAGAAAGAGAATACGTATCCTCTTAATTGGAAGTAAGGAGGAGGGGGAAAAAGGTGAGCAATAAATAAAATAATATTTTTTCGGCTTTCCTATTGTTCTGTTGTATCATAGAAATGGTAAGTGTTAATCCCACCTGCATCGACATGTATCCTGAGTTATCTATACACCAAATCGACTCGGCCCTATGCAGAATGAGTCAAATTATGTCATCACTCGACCCTTCCCAAGAAGGACGGAGTCGAAAGGCATCCTCACTCGGACCCTGCTGATTAAGGCCAACTCCGTGCCTTTTCGTTTTGTAAGACCAAGTCAAAAAGCTCTCAATCCAAAGTGACTGAATCAAAAGGTGTCTTTTATCGACCCTCTCGCAAAGCCGAGACGAAAGACGATCATTCTCGAACCCCTCGCCAATAGCCAATCACCATCACATTAAATGCACTGTCGGAGTCATCATTACATCCCCCCCTCCGAAAGTCTTGATGACTCATCGGACCTTGTGAGCACCTTACTTCCCCTGTCACCATCGCATTAATTGCAAAGGTGACTCATACCATCCACAACCGACACCCATAAAGTATCAGCCGAATAAGTTGACTGCTTGGACTCGGCCAAAATTACACAACTGCCCTCCTGAATCTGCTGTAAATAGGTGCATTGCCTACTGGTACGCAATCTTTTACAATATAACACACAACAATTATATTTTTCTCATCCACTTAAGATCAATACTGACTTGACCGTCGGAGGAACTCCCGGAGAACCCGACTCTGATCCTCTTACATATTGTTTGTGTGCAGGATCGAATCCTCTACTCAATAATCAACCATCAAAGAAGACTGAGGAACCCTAAAACCATCCATAATCTCCACTAAAGTCCCTTGTTAAATATCTGACATTAACAGTTCCTCCTTTAAAGTGACTTTGCTCTCTCGGTATTATATCGGATATGATACATTTTCAATATGTTTTACTTCCATGTTTTCATGACACTTTTATGAAAACAAATATCAAAACTATTCAAATGTGATTTATTTTACAGGCTTAGATCTTCACCGCTGTCAAAATCTAGCAGATATTTTAAGCAAAACTGTAATTATTTTGTGGACAGTTGTGATTCATTTAAAATCTCAGTGTTTACAATATCTCGTCTGTTACACTCGGTAATATGAAATTGTGAAGGGAGAGGATCCAAATTCAAATTCAACCGCTATTTCTGTCTGTGTAATTAATTAATACTATATAACTATATCAGGCTGACAACTGAAATATAGAGAAATTAAGAAATCATGACTCTGATTATGGATAAGATTTTGTATTAGACAAGAAGTATAAAATATAGAAAATGCCGGGGATGTGCTCCATCTCCTCGTCCGAAATATTCCGCGGATACAGTCAGCAGTAAATCCTCCTGCTCGCTGGCGCAGCGGCAGATCTCCGCGTCCACAGCGCAATTATCTGCGCATGCGCTGGCACCAACGTGGGTTTAATCTCTGGCCCTTTGAGTGCCTCCAAGGGCCGTTTTAGTTTTAAAACTTTAATGAAGATAAATATAATGATTTGATAATAACACCACGTGGATTCCATGTCACTTTGTCAAGTGTGGACGAGATCCCGAGTCTATGGAAGGGGGAGGTGGTCAGGATAATGATTTTTATTGTTTGAGGATTTAAATAGATGGTATGTCTAACGTCAACATCTTTAATTTGTCTTTGAAAAACTTAGTTTACCTACTTGTTTACATTGGCAAGTGAATGTTAATTAGGATTAAGTTCATTCTATGATGCCTTAAGTATTTGATTAGTGGTTGCTAAGATTTAAAGGAATTTTTGGGGGTAAATTGAGATTTAAAGGATTAAATTGGTTTATTTTTAAAATAAAATGTTAACCACACTCTTTTTTTCCCCTCAAATCTTTGCAAATTCTTAAGTATGTACTGTTGGATTTCATGTGCAGATATGTTTTGAATTGAAAAAATATAGTGGAATAATAATACATGTAAATAGAAAATTTTAATGTGTAATATAAGTATAACAACTTAATCTCTTCATAACTTATATTTAAAGCTAAAGTACAATGCAGTTTGCATGAGCTTGCTAATTACATGTTCGCTAGTATGGCATATTCCAAAGCATATAAGTGCTACTAGACAAGATTAGACTTAGAAACTTAATTAATTAATAAGTAAAGGGTGTTAAAGACGTCAATATTTGTCATCCTATTTTAAACCACGGTTTGGTTAAACGTTTTATTAAGGGTTATTTGCATATATACCCTTAAATCATGCGATTTGCAAAATACCCCAAATCTTAGTATTTACAAAACTACCCTCAAATCATCAACTTCGTGAAAAAATACCCCTAAAATAAACAAATCATCAACTTGGTGCTAAAAATTTGACTGTTTTGTTAATAATTTTACATTGCGGTTACACTTAGCTTATCAAAATTGACGATTAATTGCTTGAGAGTAATTTTTCAAAATTGATGATTTGCGGGTTAGTTTTGCAAATATTGAGATTTAGATGGTATTTCTGCAAATACCCATAATTAAGGGTATATATGCAAATGACCTTTATTAACGGGTAGCAACTATCGGTAACAAATTAAACTTTTATATAAACTAGCTAGCAAAGTATACTTTTAGATAAACTTCTCTAAGTCCAACGCTTTTCACGTCATGAAAATTCATTTGAAAAGTTAGGTATCCTTATCTCGAGATTCAGTCCATCATCTATAATACACACATTTAATTAGGTCAAATTAATTTAATCTATCAATATTTTATTTAAAAATTCTTAGACTAAGCCCAAGCATCTCTCACGAACCTTCTAGAGGAAGAACACTTAGGTCTGTATTTGATCTTGCAAAGGCATATTCCTGATGGATAAACCCCAATTGAAAAAGAAAAGATTAGACTAATCTTTTAATGTGTCGTAGAACGAAGTTTTTATACACTTACCTGGTGTGTGTTGTGCGAGGGGAAAAGAAAAGCAAAAAGAAAAAAAAAAGAAAAAAAGAAGAAAAAAAGAAAAAAAGAACATAACATCGCATTTTGCTAACTGAACTATCAAGAAAAAACAAATGATAAGTTCATTTTGTTAATCATAATGGAGCAGATGAAACTTAACTATCAATTTGATTGATGCTTTGACTTGAGCATTAATGATAAGCTAAACTTAAGTACAATAACTAATGCAATAGTTGTTTAGCAATCGTTGTAGAGTTACCTGACTCTCAATTGAACATTGTGAGAACAGATTCTAACAATTTCAAAAGCTACTATATAAATGTGATCTTACACATAAAATAAACAAGGTAAAGAGGTTTATGTATACTCTTTAGCAGATCTATAGATCTAATCTTGATATTTGTTTATGCGTGTGAGACTATGAAATACTTCTTCAAACTAATCACTCGAAGTCATTGAATATTTATTAGAGGAAAAAAATGTATCTCTCTTCTTATATAATTTTGGAGATTTCGAAGAAATATGGGACTTCACTAAAAATCCTACCCCTAGCACTAGACCGCCCTAAGCTTTGGGTGGTTGACTGGTTGGACCGGGTTCGGGTTGATTAACGAGCCTGACCGGTTAGGCCCAATTCACCGGCTTAAAATATACAAATTCCAAATACATATATTCCTTGTGTAATGTGATGAAAGCGACACAAGGGTTACTACACACCTAAGTTATTAATTCTGTATTTCATTAGAGTAGATACACTTCTACTTATGGCTTATGGGCAAGCTTGAGCCCTCTAATGAAAGATGTCTTATTTTATTTAGAAGACAAAGACAAATTACTTTAATTCTATTTATCTATATACTAAAGCTATTGGGGTTAGCATCAGAGCTGTGAATTCTCGCCCATTAGATTATCCCTTCTCATCGACTTGACCGTTGGAGGAACCACCGGATCCCAACTCTTCCACAGTCCCTCTCTCTCAGAGGCTAACCTCCTTGGTCGAGTCAACCCACCGGGCTTTAGGAGAGAAGGACTGCCTCTTTAAAAGCTAAACTCACTCGAGGTTAGTGACTGTGATTATATACATCAACAAGAGCTTAGCTGTTTATGCTACAATACACCCCAATAGCTTATGGCTAAAAGAAACAAGGGCTAAATAAATTTTATTTCAAAACCAATGTTTCAACCCAACTTGCTTTTAAGTCCAACACCATCTTAAGTACATAATGCTTCCGCAGTTTGAAACTTTACAGTTCGCAATGTCAAATCACTACGGTTATTAATAATAATAATAATAAATAAAATTTTTATTTATATACCCAATAAACTAACGAATTTTCTTTTAAGCTCACCCACTTTAAAAATTAATCATAACTCGAAATACTCCATCAACTCCATTAATATAATATAATAATATAATGAAGGACTATATAAGCTTTTTTTGCTATAAACCCAAAATTGCCCAATTTATTTGTAAACTCACATACTCTTAAAAACATCTTAGATTTGATATACAAGCGATGTTATTTTTGCCTTTTCACTTCAATATCACGATATTGCAAATTGTAGATGATTTTTTTTATATTATTTGTTACGAGTGGTTAATATACAATGCAATTACAAACCAAATTGCTTCAATTATTCTTTTGACATTTCCATACTAATGCCGCGGCAACCGAGTCAATTTTGCTCGTTTTATTGAAAACAATTGGAACAAGTAGCAATTCAAGGACCAGTTCCCATGGATTTGATTGGTGACATGGGAGGTGACTTAGGAGCTTAACAAGGATTAAGTTATTGAAATTTTAAATATTATATTAATTGAAAATTAATTAAGAGAACAGAAGTGGTTATATTAACAACTACACAACTATTTTTTTATTAATGGCGGCTCTTTTCTTTCTGCCGAGAAATTTTAGATCATGTGCTAATGATTTTAAGCCTTTCTTTTAGGGACTGTTTGGTTCGCCGCCACACGAGGAAATAGGGTTTCGACACCTATTTTTCATCTGTTGATTGGAACCAAAAAGGGGAAAGAGTGTCTATGGGACCCTCGAGAGATGATAATAATGTAGCGGGTCCCACAAAAGCTGGAAACATATTTCGAGTTGTTTTGAGAGGAAATAGACTAAAAGGATGGAAAAATAGGCCCCGTGTGATGTTTTGATTTTTTCCTTGAAACCACCAAACAATAGTTACCATGTAACGAACCAAACAAGCCTAAAAGTAGAAAAAAATAGAACATAACAACGCATTTTGCTAACTGAACTATCAAGAAAAAACAAATGATAAGTTCATTTTGTTAATCATAATGGAGCAGATGAAACTTAACTATCAATTTGATTGATGCTTTTGACTTGAGCATTAATGATAAGCTAAACTTAAGTACAATAACTAATGCAATAGTTGTTTAGCAATCGTTGTAGAGTTACCTGACTCTCAATTGAACATTGTGAGAACAGATTCTAACAATTTCAAAAGCTACTATATAAATGTGATCTTACACATAAAATAAACAAGGTAAAGAGGTTTATGTATACTCTTTAGCAGATCTATAGATCTAATCTTGATATTTGTTTATGCGTGTGAGACTATGAAATACTTCTTCAAACTAATCACTCGAAGTCATTGAATATTTATTAGAGGAAAAAAATGTATCTCTCTTCTTATATAATTTTGGAGATTTCGAAGAAATATGGGACTTCACTAAAAATCCTACCCCTAGCACTAGACCGCCCTAAGCTTTGGGTGGTTGACTGGTTGGACCGGGTTCGGGTTGATTAACGAGCCTGACCGGTTAGGCCCAATTCACCGGCTTAAAATATACAAATTCCAAATACATATAGTAATGTGATGAAAGCGACACAAGGGTTACTACACACCTAAGTTATTAATTCTGTATTTCATTAGAGTAGATACACTTCTACTTATGGCTTATGGGTAAGCTTGAGCCCTCTAATGAAAGATGTCTTATTTTATTTAGAAGACAAAGACAAATTACTTTAATTCTATTTATCTATATGCTAAAGCTATTGGGATTAGTACTATAGCTTAGCGTTGTTTATGCTACAATACACCCCCAATAGCTTATGGCTAAAAGAAACAAGGGCTAAATAAATTTTTATTTCAAAACCAATGTTTCAACCCAACTTGCTTTTAAGTCCAACACCATCTTAAGTACATAATGCTTCACGGATTTGAAACTTTACACAGTTCAAGAATGTCAAATCACTACGGTTATTAATAATAATAATAAATAAAATTTTTATTTATATACCCAATAAACTAACGAATTTTCTTTTAAGCTCACCCACTTTAAAAATTAATCATAACTCGAAATACTCCATCAACTCCATTAATATAATATAATAATATAATGAAGGACTATATAAGCTTTTTTTTGCTATAAACCCAAAATTGCCCAATTTATTTGTAAACTCACATACTCTTAAAACATCTTAGATTTGATATACAAAGCGATGTTATTTTTGCCTTTTCACTTCAATATCACGATATTGCAAATTGTAGATGATTTTTTTGCCTATATTATTTGTTCAGTGGTTAATATACAATGCAATTACAAACCAAATTGCTTCAATTATTCTTTTGACATTTCCATACTAATGCCATGCAACACGCAGTCAATTTTGCTCGTTTTAATTGAAAACAATTGGAACAAGTAGCAATTCAAGGACCAGTTCCCATGGATTTGATTGGTGACATGGGAGGTGACTTAGGAGCTTAACAAGGATTAAGTTATTGAAATTTTAAATATTATATTAATTGAAAATTAATTAAGAGAACAGAGGTGGTTATATTAACAACTACACAACTATTTTTTTTCTTAATGGCGGCTCTTTTCTTTCTGCCGAGAAATTTTAGATCACGTGCTAATGATTTTAAGCCTGTTTCTTTTAGGGACTGTTTGGTTCGCCGCCACACGAGGAAATAGGGTTCCTGACACCTATTTTTCATCTGTTTGATTGGAACCAAAAAAAGGGGGAAAGAGTGTCTATGAGACCCACACTCAGAGATGATAATAATGTAGCGGGTCCCACAAAAACTGGAAACATATTTCGAGTTGTTTTGAGAGGAAATAGACTAAAAAGGATGGAAAAATGGGCCCCATGTATGATGTTTTGATTTTTTTTTCCCTTGAAACCACCAAACAATAGTTACCATGTAACGGATCAAACAAGCCCTAAAAGTAGATAATAATACCTGTGTGTAAAGATTTTACGGATACCACCTTTTATAGACAACGGCTCTTTTGCAATTATTTTTGACATTCGTTTAAATTTATACTGTTTAGGGTACGAAATTTACAGGATATTTGCAAGTTGTCACTAACTTGATGGGAGGTGATGTGTGAAGTGTTAGGTTTTTAATGAAAAATTCCAAAACGCTAGAAAACCGAGGGATAACTTTTCCTAAAGAAGAAAACTCTAATCTCCACTAAAACTATAGAAACATACCAAATATTAATTGTTGGACCTACAAGATTAAGGATGTAGATGTCTATGGAAAATGTCCTACAAAGTATAAACTTTTTTCTTTTGGAGGAATACAAAGTATAAACTTGATAGTTCATAGTGGCCATTATTATAGTCCTGATAGTGAAAGACTCTAGGAACCAAGCGGAGGTGACCCTCGTTCAAAAGTTAAAACTGAGGTGATCTCTGCGGTGACCGGTACTTAAAAGTCGGTTCTAACCGACTTAGCTTAGCGAAGCAGCGGCGTTTGGCGGGATTCTTCGAATCTCGTGTTAATTTGCGGCTCCATTTGCTTATAAATAAACCGCTAAGGGTCAAATCAAAAGTTCTACAGATTTTACTTTCGTCTTCTCCGATCTTCCAAACGAAAAACTTCCGTTTAACTCTCCGGCGATCTCAACTTCGACCAGAAGAAAATTCTCATGGCTCCCAAGAAGGTTGCCTACAAGCCCAAGAGAAGCTGCGGTGGTTGCAGTGCGCCGCGGACTTCGATCACGGGCGTAGCTCGGCCGACCAGCGCCACCCTCGGCGTCCCTCTCCTGGTGGTGAGTGTCGAAGTTTAACCCTGGAAAACTTATTTTGACAAGTTCTGTACAAACGCACGGGGAATCTCTGCGTTTAGCATTGAAAATGAGGGGCGACCTCTGCGTTTCGAAGTCGAAATGTTGGGGGTTGACCCTTGCGTTTTTGGACTTGAAGCGGGGTTGAACTTTGGTTTTGGGCTTAGCGAGGGGTTGAGCTCTGCGTTTTGGGCTGAGCGGGGTTGAGCTCGCGTTTTGAACTTGAGGCAGGGGGTGACCTGCGTGTTAAAGTGCGTAGGATTTATTACTACGTTTAAGGACTAAGTTTTAGCATACTTTTTTCACTAATCTAATTTCTCCTTCTGCCGTACGTTACTCGAGTGAGCCTTTGTCGTTCCATCACCACTTTGGATATGAAGGTGGTGCGGACTTGAATGTGCCTTTCAGCTCCCGCTTAGAGCTTCCTATCTTTCAGGACCGAACTCCGGAGCGTGTGGAGATCATCACTCAGGCTTCTCCTACAACTATTAGTTACTAAGCTTGAAACTTCAGATCGTAAGATTTTGAAGACAAATTACTTTAATTCTATTTATCTATATGCTAAAGCTATTGGGATTAGTACTATAGCTTAGCGTTGTTTATGCTACAATACACCCCCAATAGCTTATGGCTAAAAGAAACAAGGGCTAAATAAATTTTATTTCAAAACCAATGTTTCAACCCAACTTGCTTTTAAGTCCAACACCATCTTAAGTACATAATGCTTCACGGATTTGAAACTTTACACAGTTCAAGAATGTCAAATCACTACGGTTATTAATAATAATAATAAATAAAATTTTTATTTATATACCCAATAAACTAACGAATTTTCTTTTAAGCTCACCCACTTTAAAAATTAATCATAACTCGAAATACTCCATCAACTCCATTAATATAATATAATAATATAATGAAGGACTATATAAGCTTTTTTTTGCTATAAACCCAAAATTGCCCAATTTATTTGTAAACTCACATACTCTTAAAACATCTTAGATTTGATATACAAAGCGATGTTATTTTTGCCTTTTCACTTCAATATCACGATATTGCAAATTGTAGATGATTTTTTTGCCTATATTATTTGTTCAGTGGTTAATATACAATGCAATTACAAACCAAATTGCTTAAATTATTCTTTTGGCATTTCCATACTAATGCCGCAGCAACACGCAGGTCAATTTTGCTCGTTTTAATTGAAAACAATTGGAACAAGTAGCAATTCAAGGATCAGTTCCCATGGGTTTGATTGGTGACATGGGAGGTGACTTAGGAGCTTAACAAGGATTAAGTTATTGAAATTTTAAATATTATATTAATTGAAAATTAATTAAGAGAACAGAAGTGGTTATATTAACAACTACACAACTATTTTTTTTTATTAATGGCGGCTCTTTTCTTTCTGCCGAGAAATTTTAGATCATGTGCTAATGATTTTAAGCCTGTTTCTTTTAGGGACTGTTTGGTTCGCCGCCACACGAGGAAATAGGGGTTTCCTGACACCTATTTTTCATCTGTTTGATTGGAACCAAAAAAAGGGGGAAAGAGTGTCTATGGGACCCACACTCAGAGATGATAATAATGTAGCGGGTCCCACAAAAACTGGAAACATATTTCGAGTTGTTTTGAGAGGAAATAGACTAAAAAGGATGGAAAAATAGGCCCCACGTGTGATGTTTTGATTTTTTTTTTCCTTGAAACCACCAAACAATAGTTACCATGTAACGAACCAAACAAGCCCTAAAAGTAGATAATAATACCTGCGTGAAAAGATTTTACAGATACCACCTTTTATTGACAACGGCTCTTTTGCAATTATTTTTGACATTCGTTTAAATTTATACTGTTTAGGGTACGAAATTTACAGGATATTTGCAAGTTGTCACTAACTTGATGGGAGGTGATGTGTGAAGTGTTAGGTTTTTAATGAAAAATTCCAAAACGCTAGAAAACCGAGGGATAACTTTTCCTAAAGAAGAAAACTCTAATCTCCACTAAAACTATAGAAACATACCAAATATTAATTGTTGGACCTACAAGATTAAGGATGTAGATGTCTATGGAAAATGTCCTACAAAGTATAAACTTTTTTCTTTTGGAGGAATACAAAGTATAAACTTGATAGTTCATAGTGGCCATTATTATAGTCCTGATAGTGAAAGACTCTAGGAACCAAACGCGGAGGTGACCCTCGCGTTCAAAAGTTAAAACGCTGAGGTGATCTCTGCGCAGAGGTGACCCTGGTACTTAAAAGTCAGTTCTAACCGACTTAGCTTAGCGAAGCAGCGGCGTTTGGCGGGATTCTTCGAATCTCGTGTTAATTTGACGGCTCCAGCTGCTTATAAATAAACCGCTAAGGGTCAAATAAAAAGTCTACAGACTTTTGTACTCGTCTTCTCCGATCTTCCAAACGAAAAACTTCCGTTTAACTCTCCGGCGATCTCAACTTCGACCAGAAAAAAATTCTCATGGCTCCCAAGAAGGTTGCCTACAAGCCCAAGAGAAGCTGCGGTGGTTGCAGTGCGCCGCGGACTTCGATCACGGGCGTAGCTCGGCCGACCAGCGCCACCCTCGGCGTCCCTCTCCTCAGTGGTGAGTGTCGGAATTTAACCCTGGAAAACTTATTTTGACAAGTTCCTGTACAAACACGGGGGGGAATCTCTGCGTTTAGCATTGAAAATGAGGGGACGACCTCTGCGTTTCGAAGTCGAAATGTTGGGGGTTGACCCTTGCGTTTTTGGACTTGAAACGCAGGGTTGAACTCTGCGTTTTGGGCTTAAAACGCAGGGTTGAGCTCTGCGTTTTGGGCTGAGCGGGGTTGAGCTCTGCGTTTTGAACTTGAGACGCAGGGGTGACCTCTGCGTGTTAAAGTTGCAGCGCAGGATTTATTACTACGTTTAAGGACTAAGTTTTAGCATACTTTTTTTCACTAATCTAATTTCTCCTTCTGCAGTACGTTACTCCAGTGAGCCTTTGTCGTTCCATCACCACTTTGGATATGAAGGTGGTGCGGACTTGAATGTGCCTTTCAGCTCCCGCTTAGAGCTTCCTATCTTTCAGGACCGAACTCCGGAGCGTGTGGAGATCATCACTCGAGCTTCTCCTACAACTATTAGTTACTAAGCTTGAAACTTCAGATCGTAAGATTTTGAAGAAGCTCACCTTCCTTTTCGGGGATTCAGTTGATATTGACACCTCCATCATGTATGATGGGGACTACAAATGGCTACGGGATATTAGTGGCCGTCGCTCTTCTTCTACCATGGAGGCGGATGTTCCCGATCTCCTACTTCGGTATGTGTCCATCCCGGTCGATGGTGGGATATTATCCTGGCAGGGTGGCATATCGTTGGACAACTTACTTCTCATGGTGTCCATCCGGTTTGGATATAGCCGAATAGCAGTGATATTGAAACTTGGGTCCATTAAGAAGGACCACCGAGTGAAACTCTCAAGTTGGCGAATACATTTGTCGAAATTCCTCTTGGTGAAGGAGAATTTCCCGCTCAAGGTTCAGGACCCACAGGTGGGTGCATTCCACCATTTTGGGTGGTGGTCTGCATGGTTAACCGTAATGGAGGAATTGGCGGGCTCGTCGAGAATTCTGTGCAGGATCCCTATATTAGCGACTCGTTGCGGGTTGTGCAAAACCATTATGGTTTATTTGCCATCTTTGGAGCTTTACAACCGGATCATTACACTTTCTTCATACCGGTTGGGAGCTTAGCTTTGCCCTACGAGAGATGTTGAAGTTTCGGGTTACCCTTCGGAGTTACCCTATGAAGAATTTATTCGGGCCTTGAAGAATTAGCCATTTTGAAAAAGACCAGCCACAGGATTTATGACACTTATTGGGAGTTAATGTGTCATTTTCACATATCTTGTGAGTGGCCGGATGCGTGGAGGAGGTGTTAAACAAGGTTCTTGGGCTGATTATCTCTTCGAACTTGAATGATAAGGGTCGGAGGTGGCACACCTACCCTAGCACACTTGAGGTGGTGAATACCGAATTGGCGACTCTTGCTCACTATGTCAATGAGGCTATGGAGGATAGGTTTCCTTACACCGAATTTGATAGCTTCCATCATCAAGCCCAAACCCCATTTCGACGGCCTTATTCGCTGGCTTTCTCATGCTTTGGTTGAAGCGATCGTCATTCTCACAAACCGATATATGCCATTGCTGCGGAAGTGGCATATCCTGCCGTGCTTTTGGCTTACGGGCGACCTCTTAACCTTCTCTCAACCATGGTAAGTTGTTTACAAAGTGGCTTGAGAGAGTTAGCTTCGGAATTTGTTTTGGTCAAGGAGACGAGTTCCGACGGGGTGAAAATTTTTGAGACCCTTTGCCCTCGAGTTCCTCTGCCTTACACCTATTTGGTGTCATGGTTCGTTCTCCATTGTCCTTCTCTAATGACCACGCCTACAGATCGTGATGCTTCTATCCCTCTTGTTCACAAGTAGCAATTCAAGGACCAGTTCCCATGGATTTGATTGGTGACATGGGAGGTGACTTAGGAGCTTAACAAGGATTAAGTTATTGAAATTTTAAATATTATATTAATTGAAAATTAATTAAGAGAACAGAAGTGGTTATATTAACAACTACACAACTATTTTTTTATTAATGGCGGCTCTTTTCTTTCTGCCGAGAAATTTTAGATCATGTGCTAATGATTTTAAGCCTGCTTTTTTAGGGACTGTTTGGTTCGCCACACGAGGAAATAGGGTTTCGACACCTATTTTTCATCCGTTTGATTGGAACCAAAAAGGGGAAAAGTGTCTATGGGACCCACACCGAGATGATAATAATGTAGGTCCCACAAAAGCTAAACATATTTCGAGTTGTTTGAGAGGAAATAGACTAAAAGGATGGAAAAATAGCCCCACGTGTGATGTTTTGATTTTTTTCCTTGAAACCACCAAACAATAGTTACCATGTAACGAACCAAACAAGCCCTAAAAGTAGATAATAATACTCATGAAAAGATTTTACAGATACCACCTTTTATTGACAACGGCTCTTTTGCAATTATTTTTGACATTCGTTTAAATTTATACTGTTTAGGGTACGAAATTTACAGGATATTTGCAAGTTGTCACTAACTTGATGGAGGTGATGTGTGAAGTGTTAGGTTTTTAATGAAAAATTCCAAAACGCTAGAAAACCGAGGGATAACTTTTCCTAAAGAAGAAAACTCTAATCTCCACTAAAACTATAGAAACATACCAAATATTAATTGTTGGACCTACAAGATTAAGGATGTAGATGTCTATGGAAAATGTCCTACAAAGTATAAACTTTTTTCTTTTGGAGGAATACAAAGTATAAACTTGATAGTTCATAGTGGCCATTATTATAGTCCTGATAGTGAAAGACTCTAGGAACCAAACGCGAGGTGACCTCGCTCAAAAGTTAAAACGAGGTGATCCGCACTTAAAAAAGTCAGTTCTAACCGACTTAGAACTAAACGCGGAGATCGCTTTGGCGGGATTCTTCAATCTCGTGTTAATTTGATCGGCTCCACCGCTTATAAATAAACCGCTAAGGGTCAAATCAAAAGTTCTACGATTTTTGTACTCGTCTTCTCCATCTTCCAAACGAAAAACTTCCGTTTAACTCTCCGGCGATCTCAACTTCGACCAGAAGAAAATTCTCATGGCTCCCAAGAAGGTTGCCTACAAGCCCAAGAGAATCTGCGGTAGCCCGGGTGCCAGACTCTCACATCGGAAGCTGGCCACCGACCAGGCCACCCTCCGACGTCCCTCTCCTCAGTGGTGAGTGTCGGAATTTAACCCTGGAAAACTTATTTTGACAAGTTCCTGTACAAACACGGGGAATCTCTCGCTAGCATTGAAAATGAGGGACGACCTCGCTCAAGTCGAAATGTTGGGGTTGACCCTGCTTTTGGACTTGAAACGAGGTTGAACTTTGCGCTTGGGCTTAAAACTAGGTTGAGCTCGCGCTTTGGGCTTGGAACGGGGTTGAGCTCTGGCTTTGAACTTGAGACGCAGGGTGACCTCTCGTGTTAAAGTTGCAGCACAGGATTTATTACTACGTTTAAGGACTAAGTTTTAGCATACTTTTTTTCACTAATCTAATTTCTCCTTCTGCAGTACGTTACTCCAGTGAGCCTTTGTCGTTCCATCACCACTTTGGATATGAAGGTGGTGCGGACTTGAATGTGCCTTTCACCGCTTAGAGCTTCCTATCTTCTTCAGACCGAACGAGCTGTGGAGATCATCACTCAGGCTTCTCCTACAACTATTCGGGCCATTGTTACTGACACTAAGCTTGAAACTTCAGATCGTAAGATTTTGAAGAAGCTCACCTTCCTTTTCGGGGATTCAGTTGATATTGACACCTCCATCATGTATGATGGGGACTACAAATGGCTACGGGATATTAGTGGCCGTCGCCTCTTCTACCGAACATGGAGCGGATGTTCCCGATCTCCTACTTCCAGTATGTGTCCATCCCCAGATCGATGAACTGGGATATTATCCACGAGCAGGGTGGCATATCAGTTGGACAACTTACTTCTCATGGTGTCCATCCGGCTGGATATAGCCGACAACTGGTGATATTGAAACTTGGGTCCATTAAGAAGGACCACCCGGGGGGTGAAACTCTCAAGTTGGCGAATACATTTGTCGAAATTCCTCTGGTGAAGGAGAATTTCCCTCAAGGCTTCGTGACCCCAGGTGGGTGCATTCCACCGGGGTGGTGGTCTCATGGTTAACTTCGTAATGGAGGAATTGAGCGGCTCGCCGAGAATTCTCGTCCGGGATCCCTATATTAGCGACTCGTTACGGATTGTGCAAAACCATTATTTTTTTTATATGCCGAGCTTTACAACCCGGATACGTACACTTTCTTCATACCGGTTGGGGAGCTTAGCTTTGCCCTACACGAGATGTTCGAAGTTTCTGGGTTACCCTTCGGGGAGTTACCCTATGAAGAATTTATTCCGGGCACTGAAGAATTAGCCATTTTGAAAAAGACCAGCCCCGGATTTATGACACTTATTGGGAGTTAATGTGTCATTTTCACATATGCGCACAGGTGACCGGAATGCGTGGAGGAGGTGTTAAACAAGGTTCTTGGGCTGATTATCTCTTCCAACTTGAATGATAAGGAGCTGGAGGTGGCACACCTACCCCCTAGCACACTTGAGGTGGTGAATACCCGAATTGACGCGGCTATTGCTCACTATGTCAATGAGGCTATGGAGGATAGGTTTCCTGCCCACACCGAATTTGATAGCTTCCATCATCAAGCCCAAACCCCCATTTCTGACACGGCCTTATTCGCTGGCTTTCTCATGCTTTGTTGAAACGATCGTCATTCTTCAAACCGATATATGCCATTGCCGAAGTGGCATATCCCCGTGCTTTTGGCTTACGGGCGACCTCTTAACCTTCTCTCAACCATGGTAAGTTGTTTACAAAGTGGCTTGAGAGAGTTAGCTTCGGAATTTGTTTTGGTCAAGGAGACGAGTTCCGACGGGGTGAAAATTTTTGAGACCCTTTGCCCTCGAAGTTCCTCTGCCTTACACCTATTTGGTGTCATGGTTCGCTTCCAATCTTCTCTTCACACCACGCCGCTGATGCTTCTATCCCTCTTGTTCACGGCTGACACGGGCGAATGGGCAGTCGGTACCAAGTATTTTTCTCACGATGTTATCGAGGGCATTCAACTACACCATCTTTCATTGTTTTCCCAATTTTGAGGGAGGCTGCGATACGTTCATCAAGACAAAAGGTAGTAATTCGCCACCGCTTCCAAAATACACGAAAGCGGTATACGAACAGTTCATGTATTAGGTTGAGAAGAAATACAAATAAAATAAAACATTTCTCCTCAATCTAGTATGCTTGGCGCCAAGTAATAATAATAATCATAGTACGATCCCAACCACCGGAAGAATAAATAAATATCCCACGGAGGTACATATCACTAGAATAAAAATAACATCCCAGGCTATAAAAGAGTCCACCTGTTTGAAACAATACATGTAGCTAAGACTAGAGAATCATAAAACAAATGTCAACTGAGCTAAAATGGAAATACCGAAAGAAGTCTAAGGTTTATCAAACTACTAAAAATAAAAAGGAAACTAAGCTTCACCGATCTCGCCCGCGCCGGAAGGTTCTCCGCCGAGAAAACTCCGGCCAAGCGCATCTCCATGTGAACTCGTCCGTCATCTAAATCTGACATACACCAAGAGAATGGAGTACGTCAGCGTGTATAACATACGGCAAGATCCCACAAGCAATGGCGGTATAATAATAATGCAAATGAATGTAGTAATCAGAAAATGCGACGAATATAATAGTGTGAAGTGATGCATGCATACAACTAGAGTGACCATCTAAACAACCGAAAAACTCGGCATTCCAAACAACAAGAACGGTAACTAACCATTTCGCGTCTCGATCTACATCTCGTTTAAAGTCAAGGTTCATATTAATCGGATAACCGACGTTCGTTATCCTCTACGCATCCACCGCGGAACAACGAACGGTCAAAGGACTACACGCATCAGTCCGCTTGTCCGGACACAAGGTGACTCGTGTGAATACAAAGTACACCGCCTCGCGGCGAAACGATTCACAGCCCAACAAACCAATTTCGCGGAAACAAGGTCACGGCACGGTCCGAAGATATATAAACGCCACATCCGAATACATGAACCAAGACTTTTCCATCCCACGGCCTCAAAATCAATTCAACGATGCCGATATATCAAACACGGGTTCACCTCCAAGCAGTCAACACACGCGGTCACTAGGTCATGTTCATGACGAACCAAGTCCCTAAGTCATGAACTATCGCGGTTCCGACACAACAAGACTATGAATAACTGTAATTAACATGTCATATGTGCAATTACTCTACGCGGTCGTGTCGTGTATCATGAACAAGAACGTGAATAACTATCAACAACGGACAATATGAAAATATGAAATAAGAGAAGTTAACCACATGAAATGGCGTAGTTTTCAACATAAATTTCCATGAAAACTTTAAACTAATTCTCAACATAATTATCTAATATTTCATTAAAAATATACTTTTCTCTTAATATTATTTATGAACGATAACTATTTTTTATTTTCATAAATCAACAAAATCTCTTAAAATATTCCAAAATTATTTTTTCCTCGATAATCATAACAATTAATTAAAATACTTTTACTCAAAATAAATTATTTTCACCAAATAATTTCTTTAAAAATATTTTCATAATTATAACAAATACTAGAAATATCCTAAAAATACATTCTTACTTCCAAATAGCACGAAATTAATCATATCATAGATCATTCGACCTATTCAACCATCCCGTCGATGAAGCTGGGATATTATCTGTGGCGGGTGGCATATCGGTTGGACAACTTACTTCTCATGGTGTCCATCCGTTTGAATCTGTAGACAACCGGTGATATTGAAACACGGTCCATTAAGAAGGACCACGAGTGAAACTCTCAAGTTGGCGAATACATTTATCAAAAATTCCTCTCGGTGAAGGGAGAATTTCCGCTCAAGGCTTCAAGACCCACGGTGGGTGCATTCCACCGGTTTGGGGTGGTGGTCTGCATGGTTAACCGTAATGGAGGGGAATTGGGCGGGCCGTCAAGAATTGGTCTCGGATCCATATATTAGCTTCGTTCGCGAGGTTGTGCAAAACCATTATGGTTTCTTTGCCATCTTTGGAGCTTTACAATCCGGATCGTGCACTTTCTTCACAGGTTGGGGCTTGGCTTTGCCCTACGAGATGTTCGAAGTTTCAGGTTACCCTTACAGGAGTTACCCTATGAAGAATTTATTGGGCATTTAAGAATTAGCCATTTTGAAAAGACCAGCCGGGATTTATGACACTTATTGGGAGTTAATGTGTCATTTTCACATATCGCTGGTGGACGAATCGTGGAGGAGGTGTTAAACAAGGTTCTTGGGCTGACTATCTCTTCGAACTTGAATGATAAGGAGTGGAGGTGGCCACCTTAGCACACTTGAGGTGGTGAATACCGAATTGACGACTATTGCTCACTCGTCAATGAGGCTATGGAGGATAGGTTTCCACTTACACCAAATTTGATAGCTTCCATCATCAAGCCCAAACCCCATTTCGACCGCATTGCCTTATTCGTGGCTTTCTCATGCTTTGATTGAAATGATGCGTCGTTCTCACCAAACCGATATATGCCCTTGCTGCGGAAGTGGCATATCCTGCCGTGCTTTTGGCTTACGGGCGACCTCTTAACCTTCTCGCAGCCATGGTAAGTTGGTTACAAAGTGGCTTGAGAGAGTTAGCTTCGGAATTTATTTTGGTCAAGGAGACGAGTTCCGACGGGGTGAAAATTTTTGAGACCCCTTGCCCTCGAGTTCCTCTGCCTTACACCTATTTGGTGTCATGGTTCGTTCTCCACTGTCCTTCTCTAATGACCACACCTACAGTCAGTGACGCTTCTATCCCTCTTGTTCATCGGCTTGACACGGTAATGGGTAGTGGTACCAAGTGTTTTTCCGGATGTTATCGAGGGAATTCAACTACACCATCTTTCGTTGTTTTCCCAATTTTGAGTGGCGTGTATGGGAGTTCATCAAGACACAAAAGGTAGTAATACATCTACTACTCTTAATAAATGTGTTTTCGATGGCTTGAATATACGCGCTACCTTATTTTCCGGTAGGGAGGAAGTGCTTCATTGAGCCTTATCACCAGTATAAACTTCTCAAGGCAATTCGCTATATGATCGGTACATGAAACAATCCTCATCTCATTAACGGTTGTCGAGGAAAATTTAAAGAAAATGTAAAATTGATCTATTCTATTTGAAGAATAATGAATACAATCTCGAATGCAATCTCTCTCTCTAACTGACTTAGATAATAAGAAATTATAAATTCCTCGATCGGTTGCCCGATTTATAAAAGAATGAAGGGTCAACGGAGATCTTTCCTTTATTTAAAACTGGGTTCTTCATGATAATGGTGGGAGCTTGAATCTTGTATCCCGTTGGCGATCCGACCGTCTTGACTCGTGGGGCGAGGTTGAAAAAGCTCGCGAGGAGCAAGTTTAGAACTCGGCGAGTTAAGAACTCTTTGATAGAGTTGATTTTAGAAAAGGATTAGTAATCTTTTAGTCAAGAATGGTGGAAGAACTTGCGGTGCAAGTTTGAAAGCTATGTCGAGTTGAACTCTCCGGAGACTTGATGCCGAAAGGAGATTTGATCCTTTCTTTAAAAGAGATGCGAGATCTTGGTCAAATCTCAATATCTCTAAATCCAACGGTAAATATCAATCTCTACCGTTCCAATTAGGAGCGGCGAGTGTTGAGGCCTCCCTCCAAGTTTCACGTCGGACTATGGATGAAGGTCCGATCGATCATGCAACTGCCTTGAAAAAGAAACCGTTCTCTCTTTTTTAGTTCTCCGGCCAAACCCTTTTAACCGCCCCATTTAGCTATGAAAACCCCCATTTATAGGGATTAAAGGGGTATAACCGTCCCCTTAAATTGCTCTATAATGGGGGTTTAGTGGGGTGTAACCACCCCCCTTAAATCTCTCAAACGGTTTAGGAACAGTTCAACTCATGTTTGAATGAGTCAAAATCTGAGTTCGCGTGGAGCAAGCCTGTCCTGCATTTTAGTGCGAGGAACGGGGATGGACCTCGCCTACGTCTTAACTAGGGTAGGCGGAGCATTTTGAGCCGAGCGGGCCATGTGCTCCGCGTTTTGGGCTTGAGCAGGCCATGTGCTCCGCGATTTAGGCTACAAACGTGAGCCATGTGCTCCTTGTTTTGGGCTTCGAACGCGGGCCATGTGCTTTGCGTTTTAGGCTACGAATGCGGGCCATATGCTCCGCATTTTGGGCTTCGAACGCGGGCCACATGCTCCGCATTTTGAATTGAAACGCGGGGATGAGTCCCGCATTTTGAATTGAAGAGATCAGTACTTGTGATCTCTTTTCACAAGGATTGTCAACTTGTAATCTTTGTACTCTGTAGACATTAGCTTCTGATTCTCCTTTGTTGTCGTGAAAGTCGTCAGCTTATAACCTTCATTGATAGTGTTTCACGGATATTGGCTGTCTTCAGTAATAAAATTTTTTTTACAGCCTACACCGGCAATATTTATGAAGGGGCGAGGGCTTGGTATTACTCAGTAGCGGGTTGCACCGGAGCCACATTCCGATTCCCATACAAAGTACCCAACTCTTATACTTCCTTAAGTTTCTGCACGTGGTTCCATGCTGCGTCAAAGATTCCCGAGTATAGGATTTACACCTCTTGCCTCAAGACAATCCGCAAGATGTATGAATCAAAGCGAAGCTCTAAGAAGTCATCGCGCTTGCGGGGGATCGAGGAATTTCTATCTTCCGAGCAAGAAGCAACCGAAGGGGAGAAAGCCGAAGCTGCTGCTGCAACCAAGCAAGGGTCCACGGTTGCTGAGTTGAGGCAAAGAAGGCGGTAAGAAAACGGGTTTTAACGGCGGAAGAAACACGCCGTTATGAAAAACGGGCACGGCGGAAACTATTGGTGGAGTCCTCGACCTCCAAAGCTGAACAAGAAACAAAGGTTATGGAGAGTGCTTTCAGGTTTGCACCTGATGTTCCTATATTGAAAGAGGAAGCGCAGAAATCATCTGTGGCGGGCCTCTCCCATCAAGTTGGGCTTTGTTCAATGGGGCCTGCATTAGCAGGCGGGGATTCCTCTTATCACCCCATTGATGAGGAAGGCGGTGATGAGTCTCGCTGGGATGACCGCCCCGTGAAGCGTTCCTGCCACGGCCACAGAGGGTTCCACCGGAGCCGGGTTGAGAAGGCTAGTGGATCTATCTCCTAATACCTATGCCTGAGGCTTCAGAGTTAGTCCAACAACCTTACTATCTAAGCCGACACACCGAAAGTCCAGGAGGTCTTCGAGAAGGTATCCTATGGAACTTCAAGATGACGACTTTGGGGTGAACTTCCATGTCGCCCCCAGCCGCCGCCTTATGCCTTCATTTCCTCTCAACGCTACCATCTTAAATTTCTTCGCGACTTCTTTTGTATTTCTCACTTTTCCTTATGTAGGATCTCCAACCGTGAGAGGCAACTCTTCCACCCGATCAACCGGCAGCCTACCACTCCTCCCGATCAACAAGCCAGCCTATTTCTCCGTAGCAACTCCTCCTCCTACGTAGGCCGGCCACGTGTGATTTTCTCCGCCATCAGAGACGAGCTGCCTGGTTCACTCCCCGCAGAGGCCTTCACTGTTTCTCCCTCGAGTCCCTCGACTCTAGAGTTTTGTGCCATCCGTCGCACTTTCGCCGCCATCACACCGTATTCGCTGACTTTTGTGGCAACTTCGTCATCTCCTATATCCTTCTTGAGTCCCATGGATGCTCCTAATTTGCTTGGGACATTCACAAACGCTAGAACAGATGATGAGGATGACCGGAAGCCGTTAGTGCCGGTCGAGGCAATTTTGAGTCCTTCAGCCGTTTTGGTCAATTATTCAACAAAGATCGGTCACTTGGGCGACGCCAATGCACTAAGCTGCTCGAAGGCATTCCAGCTGGAAGGAGACTTGAAAGCACTTCAAGACTTAAGCTGCATTGACCTTGAGGCTGCCTTGAGTCAATATTCTTAGATGTTGAACCTAAGCCATGCTTTGTTATGAAATCATTGAAGAACTTAGAAGCGAAAAGAAATATAAGTTGCATCCTCAAAACTCAATGCGATCAATGGCAAAATGAATTGACTTCCATGACCTCTATTATCTTGAGACCACACGAGAATCGATTACCCTCTTGAAGAGACCATTGCTCAACTCCAAGTTGGCTCGACAAAAGGCAAGTTCTCCTGGAGGAAGGCGATGTGAAGGATCTCATTCACAAGAGTATGAAACATACAATGATTATTGCAAAGAGGTCAGGGCTTTGGAGGAGATGAAAGAAGCTACGCCAGTGGCACGGATGAGGAGGGATTGAGAGAGAGAGCCACGACAATGGTGCGAGCCGCTCATGAAAAGGATGTTCTTTGGGTCAAATCGGGCTACCATCCATCCGCGGCGAGGGGACCATCGGCTTAATTTTGTATCCACCTTTTTGGACAATAATGATTTGAATAAAATGATACTATTTTGCTTTTTCATCATCTCTTTTACTGTTTGCCAAAATGAAAACAAATGAGAATGCGGATGTACATCGTTAACTTAGCGGACTATATACTTGTGGTTTGAACAAGATTTTGAGGACTTATCGCTCTATTGATGAGAGTCGATAAGTTTAGGATTTTAATGATTTGAGCGAGGCTTTGGGCTTGTGGTGTGAACAAGGCTTTGGGTTTGTGGTGTAAACAAGGCTTAGGGCTTTGGTGTGAACAAGGGTTTAGACTTGTGGTGTAAACAAGGTTTAGGGCTTATCATCTCATTTAGCGGGGTTGATAGCGAATTTGAGAACTTATCATCCTATTGAGGAGAGTTGATAAGTTGATTCTTGATTAGTAAATTTGAGGACCTATCATCCTATTGAAGAAGATTGATAAGTTGATTCGATTTAAGCAAATTTGAGGACCTATCATCCCATTGAAGAGGATTGATAAGTTGGTTGTGATTCAAGTAAATTTGAGGACTATCATCTATTGGAAGTTGATAAGTTGGTTGCGATTTAAGTAAATTTGAGGACCTATCATCCTATTAAAGAGTTGATAAGTTGATTGTGATTTAAGCAAATTTGAGGACCTATCATCCCATTGAAGAGGTTAATAAGTTAATTGCGATTAAAGCAATTTGAGGACCTATCATCCTATTAAAGAGGATTGACAAGTTGATTGCCTGAAACTTGTTATGTTGATATTAAACATAAGCTGAATTCAGGCTTTATGGGGATGATAATTGTTAAAAAGATGACATCAAATTAATCATATTTTGAGGGTGTTATCCTCTTATAAGAGTGGTGGGGGAATCTCACTTGTACCCCTTTAAGGTTTTCAAGAGTTTGACTGACTCCTTGTCAAAGGAGTTTTTAAGTCCAAAAATTGGCTAAGTGTTGGACTCAAAACGCGGAGGTGAGCCTCGCGTTTAAAATTTAAAACACTAGGATAATCCCTGCGTTTGAGAATTAGAATGCGGAGGTGAGCCTCGCGTTTGGAGTTTTGAAACGCTAGGGTGATCCTACGTTTGAGAGTTAGAACGCGGAGGTGAGCCTCACGTTTGGAGTTTTGAAATGCTAGGGTGATCCACGCATTTGAAATTATCTTGAGAGGTGAGCCTTGCGTTTGGAAGCTGAACTAACTTTAAACGCGGCGGTTGCATTTTAAATGAGGATTTCCTCCTCGATTTTCGTACAAATAGACCCCCAAGGTAAAATAAAAAAATTACCAAAGGTAAAATCAAGAGCTGTTAGTCTCCTTTGCAATTTTAAAGATTTTGTGTTCTCAAAACTCTTTTCAAGTTTTCAATCTTTGATCTTACGAGATTCTTCAATGGCTCTGAAAGAGGTGTTCAGTAAGATCAAGGGAGTTGTTCAAGCAACTCCGGCCTTGTAGGGCCGAGGCTTTAGGTGGCCCATCTGTTTTAAGCGGTGTCCTTGCCGTTGCAAACCCCTTGCATCGAGGTATCTTCTGGGGTTTTGAACTTGTTTCAATGGGTTCAAGTTCTTGAACCGATGTCGAACAACTGCGTTTTGTATTTGGAACAGCGGAGTTGATATTAGTAATTGAGGATTTGACCCTTGCGTTCCATAGTGAAGCAGCGGGGTTAACCCTTGCGTTTATGTTTGGAGCGAGTTGGCCCGCTGCGTTTACGTAGTTGGAAACGGCGGGGTTGACCCTTCGTTACGTAGTTGAAAGCATAAGGTGGCCTTCCGCGTTTTATTTTGGCCATCTTAGGCTCTCTTGTGATTCATTCCCTTTCTCGAGGTTTCATCTTTTATTTGCGGTTCTCTATCTCGGCGGGCGCTTTCCTTTGAACATTACTTTGGCCATTCGGTGGATGGACTAATATAGTTTAGGTCTTTCTTGAGAGCTTCCAATGACGAGATGATTCTTTGGAAAGAGCGATGATGATTCATCGTGTGAAACATTCAACCTTTAAGGCCATTATTACTAATGTAAATCTTGTGAGTCGTGGGCTGATCGAATCGGCTTGAGTTCTTCTTGAGGGGATCGTATCGAAGCAGCGATGATATGTTACTGCGTTGAAGATTCCAATCTTTGGGTAAAGTTAACGGCCGTTTCCTCTTTTGCCCGACATGAAGCCGTGTACCGCTTTCCTATTTTCAAAGCATCTCTGCGGTAGGTGTTTGGGTGGAATGCAGTCGAGGAGAAAGCGGGGTATCCGTCGGGACTCTAACTCACCAAGCGTTAGTCTATGGGAAGTAATTATGAGGTGAAGGGCTTAAGAGGCTGGGAGAGTTTGAGAATAGACCCGGTCGGAAAAGGCCATTAGGCCAATATTTTTATTCGTCAATTTATCGCCGCCCAAGGCGAATTCCCTGTTCAAGAGTTTAGGGCCCATGGGTGGATATACTCCCCTGATGGGGGATGGTGGGTTCGTATGATAGTTTTTGTTATTGTGACTGCGAATGCCACTCATTTATGCGGGCTCGAGATTAGGTGATGGCGTAGCGTAGCATCATTGAAATTCCTACAATCTCTTTGCTATCTTAGAGAATTATAATCCCGATACTTGCACCTTCTTCACGCCTGTTGGAGAGCTGGGGTTTGCTCTTCATGAAATGTTTGCGATGTCGGTCTACCATTTGGTGGTGCCATATAAAGAATTTGTTCACAGGCAGGCGAGCTTTTATCTTGCGGACGGTATATCAGGATATTTATGCCACCTTTGGGAAGTGATGTGTCACTTCCATATATGTCTTGGTTGCCCAGGGTTCACGATCGGCGACATCAACGGCGTCTGGTGAATATTTATTTGAATTTCACAACAAGGACCATGACGCTTCGCCTTGAGCTCCCAATATCATGGCGCATTAATGCCTCCGTGCCTATTATATCAATAAAATTCAGGAGGATATCTTTCCTCTCGCCACGTAGGTTTGAGAGTTTTCACCATCGCTGAAACTCATATTTACGATCTGGCTTGTTGTTGGATTTTGATGATCCGTTGAAGCGCTATGCGGTTCCTCCAAGCCTATTGAGTCCATCCCGTCGAGGTGGTATACCCCGCAGTGCTTTTAGCCCACGGGAGACCGATAAGTCTCCTTTCGGCTATGGTGAGTTGCCTGCAGTATGGCTAATGGGAATTGACTTCGGAGTTCCTGGATGTAAGGGAAATTGGGTCGAAGGGAGATAGGAAATTGAAGACTCCCCGGTATGCGTGCTAGTCTTGGTACACTTATTTGATGACACGGTTTGTTATGCCTTGCCCCTCATTAATAGCGGGGGTTAGTGGCATAGAAATTTTTTTATCTGTTTGTGGCAGGTATTGAAATGGGCACATTCGTACATAGTCTTGACTCGACAAATCTTGTTGAAAGAGGACAACTATCAAATTTTTTGCTGTTCTCTTGATTTTGACGGGGTAGAAGAGCGATGCCAGGTGTTCATGGATGTGGTGCTTGGTGGTTTCACATCTTTGTCTGAGGGTATCTTCCTGGCTCATCACCATTAGGCCCGGTACTTGGTCTTCGCTTGAGCGCATCGATGTATCATCGAGCCTATTTGCTGTTGGTTTAGCGGAGCAATTTGGGTATGACCAACTGTATGTTGGAAACCCTAACCCTAAGCTAGCCATCATCGGGACTTTGTTTGAAGGGGCTCGGTCCTGGTATTATTGGATGAGGCCACTCACGATGTAGTGTTCATACCTTCTCCGCGGCTTCCGTAGTTCGGGTTTCTGATTGGTATCGCGAAACTTCATAGATTCTTGAATACGATGTACATACTTCTTATTTCAAAGACATTAGAGAGATGTACGAATCTAGAAAGGATTCAAAAAAGACTCGTCTCAGGGGGATTGATGAGTATTTGATTTGTGAACAAGAAGTATTCAGAGCTGGCAAAGTTCAAAAAGAGGCCATGGAGGTTGAGGCTCATGAAGAGAAGACGGCTGGGAAGAGGGCTCTCACTACAGAAGAAGCGGCTCAATACGAGAAGAGGGCTCATCAGTGAATAACAACCAGGTTGCGTTCTCAACAAGGCGGACTTATGCAAAGGGCCATCGGATCTGCAGTGACATATATAAGTAAAGAAGAGGAGAAGCCATCTGTTGTATCGACTCAATCACGTACTTTCACCCACTATTCCGGTGAGGGGAGAAGTCGTTATGTCGGCATTGCGCCCCTTCACTTTCTCTATCTAGGATTCTATAGCAGTCAACTGGAAGGTATGCTAAAGTGCGCGACTGATTTTGTTATGGGCGGTCGAGGCTCTTTTGAAGTCTATAGGCCCCATATATCGAGATGTCTGAGTCGCATTGAGTGGTCGGGCGGCGCTCAATGGTTTAAACGTTGCACCGAGAGAATTTCTCATTTGGAAGCGGACCTACAAGCCTTTCAGGATCTCGAACGTGTTGATGTAGATGCAAAATCTCTCATCGAAATTCAAACCGAGAGGACGTCTCAACAGGAAATCCTCCAAGCGAGCTTATTTGAGAAGAAGGCGCAGGTTGCAATTTTACAAGAGCAGCATAATCAAACACAAGTTGAGTTGGCCAACTCTGCAATTCGTGGTACCTTTCGAGGCCATTGCTCAATTAGAAGCGGAATTAACTCAGAAAAGGGCTCAACTGGCTCGGGAATAAGAAGCTGCAGAGGGACTTCATCGTCAAGGTGCTGAGATTCTTGATAGCTTTCATCAAGAGGTACGTGCCCTTGAGACGATTGAAAAGGAAGTTACTGCGACCGAAACTCAATTTAGAAAAGATGATATTGAGAGAGTGCGTGTCGTGCATGAACAAAAACTTACTGATCTCAAGTTCCGGCTCACAGTCATTTATTTGACAGGCCCTGACACTTAGAATTTTAGCAACGATATTGTATCACTTTTTGTTATTGTGAATAAAATGATACTTTTGTTCTTTCTTCATTTCTTTTGTGCACAGTATTCTGACTCATAATAGACAACTTGATCGAAAAAGGCTAGAAGTGTGACAAGACTTTTTATTTTCACTCTAATGCATTATGAACAAAGAACCCCCAGCGCTAGTGAATATAGTCTGGGGCCTACGGGTAATATTTCTTGAGAAATTTCCCATTAATCGGCATCATGAGCCTATCACCTTTTTGATCGATGAGTCGATATGCTCCATTCGAATAGGCCGTTTTATTCACGAAGGTTCTTCCTATTTGGGGTTGAACTTCCCTTTTTGTCTTATGTGTCATGACCATAGGTGTTGATTGCTAAGACAAGATCACCTTTCTTAAAGATCCTTTCCTTAACCTTCCTATTATAAGCTTTAGAAATTCAAGCTTGGTATAGCTCGATTTGTTATTGAGCTTGAAGTCGCTTATCATTTAACACTTCTAACTCTTGAAGGCATAGTTGATGTTGCTCTTGATTCGTCATTCGGTTGTAAGAGCAACTCTTAGAGAAGGATCTGAATTTCTAAGGGTAAAACAGCCACACACCAGATACCAAAGAGAAGGGAGTAGCCTTTGTCGAGTTCTCACCGTTGTCGCGGTAAGCCCATAAATATTCACCTAACCTTTCATCCCAATTCTGCTGTGACTTTTAGAGATAAGCGTCTTTAGAAGTTTCCACGATGGTCTTGTTGAAATACGCAAGGCGTTAGTAGCGGAATATCTGTATGTCGGTAGCGACACTTTGGATTCTGAACTTGTCGCAAAACCTCTAAAATCTGTAGCTGACAAACTGTGTTCCATTATCATGGATTATTCACGCTGATGCATGGCGATAGATGACGTGATGCTTAATAAACTTGATTATGTTTGAAGTTTTGACTTCCTTTAAAGGAATAGCCTCCACCCACTTGGAGAAGTAGTCAATTATAGCTAGGATAAATCGATGTCCTTTGGATGTCGGTGGAGAAATAGGCCCAACAACATCTATCCCCACATTTCAAATGGCCATGAAGAGGATGTTGGATACAAATTTCCGGCGCTTTGATGAATGAAATCACGATGAATTTACGCATGACGCTCGTTTAAGCGTGGTTAATGGCATCTGCAAACATCTTTGGCTAATAGTAGCCGATTCTCCGGAGTCGGTCTCCTAATTTATTTCCGGGTTGATGGGCTCCACACATCCCGTCGTGGGCCTCTTTTAGAACTTCTCATGCCTCTTTTCGAGAGAGGCAACGAAGCAGAATTCCATCATGTGACTTGCGATACAAGGTTTGGGAAACTGCATTATAGTAAAATCGAAGGGCTTTCCGTTTAATGGCGGCCACTTCTTTGGGGTTATCCGGTAGAATCCCATACAAGATGTAATCGATATAAGGGAATCGCCAATCTTTTGGTTCGAGCTCGATGGAAGTTTCACAAACAGCCCCTTTTGTTGATTCTTCTGAGTTTTCCTCTGTAGGAAGTTCGGGAAATACAATCACGACCCGCGATAAATATTATTGTCTCAGCCTTTAGTGGTAATGCCAGTGAGGTTGCTAATGAAGTCAAAGTATCTGCATATGCATTCTGAACTTGCAGAATGTATCCTATGAAGAAACCTTCGAGCTTTCGGGCTAATTTTAGGACCTCTGAATGATAAGGGATTAAATCCTCATTCGTTACCTCATATTTGTTGCGCGGGAAAGTCGTTTTCGATCTTCATTGATTGTGAACTCATTACACCTTTATGGAATTATAAATGAATTCAACAAAAATAAAAATTCGTCTTTTATAAGACTTACAATGAAAATCAAAATAAAGATTATAACTTTTCTCCTTAAACAATCGGCGTGATCCGTTTATCGGGTCCTAAACTGCGATGGAGTAGCTTTACATGCTTGGGAATATTACGTAGTGGACCCGCATGATCCGATCAGATGAAAGATCTACAAGGTAAAAAGGAGTTATTTCATAAGGAAATAATGGCCCAGCGAATGAAATCGACCAGCGAAATCAAAACTCTTCTGGGATCAAAGTAAAGTTTTAATCGAGAGGAAACGTCTGGCGAGATCGATTTCTCGAACTTGCTAAGGGATTATCTCACGAAGGAGGATAATAGCCTAAGGGTTCGCCGAGATCGAGATCCGTTGTCGAAGAAGATGATAGTTGAAGACCCTCCCTTTCTCCCAAGTTTAGATCACGAAGTTAGAATTCAATTCGTGAGCTTGACTTCTCCAAAAATTCAGATCCCTCATAAATGAACCCTCCTCTTATTTATAGCCTCATAAAGTAGTGCGTGTCGAGCGTGCGAGGCCGCTTCCACTTCTAAGTGGCTAGGCATGTGGCTTCCCTTGGAACTGCTTCGGCCACCTATGGGGTGGCTTGGTAATGGCTTGGTTTTGCCAAGCCACGATTCGAGTCGGTTTTTAATTTTTGGTGTTTTACGAGTCCGATTCCGCTGATCCGAAGTCCGATTTGGTTTGGAGTTGTCGGTTTTGTTGATTTGGAGCTTGCGGTTGGGTTTATTCCGTCGTTCACCGTGATTTGCGGCTTTGAGATTTGGGCCATGTTACTTTATGTGTTTCGCTGACTCGCATCGCTGACTCCTGATGCCTCATCGACTCACTTCATGTATTTAGTTGACTTCGCTTTATGCGTTTGCCGTGGTCACTTATTACGTTCATCATTGGAATTTCGTCGTTGTCAACTCCTTATCACAAGCTAGGCTTGGGGACTTATAGGCAATTTTCAGCGCTCTGAGATACCCCTCCAAAGTGTTTGGTCTTGTTCTTTGATAAAAGTAGCCAAAATACTTTGGATATGATCCCCAAACCGATCGGTATACGGGACACGAAAATGGCTTGAATCTTGACTTCTCCAATTCTTTCTGACTATCCAAAGGCTTTGTAGGATGGTAGAAAGTATCGCGATCTTTGCATTTATTATCGACCACATTTGAAATCTTGAATCGAAGGCGATGAATGAATTTTTTGCTTTATTTCGTGTTGGTGGGTTGTCATCGGTCTGACCATCCAATTTTGTGAGACTCAACCTTCAATCGGCGCATTCTCCATTGTGTCGTTTGTCGTAGAAGCCCGACCACAACGGAGGAATTTTTGAGATTCATCCCTTAATCGGTGAATTCTCTATCGCGGCCGTTGGCCGTCGAGAAATTTTTCTTAAAATCCAACCTTCAATCGTGATTTTTCAACTGCGGGCGTTGTCGGCGTTGTAAGCGAACACAATGGGAGTAATTGGGGGTTGTCGAGTTATCCTTAAGAATATTTTATAAAAATATTCTCGAAACTCTCAACAAATATAGAAAATAGTTTATACTCATATACCTTTTTTTGGAGTTGTCGAGTTATCCTTAAAATATAAAATATTTTCGAGGAACTTCTCGACCAAAATAGGAAATAGTTTATACTCATATATCTTTTTGGAGTTAATATGAGGCTCGCATAATTCGAACCGGATGAGAATCGGGTTTGGCCGAATCCTCCTTTGATTAGGTTTGGCCAAATCCGACTGTGATTGGGTTAGGCCAAATCCTCCTTGATTAGGTTTGGCCAAATCCACCTTTGATTAGGTTTCCCCTCTTTTTCTTTTCCTCCTCCTATTTGGATTTGGCTGAACCAACCCCCATCTCCTCTTATTAATAGGATTGGCCCCTGTAGGCTGTAAAAAAATTATTATTACTGAAGACAGCCAATATCCGCGAAATATTATCAATGAAGGTTACAAGCTGACGACTTTCACAGGAGAATCAGAAGCTAATGTCTTTAGAGTACAAGGATTACAAGTTGACAATCCTTGTGAAAAGAGATCATAAGTATCGATCTCTTCAAAGCAAAAAAGCGGGGCTCACCCCCCGCATTTCAATTCAAAACGCGTGGCTCACCCCCCGCATTTCAATTCAAAACGCGGGACTCATCCTTGTGTTTCAATTCAAAATGCGGAGCATGTAGCCCACGTTCGAAGCCCAAAACAAGAAGCACATGGCCTGCATTCGAAGCCTAAAATGAGGAGTACATGGTCCGCGTTCGAAGCTCAAAACACGGGCCTCCAGCCCCGCGTCCTAGTTAAAACGTAGACGCGGAGGTCTATCCCCGCGTTCCTACACTAAAATCAGACACGACGCTTGCTCCAGAACGCGAACTGAACGTTTTGACTCATTCAAACATGAGTTGAACGGTTCCTAAACTGTTTGAGAGATTTAGGGGGGGCGGTTACACCCCACTAAACCCCCATTATGGAGCAATTTAAGGGGGTGGTTACACCCCTTTAATCCCTATAAATTGGGGGTTTTCACAGCCAAATGGAGGCTGGTTGAAAGGGTTTGGCCGGAGAACAAAAAAAAGAGGAGAGAACAGTTTCTTCTGCCCAGCTATGATCGGCATGACGATCGGACCTTCATCCATAGTTTGATCGATGTGAAACTTGGAGAGAAGCCTCAATACTCATCGTTCCTAATTTTGAATGGTGGAGATTGATTTTTACCAGTTTGATTTAGAGATATTGAGGTTTTACTGAAGCTAATTGTGCAGAGAATGGTTTCTTTTGCGTAGCTGTGATCGACATGAAGATCGGACCTTCATCCGTGGTCTGATCAGAGTGAAACTTGAAGAAAAACCTCAACACTCATTATTCCTAATTCTGAATGGTGGAGATTGATTTCTACTGGTTGGATTTAGAGATATTGACGTTTTACCAAAGCCAATTGTGCAGAGAACAGTTTCTTCGTGATAGTCAGGATGATGATCGGACCTTCATCCGTAGTCTGATCGGTGTGAAACTTAGAGAATATCTTTAAAACTCTTCGTTACTAATTCGGAACGGTGGAGATTGATTTTTACTGGTCAGATTTAGAGATATTGAGGTTTGACCGAAGATCTACGTCTCTTTTTAAAGAAAGGATCAAACCTCCTTTCTTTGGCATCAACTCTCCTAGAGAGTTCAACTTCGATCTGAGTTTTCAAACTTGCATGGCAAGATCTTCTCAGCCATTCTTGGCTAAAAGGATTACTAATCTTTTTCTAAAATCAACTCTATCAAAGAGTTCTTAACTCGGTCAGAGTTCTAAACTTGCTCCTACGAGTTATTTTTCAACCTCGTCCCACGAGTCAAGACGGTCGGATCGTCAACGGGATATAAGATTCAAGCTCCTATTACCACCGTGAAGAATCCAGTTTTAAACAAAAGAAAAAATCTCCGTTAACCCTTTCTTCTTTTGTAAATCAGGCAACCGATCGAGGAATTTATAATTTCTTTTTATCTAAGTCAGTTAGAGAGAGAGAGAGATTGTATTCGAGAGATTGTATCCAAATAGAATAGATCAATTTTATATTTTCTCAAATTTTCCTCGCGAACAGTCCCCCTCCTTTTTTTTCTTTATTCTTTTCTCTTTTTTTTTTTGGCGTGACCTCCCCTTTAGGGTTGGTGGCAGAACCCTCCCCTCTCTCTCTCTTGTTTTCTTCTTTCTCTCCCTCAAACCCTAAATAGCATCCGAGACTAAGGTTTCCTCTTCATTTTAGGCTCAAGAATTTTCTCAAAGCTTCGCGCTTTTTAGGGTCTCTCAGGCCTCTCGAGCGTCCGACTAAATCTTCTTTCAGATTCAGGTCCTCGAGCCTTTCCTCAGGTAATTTCCCCATAACTTTTGCATGTTTGGTTTCTATTTCATCATGTAAATCAAAGGGTAGACATGAGAGAAATTAGGGTATCGATTTCACGCCTTGAATTAGGGTTTTTTGAGGGTGCGATTGCATGAAATCTGAGGAATTTCGGTTTGAAAAAGAGGGCTGAAATTTGAGGGGTTTTATTGCGAAAATTGGGCTGTAATTTGGGGGTTGATGTGCCAATGATCACTAAAGTTTTCAGGGTTTTTAGTGTAGGCCAAGATTTGGGGGGTTAAATAGCAAAAAAAGCTGAAATTCAGGGGGTTTTGTGCAAAAAGGCTGAAATTCAGGGGATTTTGTGCAAAAATAGCCCAAAACTCCGGATTTGAGGCTGATTTAAATGGCTGGGATGGGCTTGAAAGTGACTTGGATGGCCGAATTTTTAAACCGATCCCAGGGGCGTTTTGGTCATTCATTCAGTAGGGTGGTCGGAGGGGCTTTCAAGCAAAAATCGAACCCGATGTCGGCGTATGTGCCCCCTATAGGTTTAACTAGAATTTAACCAATAAATCCTATATTTTCCTAGGATTTTTGGTTCAAAACTCATAGTTTCCCTTTATGCTTGGTTGACCGTTTGGTTCCTTTTGCGGTCGAGATGTCATCGGAGATACGCACTCAGAGGAGCCAACTAGCTACCACTGCGAGAGAGCCTTCATCACTTTTGGTGAGCTTTTTCACTTCGGTGCATTCAAAACTTCGCATATAGCATATTGCATCCCGCTTTGTTCTCCGCCATTGAGGCAATTAGGAAGAGTCGCGATTCTCGCCATTGAGGTGCGGCTTAAAAGATAGGCTTTGCTTGGCCAACACCTATCTTGAGGGGTGTTTCCATCTTTGTATTGTGCTTAGTAAGTGAGGTATATTATGCTTTCTGCGTGCGATGATATACATTGCCTTATGAATGCATAATCTTTGGAATCGTCTCACCGTTATAAAGCGATGACTCTATCTTATAGGTTTGTGAGATGAGTTCGATGCCTTATATTGCTTTAAAGATATTCTTCATGATTGAATCTAATGAATATTTATTACTCGTTTGCGGTTGAATACCCCTCGGGCGTTTCCTTCTCATGCGGTTGGCCGAGGCGTCATGGCGAGCACTATGCCACATCCGATGATTCTTCACCTATTTGATTACTCCTCAGTTCGCTTGGTGCATCGGCGGAGACTATTCAGGTGAGTGCGTGAGGGAGCCCTCGCATCCTTGTTGTTGATTCTGGATGCACCACTTGTGAGACACGGTTCCACTTTCGGTCTTTGAGGAAAATAGATTACTTGTTGGCAGTGCGAAAGACCGGATCGCGGCTTTCATCACCGGTGAGCATTGGTTGCATAAGGATGATGGAGGGCACTTGTATCTACCCCGGATACCTACGCCATCATTAGTTGGTGAGTTGAGGTGTTAGGCGTGACGGAGAGATGTCGTTGGCGGCAATGGATCGCTGCGACCATGTTCATTCTTGGTATATTACCCACCAGCGCATCCCGGTTCGCCGAGTAGGAATCGCATTATTGGGCTGCGTCTGGTGTGTTGGGATTAGACACACCACCCGTGATGAGCTATTCATTGTAGCTCATGCTTTCTGCGTCTTGCGAGTTTGGGCGAAGATGCTGCTGATGCATCACGAATCTTATGGTTGGCTTCACTCTTGAGACAAGCACTGGTGGGCTCGTATGATGACTTACGTTCTCGGCTGATGGGGTGAGGAGTTCTGGGCACATGTGTCTCTGTGGCCGATTCGTGCCATCGCATTATGGGTTGCCGGTTAGTGCCAATCACTTCCTTGTGTTGTCGGAGCTCTATGACCCGGATTCAAATACTTTTCTAACTAAGCATGAGGAGTTAGGGTTAGCTCTTCATGAGATGCACCGAGTCTCCGGTCTACCCATGGGGAAGATGTTATACCAGGAGTAATTTTCCTCAAATCGCGAGCTGAGTCTATTGAAAGATCGCATGCTTGGTCACTACGACACTCTATGGGATCTTACTTGTCATTATCATATTGCTTTGTCACAGGCTGATTCACTGGCAAAGAGGACCAAGTCACAAGTGAGCCTGAAGCAGTTTTCGGATTACTTATTCAAGCACCTGGAAAGTAATTCTGGTGAGGCGATTTGTGAATTAGCACCATTTACTCCTTCAGAGGTTAACGAGCTGATCAAGAAATCCAGCGCTCGCACTTATACCATTAGCAGCACCGAGAGTGGCTTCCTTGCAGGGATGAAGTTTGAGACATTCCTATGGCATGCAATGAAGCCAATTCACCCGACGACTCTCCTAGCTGGTTACCTCGTGATCTAGTTGAAGAAGTGCGTGGTTCCGTATCAGTCTAGTGATGCTTTACCATTGGAGGTGCTCTATCCTGCGGTTCAGCTTGCTCACAAGAAAGAACTTTCCCTTCGTCCGGTGATGGTAGCTAATATTCATCGTGGGCTTCGTCCAATAGTCAGGGCCTTCACTCAGGGGGAGGGTAAACCTTCGACACAAATTCCTCTTGCCAAGGTGGAGCTTCCATATACTTACTTGATGGCATGGTTCATCCTTCACCGGTCAGATATAATGTCGACGCCGAGCACCGCTGACCAATCCATCCCTTTGCTACAATCGTTAGAAAATTGCAAATGGAAGGATTCCTGGAGATAAGAAAGCAATTGTAGATTCGCAAAGGTTGGGTTTTCTCTAGATGCTTCCCGCGGTTCTCTAGTCGATCTGTGAGTCTTTGCTTTCGATGAGGAGAGTGAGGTGGCGGACTTCTCTTAATGTCGGTACTTCAATTGGTGATGAATATCCGTAGGGTTATGACATTCGGGTGAGGATGAGTGCTTTATCGGCCAGTACCTACCGTCGATCCTTCGCCGGTTTGGTTATGACCAACTTTATGTTAAAATCTGAATTGGCGGCCGGACTCATGGCGGATTGGTGGGCGGCGTCGAGCATAGCTATGGGCGTGGCAGTGTCTTGGCGGTTGATCTTCAGTCTTGGCGTCGGTGGAGCGACATTCTTATCTGCAGTGGTTGTTAGCGGCTAATGAACGGTCAAGTGAAGGCCATTTGGAGTTAGTGGTGAAGAGGCCTCTGTCTTGATACTCGGAGGATTGAAGGCGCTCGGTCTAGCAGGCGGTGTAAGACTTCGTGAAATGGGCGAGGAGAGAAGAGAACCTTCAATGCACCCGCGAGGCCTCGGGGAGGAGATCATGATAATGATCATGAGGAAGACTTTGGGACGATTTGTCAATACTTCCTCTCTCTCTTTTCTCTTTCCTCCTTTGGAATTATTGGTTCTAACACCAATTTAAAGTTTCGAGCATGTCGGTAGGAAGAGGAGGACTTCAGCGCGGACTCAAGCTAAGCGGAAAGTTAGTCCACAAGACACACGAGATCCCTGAGCCTTTGTGATGGACTTAGCGGTGATGACTTTGTTGGCGAGGGAGGAAATGCTTAAGCACTCCGTAGTTCCCTCGAATCGAGGACTCATATCTCTCCATTATTTTGTGCAGGAGGATGCGAGACCAGCTTTGACTTTCCTCATCACGATTTTGCCTCTTCCGCAGTACCCAGGTTCACTCAACAGATGTACGAGTCTATGGTAGAAGAGCCTGCGGTATCTGCTAAGATTAGTGAGACCACCAATGTAGGACTGATTCAATAAATCCGGTACATCTATCATCGGGCAATACTCTATTTAGATGGCGGGGTTGAGCGACTTCGAATGCATGTCTTCCCTAATTGTCTCTATGCTTCTTGCTCTTTTAGAGAAATTACGGGGAAACAGCGTGGACAATGGGATTAGAGAGACTAACTCTCCTGTAGGAGGTAAGCCATTTACGTCGTCGCGGGGTTTTGATTCCGTTCCTTCACTTATATTCTCTCAGACGATTTTCCGATAGAGGATTTTGATGCGGACAGCCTGCTTGTGGACACCCCCACAATCGATTTGATATATGACTCTCCCCTAGATAATCACCTTCGATGATATCTTGCTTTGGTAGGATCCCGAGCATACTGAGGTTCATTCCTCTAACGGTATGGCGTCCTCCCATTGATTGCAGGACTAGTCCTCTTTTGACTAATACAACTACAATCTGATGAAACTGAGAAATATATTTTGTTGCTGGCAGGAACTCCTACTGAGGCTCATTCTCCGATTCCTTATTCTGATGCCCCTCCAAAATTGGGTACCATGATGGCGGCTGCGCCTGACGAACATGCCGTGAGACCAACTGCTGCAGTTGGTGCATCAACGGTAGTTCCTCTTTTGATAGACCCGATAACCCACGAAGCCATGCCGATGGAGCCAGGTATGGGTTATTCCTCTTGAAATGTCTACACCAACCTTTAATTTAAGATTCTGAAATGTCCACCCCTTTTTTGCAAGGCCTACATCTCACCTCCATGATCTGGCGAGGGCGCTCATGTCAGACGATGACCCTGATCACATTATTATCTATATGGAAGTCCGCTCGTTCTTTTCTTCTATAAACATGATGATTGACAAGCTTCTCCATAGTGGACTTTCCCTCCGTCGATTCAGTAGGTTCTTGACCCCGAGCAGTTTGATAAGGGCAGGTTTTGAGTTAGCCAGGCCATTCTTTGAGATCTTGATCATCTGGAATTCAATCTTCAGAAGTTACATGAGTTGCAAGCGGTGGCTTCTTCATATCACGACGATCAGTGGAGTCGTGTATGAAGCTTGGCCGGAGTTTTCTTGGACTCGAGGTTGAGATCTGTGGTGGGTGGATCGAGTCAAGATCGCGCACTGGCGAGAAATCCGCATCCACGAGCAACACTTATTCACTTATTGCATCTAGCGAGGCCGAGATAAGCGCGGCAAGCGGGAACCGGGCAAAGGAGGAGGAGCAGGCATCACAGGTGACAAGTCAGCGGAGAGGAAGCTCAAATCACCTATCAAGCTGGAGCTCTACGAGCGGAAGCTAGCGAAGTTGAGGAGGAAGGCTGCGAAGATCTTTGAATCTTTGATGAGGAGTCTTCGGGGCTTTGCGTGAGAGCTCAACAAGCTTACAATGACGAATTGTCTAAGTTAGAACGACAGATTTCTTGTCGTAAGCTCGATGTTTGTATAGCTGTAACTTCTTCATTGAAAGACTCGACTCTTCACTTAATTGAATAAAGTTTCAACCTCCTTTTTATCGTTGTTTATTATGATTTCTCATTTTGTTTGAAATGATCAACCACAATACTCATAGGATTTTTGGCAAACCCTCAGCCATCAACAGATTTGATGAGCCTTTATCGATTACCGTTTAAATCGGGCTAGCATGCGGATTGTCTAACCCGTTCCGCATGTGACGTTGTGCTAAAAGAATGAGACTCTGTTAGGCTTTTATGCTATGATGTTGAATACATAGGTTTCATCTTTCTTACGGAAAAAGACTAATCCGGCAACGCGTGTTAAGCGTAGACTTATCCCTACTTAGGCTTCGGGATAGAATTCTCTAAGATGAGACTTGGTGTCTTCTTCAATCGGAGAAAAGACTAAACTGGCAACGCGTGTTAGGCGTTGGCTTTATCCCTTCTTAGGCTTCGAGATAAAATTTCCCAAGATGAGACTTGGTGTCTTCTTCAATCGGAGAAAAGATTAAATCGGCGAAAATGTGAAAATTGATGTGGGAAAGGAAGAATTTTATATTCTATTTCCCGACGGTGGAGAGGAAGGATTTTATATCCTGTCTCTAGGACTTCTTTTTAGCGTAAAGACAAACCCAAAACAAGAGAGGAAGAATTTTATATCCTATCTCTTGCCCCCTGAGAGGAAGAATTTCTCGTTTATCGCAGGAGGTGAAACTAAAAGTGGGATCTCCACTTTGAGAATCGAAAAGATTCGTGTAACTTTACTTTTATAAGATTAGTTACACGATCGGCGAATTTCGTTTATCGAGATGAAATTTCAACCGGCCTAACCATGGGAATGCATGGTGAAGTGGAAGAAAAGACTCAGATAGCTTTCGCTTTTATAGGATCCGCTACCTGATTTGGAAATAACTTTCTCGTTTATCGAGATGGAATTCTAACTTCGGCCCTAACCATGGGAAGGCGTGGCCGAAGTGGAAGAAGTGGGGCCCTCTTATTTATCAAAAGGGGATCCCAGCTTTGAAAGTGGACCTCTTGTTCATGGAAGAAATCAAGAGGGGATTTTGCTGATAGATTGGACCAGAAAGATTTTTTTAGACTCACCATCAATGAGTTTGATCAGTGAAGGGTTTTGTGGTGGAAGATAGATTTAGGGTTGTCCTCAAGGACAATGGGTGAAATATCTCCTAAGGAACTTCTCGTTAAAATGGGTTATCCCGAATGTACTAAGGGTGGTACTTTTTTAGGAACTTCCCATTTATCGGCATTAATTGTCTGTCGCCATTTTGGGTAATTAGGCGATACGCACTGTTTGAATAAACTATGTCTATCACAAACGGTCCTTCCCATTTGGGTTTAAACTTATCCTTTTTCTTGGAAGTAAGGACTATCGATCGTCGAGCAGCGAGGACCAGATCTCCTTCTTTAAAGGTTCTCTGTTGGACTTTCTTGTTAAAAGCCTTTGACATTCTGGCTTGGTAAAACTCGATGCGTTGTTGAGCTTCCAAGCGTTTCTCATCCAACATCTCGAGCTCTTCAAGACGCCTCCGATATTGTTTCTCCGTCGTCATCTCGGTTGCGAGGGCAACATGGAGTGACGGGATTTGGATCTCCAATGGGAGCACGGCTTCACATCCGTATAGCAGAGAATATGGGGTAGCTCCGGTCGGCGTGCGTATTGTGGTGCGATATGCCCAGAGTACTTCTCCAAGTTTATCGTCCCAATCATGTTTATTAGTCTTAACGAGCTTTGACAAGATCTTAATGATTGTCTTGTTGAACGCCTCTGCTAATCCGTTTGTAGTGGGATTATAAGCCGTCGATGAGACGTCTTGGATTTTGAACTTCTCGCAAAACCTGATGAAGGCATTGTTGACGAATTGAGGACCGTTGTCATGTACGATCCGTCTCGGCACACCGTGTCGATAGATGACGTGATGCTTGATGAACCTGATGGCATTGTTCGTCTTCACTTCTTTAAGCAAAATTGCTTCAGCCCACTTGGAGAAGTAGTTAGTAATCGTGAGAATGAACCGATCACCTTTAACTGATGGGGGAAAAATAAAACCCACGATGTCCATACCCCACGTCTCGAACGGCCATGATGTAGCCGAAGGGTGCAAGTGCTCCTGGGGTTGATGCATGTAATTCGCGTGTATTTGACACGCGTGGCACTTTCGAGCGTACTCGATTGCATCATTAATCATCGTTAGCCAAAAATATCCCATTCTTCTGTCATGATCATAAAGCTTGGGACCAAGTTAGTGTGCACCACCATCTCCTCCATGCGCTTCCTCAAGGACCTCTTTTGCTTCTTTGTTTGAGAGGCACCGAAGCAGCAAGCCGTCGTACCCGCGTCGATATAGCGTGCGGGTCTGCATCATAAAGTCTCACGAGCCCTTGTCCGGATCGATTCCCTCTCTTTTACGTCTTTGGGCAGTATACCATACAGGACGTAGTCGATTATAGGAAAACGCCAATCCTGAGGCTCCAGTCCCACTTAGGTTGAGTACACCTCTTTGATGACCACCCCTTTGTCGTCGTCTTCTTCGTTATATATTGGCACGAAGAGTTGGTGAGTTCTCCACGATGATCAAGCTGCTCACTTCGAGGAGGTTGCGCTAACGATGCTAATCTGCTAAGCGGCTGCGTCTGCAGCGTTAAGGAAGCGTGGAATATACTCAATGAAAAATTCTTCAAACAAGTCCGCCATCTCGACAGCCGCCTGATGGTATGGAATTAAGTCCGGATTCCTGACTTCGTAGTCCCCACGGATCCGTCTGACTATGAGTTGGGAATCTCCAAAGGCTTCAAGATATTCTACGGCTCTTTGGCCCGAGTCCAATAAGTAACGCTGCTGTATTCGCCACATTATTGGAGCATGGCTCGCTAGCGAGTAAGCCCGAGGCATCACATGCTTCCACAGGGAAACTAAGATAACTCTAACTCAGAAAGAAATCTTAGAACATCGAGGGTACTTGCCCGTTGGTTGCTTTCGGCTCCGTCAAAGTCTATTTGCCATACTTCTTTGGTGTGATGTAGTATTGACCTCGTGGGTTTCATCATCGGTAAGTCATCATCGCTGCTTCGGCATCCATTGTTGGATTAGTGGCTAAGAGGTGCATAAATTGCACGTCCTTTGACCGACTTTTGCTTGAAGTGTAAGTCATATTGGGACAAGAGCAAGGCCCATTTCGCCAAACGTCAATTCATGGAGGCTGGTTGCGTCATGAATATCCGGACTGGATTTATGTTAGAGATAACATAAATCGTCTGCCCCACCAAGTAGTGCCGCATCTTTTGAATCGCGAACACCAATGCAAGGCATTCTTTCTCGATTATCGGATATCGAGATTCAGCACCCACTAAAGTCCGGCTCAGGTAATACACCACTTGTTTGTGACCGTTGTCATCATCTTGCGCGAGTAAGGCGCTTAACGAATGGTTCATCGCCTTGATGTAAATCAAGAACGGTTTACCTGACATTGGTGTAATGAGAACGGGATGATTTGCTAGATATGCTTTGATATTCTCGAATGCCTTCTGACAGGCGTCATCCCAAATAAATGATACGCCCTTCTTATTTAGCCTAGAGAACGGCTGGCATTTTCTGGAGAGATTCGATATGAATCGCCAGATATACGCTAGTCGCCCTTGTAACCCTCTGAGCTCTTCGGGTTTCGGGGGTTACAACTCATTATCACCTTCACTTTATCACGGTTCGATGTGGATACCCTTAGTGGTAGCAGCGAATCAAGGAATTTGCCCCGACATTCCGAGGAAGGATTTGGTGGGGTTCATCTTCAATTGATGACTCCGTATGAGATCAAACACCGCCCTCGTGTCTTTGATGTGATCATTTTATCCACGACTTTTCGACTAAATCGCCAACGAGCACTCGACCATTTTTGGAGATGTTCTGAAAAATCTTCATCATTGCTTTCCGATGGCGCTGTGTTCTTCGGCCGAATGACATGGCCAGTGTAGCGAAGACAGGGGAGTTCACGAATGCCATGTATTTCTCATCATCCAGTTACTTGATTTGATTATAACCCGAAATGCCATCCATAAAGGATATTCTCGAACCCTGCGTATTGTCAGCGATCCGTCGTGATTGGGAGAGAAAGTCATCCTTGGACTGCGATATTTAGATCTGTGTCGATCACGGTCGATTGTCGGTTCTTTTTAGGCGGGATAATATTAAAAGTCAATCAGGGTGTTGTTCTTCCCTGATAAAACCCGACTCTATGAGTCTCTTCACTTCCGCTACAATTGCCTCCATGATCTGTGGATGAAACCGTCTTTGCTGTTGTTTGACAAGTGTGGCATCCGGCTTGATATTGAGGCGGTGGGTCACCACATTTGGGTAGAGCCCTAGCATATCTTCGTAATTCCAAGCAAAAACGTTGATATATTCCCAGACGAGAGCAATCAATTCTTCTTTTTCCTCTAGGGGAAGATTGCCGCTCATGAATATGGGCTTCGGTTTAGCTTCGTCACCCATATTGACTTGAACCACTATGTCTTCGGTCGGAGATTCTCTCTATTCAAACCGGTCTCCATATTGCATATTCAGGTGATGAACCCAAGGGTCTTCCCATGCTAGTATCTGCTCATCGTCCTCCATCGTGGTGGGATCGGCTGTTGTCATATTCGACATCAAACCCTTGAACATTTTGCCGATACTAACGTCAGAATCCCAAGCAGAGGACTCAGATGAATGTCCATCTCCTGGATCGGATGATTGGTTATTGATCAACCAGCAATACTCATCATCCGAAGAAGAGACGTATCCTAGTCCTCTCCTGAATCCATAGTAGTCATCAGGCTTCCCTTCGGGGACGTGTGCGGCTTTAGGTGGAATTTGAGGACCTCTGAGAAATAGAGACCCTCTCCTTAGCATGGAGTCGTACCCCATCTCTTCATTAGACTGCATACGGGTATCTAAACAAGTGAGTGCGAAGCTTGTCATTGCCATCATCTCGCTTCAAGAAGTGATCTGGTGGTGGGAATACCTCTCCTTTACCATAGATTAAATCTTTCTCGCCCCTTATTTTGGCGGGGATGACAAGTGTTGTTCCGAAAGAATCTCAGATGCTTCGTGTTTCACACGATGATCAATTGGCATGTACCTTCGGGACCATTGTGATTACATCGATCAAAGGCATTGAGTACTCTAAATTATCATCATTTATTTCTTTGTCGGCAAGTTGCCAATTACAACTGTCATCCGACGATTCTTCATCGTCAAGATTGACTACAAAGGGTACAATATTATTTATGATAAAACTACCATCATAATCAAGCGGGCTTGATGTCGGCTTCCTGCTGTCGGTGTCTGGTAGATGATTCGATGTCGGACTCGTTATCATAAAGGAGGGAGTCAGTAAATAATTCTCCAACCCCTTAAACGGTTGCTTGTCCGCGACCACCGTCTTGACTTTATTATTTGTGTCTACATATTTTAGACATTGATGAAGAGTGGATGGGACTATAACATTACTATGGATCCATGGCCGACCCAATAATAAGTTATAGGAAGCCTCTGCATCGGTCACGTTGCATGTGACTTCAGACTTCAAGTCTCCCATTTGGCACTTTATCTGGATTTTACCTAGTGGCCGAGAATCCATAAATTACCGTGCCTGTAGATGCCAATTTGCTAGTAGGAATCCCGAGGCTGTACATCAGGCGAAGGGGCATGATGCTCACAGCAGAACTCGGATCAACTTAGATCCGGTTGACTTCGCTAGAGCCAATGTACCCGGTAAAATACAGCGGCCTGTCGTGCTTCGAGTTCTTCATCTGCATGTCCTCTTTAGTAAAGGTAATGCAGGGGAGGTGCTTGGTTGCAGATTACCTTCTTGAGCATGAGAACTCACGGTTCTTCGGGACTCGGCTAGATCGAGTGAGGAACACCGAGTCGGCCGGGGCTTCCTGTAGGGCTTCTCTAGTCTCTTTTGATAACCGAAGTAGCTCGTATAGGGTTATCCTCGCCGGGATATTAGCTAATTGGGCCATAATATCAAAGCGTCACGGGGAGTTCGGACTTTCTGATTTGTCTCTTCCAATCGAACGATTGAAACGAGACTGCTTCGGAATTTGAACCTCCTAGGGTTGCTTCTCCTTTAGTTTGGTTGTGTCCTCCTTGGCGATCGCCTGCTGCTGTAACTTTTCAGCACGTGTAGGAGGGTTCATCGCCACTCCCAACTCCATTAGCATCTTAGCACTTAGATTAGGGGTTTCGGGATACTTGTACCTGTACTCGTGTCCGCTCCTGGTGACGAAGGCTTCATGTTCCTCTTCGAAAAGCTCGAATGCCACCATTTGTTCATCACCCTTTTCCAAGATTGCTGACGTGGCATGACACTGTTTCCCCTTGCTCTTGATTTCTTTTTTAGGCGAAGAGGTATGATCATCCTTGAGTAAGTCGGGTGGACCCAAAGAATTTTCTTGGATTCGGTACGTATGTGGCACGAGCCCCTTTTCCCGTTGTCCATGAGGATCATCGTTCACCGTCTTCATCCCTACCTTCACAATATGTGTTGGTTGAAACCAAGTCAAAGGCATCGATCCAAAGCTGATGGATATCGCATTCGCCCCCACCTTTTTCTCTTCGATGGCTTCGGGGTAATAACCCCTACATCAATTAAGGCCTGGATTTTGTCCTTGAGATGGTAGCATGACTTTGCCGGGTGGTGAACCGCTCTGTGATACGCGAAGTACTTCAGGTCTATAACCCTCTTTGCCTCCTCTTGATTCACAATCGGTGGCAGCTGGATTTTATTGTTCTCCAGGAGGTATTTTAAAATACCGGGAACCTCGTCATCCTTGAAGGAGTAGACCTTGGGGAACCTTGGTTTTGACGACTTCTGATTCTGAGGTCGCTGCTACCATTGGGGTCGCGACTGCTGTGGTGCTTGCTATTGCGGTTGTTGCTGTGACTGTAGCTAGAGCGTTTGGTTCGCGTCCACTGCCTTCGCCTGCGCCTTCCCCTTGCCGCGTGGGACAAAGTTTGGTTTGTGAGCATTTACCGTCTGCTGGCCTCTTTCTACCTTCTTCCTCTTAAGAAATCGCTCGGCTTGCTTCCCGTGCACCTTCAAGTCTTTCCACATCTTGGACGGTGCTGTTCCCATTGCTTCCAGTACGTCTAGCGAGAGATTGTTATGGCAGGTCTGGAGAATAAACTCCTCAGTTATTAGATCACGGCAATTCATCACCTTGTTTTGGAACCGTTTGACGAAATTGTCCACCGTTTCCACGACCTTCTGCTTTTCATTCAACAACATTCGATGGATATCTCGGTATCGTCGTCGAAGAAATTGGCAAGGAACATGGTCTCCATGTTGTCCCAGCTGTTAATGCTCCCCAGCTTGAGACGGCGGTACCAATCGAAGGTAGCTCCTCGAAGGGTGCTAACGAATGACCGAACCATCAAGAGCTCATTACCGGAAATAACCCCCAGGTGGGACTTAAAGTAAATTAGATGTTGAGTGGGCGAACCCTTCCCGTCAAACAGTGAAAAGTTTATTAGATTAAACTTTGCCGGATACGGGATTGATTCCCACTCTCTTGGGTGTGGACATGGTATACCCGTCTTCTTTATCTCTTTGGCGGAAATCAGAGTGTTGATCTTACTCTCAAGGTCCTTTATTTTCTCATTCTCACCTACGTCTCCGTTCTGGTGATTTTGAGGAGGGACGACGGTGTTACCACTGTAGTTCTCGATGTGACCTCGGTATTACATTTTATTCGCGAGTTCACCGGCATTACGGTCTTCATCTCTATCCGTGTCCGTAAAGATGCGGTTGATGTTATTATGACGACTTGATTCACCTGGCGGTTCGTCAGTGCTTGGATCTGCTGGTCATACATCTCTCTCATTTCTTTGCATGGACATGCATCTCGGTGGAAGTTCTCCTTTTGCTTGGTCATAGCCTCTTCAAGCATCTAGGCAACTTGTTCTGCACTGATCATGAATGTCTCACGGGGTTGTCCTACGCTGGAAACCGTGTTATTAGAAGCAACTACAGAACCAGTGTCCGATGCTTCATCATCTGAGGGTAATCTCCTCTGTATCTTGTGATAATTGGGTCGTCTGACAGTCCCGGGCCGCAATCGTGTCATTCGTTGCGATGCCCTAGGAATAACGCGTGGCGGCGATCCCTCTACCGATCATATTGCTGGTGACTCGGCAATTCATCGTCTTGAGGCAGCTCTTCTTTCACGGAGCGTTGCGAGCTTAGGTTACGGCCTTACGGTGCCAAGCCTATCGGCTGACACCTTCTGGAGCCGTCTTGGTGTAGTTGCATTACGACAACACCGCCCTGATTAGTTTAGAGCATGGACAATGCGTGTTTGATTCTGGAGAACTTCTTTTTCGAGATTTACTCGTACCCCCAGCACGATAGTACAACTCATCGGCATGAAAGCCGGAACAACCTACGTGTCGGACCACGACTTCGGGTATAGCGCCCTGAGTCGTCGGGCGAAGCGTCTCCATCTGATGATAAATCACCTTATTAGGGCTTTCAAAAGTCACTCGCCGTGACGTACGCCTTTGCGATTGTGATTTTTTGGCGGGCTTTTGAACTTCAATCCAGCGGCCGATCACGAGCAAGCTGCGGAGTTTTCTGTCATGGTTGAGGTGGGTGCGACCCCCTGCACTGGGAGTGACCCGAGACTTCCTCAACGGGCCCAAACGTTCCTTGATTGAAATTTTACCTCGATCATCATGCAATGGGCCGAGGCTCTCCAAAGCCGTTTTCTTGCTTCGGGAAGCTCCAGCGGGCTCGACCGAAGCGGGCACTGAGGTGGACAGCGACTTGGATGCAATCGCCGGAGGTGAAATCGATATTGAGGAGGACCTCCCTTGATGGAGACCATCCTAGGGTGGCCGAGCCTTTGTAGAATCAGCTTGGGGTGGCTGATCCTTAGTTGATGTTTCGGCCTTGGCCTGAACCGTTATTCCGAGTTTCGGCCTCCACACTTGGCGCATCCTTGGTGGCTTCTTGGCCACTTCTTCCTTCAGCATCCGGGCCTCCTGAACTAGAGCCCGTGCATCACATGCAATCTTGTGGCTTCGGATCGCTCACGGGTGTTGAACGGTTTCGTTTGACTCAGACCCATTCGCTTGTTGACGACTTAGAGGAGCCGCTAGCCACATGTTTTTGAGGCTTTCCGCCTCTTCTGAATTTGAGATCTGCCTCGTAGCGGATCCCGTCCACCGACTCCATAGCCTTGGCGAATCAGCGTGTCAAATTTTAGCGTCGTCGCTGGCGGGATCTTTTCGAACGAATTGGCGCGCCGTCGGTGGTCAACTCCTGCACGGAGGAGTTCAAATCTTCATCTCCGGTCGTCTTGGATGTCGGAGGATCTTTTGCTAACTGGCGACTTGGCGGGGATCGGAATCCTCGCGGATTGAGATCCGGCGACTAGCGAATCCTCCTTCGTGAGGAGATCTTCGAGATTTGAGGGGGGAGGATGATCTGGATGAGGATGAGAGGTATTCCTCAAACTTCTGCTGGTCAAACTCATATTCGACCTCTTCTTTGGCCGAGTGCGGATCCTTGATTCCGACCCGGCGATCTCAAATCACGAGACCGTTGGCTTCCCTTTGGATTCGCCCGGCTTACCATTTGGGAAAGTCGTTTTCTCCATCTTCATTGATTGTGAACTCATTACACCTTTATGGAATTACAAATGAATTCAATAAAAAATAAAAAGGTCGTCTTTTTATAAGACTTACAATGAAAATCAAAACAAAGATTATAACTTTTCTCCTAAACAATGCGGGATCCGTTTATGGATCCACCAGCTTCGTCTTTATCTTTGCGTAATCGGGACTCTATTAAATACGTGGACCGTGTGATCCGATCTGATGAAAAATCTACATGGTAAAAAGGGGTTATTTCACAAGGGAAATAATGGCTCAAGCGAATGAAAGCAGCGAAATCAAAGCTCTTCGGGATCAAAAGTAAAGTTTTGATCGGAGGAAATACGTCTTGAGAACTAAGATCCGATATCTCAAACTTGCTAAGGGGATTATCTCACGAAGGAGGATAATAGCCGAAGGGTTCGTCGAGATTTAGATCACGGTTGTCGAAGAAGATGATCGTCGAAGAGCCTCCCTTTCTCCCAAGTTTAGATCACGAAGTTAGAATTCAATTCGTGAGCTTGCTTCTCAAAAATTAGGATCCCTCACAAATGAACCCCCTCCCTCTTATTTATAGCCTCACAAAGTGGTGGGTCGAGGCGTGCGAGGCCCACCTAGCCACTTCAAGTGGCTAGGCATGGAGCCACTTGGAAGTGGCTCGGCCACTATAGGGTGGCTCGACTTGAACCACCCTATGGTGGCTCGGCCATGGCGAGCCACCTTGAATGGCTCGACGTGCGAACCACCCTCGGGTGACTTGGTTTCTGCGAGCCCACGGTGGTTTAGTCGGTTTTCAGATTTTTGGTATTTTTGAGTCCGATTCCGTTGATCCGAGTCTGATTTGGTTCGAAGTTGTCGGTTTTGTTGATTTGGAGCTTCGCGGTTGGGTTTATTCCGTCGTTCACATGCAATTCGCTTCAGTTGGGCGCCGTCGACTTAATTTATGTGTTTAGATCAACTTCGCCGTTGTTCGGATACCTCGTCGACTCGCTTCATGCGTTTCGTCGACTCGCTTTATGCATTTGCGTCGTGGTCACTCGTCGTTACGTCGTTGGACGGCTCGTCGATTGTCAACCCCTTATCACGAGCTAGGCTTGGGGACTTATAGGCAATTTTTAACGCCTACAATATTCTCCTCGAACTTGATTCACGATGAGTTGAGAATCACCATAAACCTCGAGGTATCGAATGTTGATTTCCTCAGCCAGTTGCATTCCTAATAATAAAGCATTGTACTCTGCTACATTATTAGTGCATGGCTCAATTAAGGAGAACCCCCTTGGGATCACGTGATGGATTTGGAGATGAGTACCACCCAGCATTTGTAATTCCTCCATTTGGTCTTCTCTAGATGCTCCATCAAAGAATAGCTTCCATACTTGAATAACTTCTTGAGTCATGCAAGCTTCAACGATCTCATCTAGTAAATCATCGGCTTGGAAGAATCGGGGCCGGATGGTGCTTTAGAAATCTGCCAAGGCACGTCGCTTTAATAGCCGAGGCATAAATCTCATGTCATATTGTGGGAGGAGTATTGCCCATTTTGCTAAGCGGGAATTCAACGAAGAAGATTTTGTCATGAGCACCCTCGAGAGGATTTACTTTGGAAGCGACATGTATTGTTTGTCGACCAAGTAATGTCACATTTTACGGGCGGCAAATACTAAGGCCAAGCATTCTTTTTCTGGATTGTATCTATGTTCAGCTCCACAATGGTTTGGCTAAGGTAATAGATTGCTTGTTCCGTCCTTGGTTAATGGATTACGAGCTAGCGGGGCTCAAAGAGAATGGTCCATGGCCCTTACATATAACGGGAATGGCTTTCACGATACGGGCCACGAGGGTAGATTCGTGAGATATGTCTTGATTTCTTCAGCGCTTTGGCAACCTTCGCCCCATATGAATGAAACCCCTTTCTTCATTAATTTGGAGAAGGATTGGCACCGATCGAAAGATTTGATATGAATCTTCGGATGTCGCTAACCTACCTTGTAGGCCTCACGAGCTCTTTGATGGTCTTTGGTGGCGGCATCTCTTGGATGGCCTGAATCTTCTGGATCGAGAGAAATCCCTTGGGATGTAACTATAAATCCCGAAATTTACCACTAGATACTCCTAGGAAAGATTTTGTGGGGTTCATTTTGATTGATGTGCTCTCATGATGTCAAACATGATCTTCAAATCTGAAAGATGATCCTCTTTCTTCGGCTCTTCACAACAATGTCATCTACGTAGCATTGATCTTCTTCGTAAATATTGATGAAAAATTGTATTCATTGCATGTTGATAGGTTGCTCCGGCATTCTTTAACCCAAATGGCATTCTTGTATATGATATACGATGGTGTCCTAAAGAACATTGTGCTTAGCATCTTTAGGATACATTTTGATTTGATTATATCCTAAAATCCGTCCATAAAGACATCCTCTCATACCCAGGGTGTTGTCAATCATAACATCCGTAATGGGAGTGGAAATTCATCTTTCGGACATGCGGCGTTCGGATCCGAAATCGATGCATATTGAATCTTTTCATTTTTCTTGGGTACAAGAACAATATTGACCACCAATCAGGTGTTGTTCTTCTCGATGAAACCGAATCAATGAGCTTTTGGATTTCTTCTATAATTACTTTCATAATTTCCGGACGGAACCTGCGTTGCTGTTGCTTAACAGGTTTCACATTCGGGTCAATATTAAGACGATGCATGGCTATTTTTGGATCAAGCCCAGGCATATCTTCATAGTTCCAAGCAAAGACGTCGATGTACTCTTGGACAAGGGACACCAGGTCTTCTTTCTCATACCGCAACAAACTTTCACTTATGAAGATTAGTTTAGGATTGGTTTCGTCTCCCATATTTACTTGGATCACCTTGTCTTCGGTGGGTGGTTCTCGTTGTTCGAAACACATATCCCACAAAATGTCAAGACGTTTAATCCAAGGATCATTGGTTGATTGAATCCAATCCTCATCATCATCTTCATTGTTGCTTGGATGACTGGTCGAGGCCATGTTTACAGACATGCCTCTGAAGACTGCTCCAACACTTACGTCGGAATCCCATGATGACGTTCCAGATGAATGGTCTTGCCCGAGGTAGTGACCTACTTCATCTTCTGAAGGGGAGGGAGTTGATATATATCCTAGCCCTCCTCGGGTCTTGTGATAGTAATCTTGAGTTATGCCTTCAGGAACAGTATGTTGAACCGGGGTCCGTCTTCCTTTCCTAAAGTTTAAACCCTCTTGTTTACCAAAGTCATATCCCATGCTTTTCATTATGTGGCGAGCATTAGATTCATAATAATGGAATTGAGGAACCGCTTCCTCTTCCTCTGAACTCTCCGGATTGAGTATTTCAGAGTCAACTCTCCCAAAATAAATTGGCTTCTGGTCTTTCTTTTTAGACGGGACCATAAAAAATGTCTTCCGCACGCCCTCCATTCTTTCGAATGTAGAGAAAGATGTTCTGAGTGGTAAGTCTAGTGATTTTGCGCCATATAATGCATGCCATGGCTCCGATCCTGCATCTGTATCTGTTTCTTCACATGCAGATGAGACGTCTGATAAGTAAACTAAATTGAAATCTTCATTAATGTACCACTCGCCCTCACTCAGTACATTTTCTTTATTATTGAGTCTATTAGGGCTCATTACATTTAACTCCCATGGACACTCTTCCCGGGTTCGGGCTCAATATCCGCTTCATTGCCGCTATTGACAAGCGGTTTGGCGATTCGAGGTTACGGAACATCGGTAGAAGGCGAATCGATATGATAGCTTTCTATCCTTGAATGGGCGCTTCGACTATCAAAGTCCTGACTTCTCCTTCTTCGTCAACATATTTCATTACTTGATGAAGAGTTGATGGGACAATTCGATTCGCGTGAATCTAAGGTCGTCCTAACAGCAGATTATAGGACGTGTCCGCATCTATGATATAGCAAGTCACCGACTTGAGATCCCCAATTGACACTTGAGTTTGATTTTACCTAAGGGTTGTTGTTGGCATTGAAACTAAAGATAATAGTGCGGGTAGAATTCAAACGATGGTATGGAATTCCCATAACTTGCATGACCCTATCTGCATTATCTTTGAGTCTGAGCACGGATCCACTTGAACTCGGCTAATCTCGAAGATCCGATATACCCTATGTAGTATATAAAGGTGCATGCGTGCTTATGCTTGATCGCATATCTTCTTGTGTGAATGATATGCATGGTAGATTCTGAATTGCTTGTAGACATTGTGCACAAGCAGCTTCTGGGAGTACAGGAACTTGTGTAATAAAGCTATCTGCATCCATTAAAGCTTCAACTAGAGCTTTCCTCGTGGACTTGGATAACCTCAGGAGCTTGTAAAGAGTGATTCTAGCGGGAATGTTAGCCAGCTGCGCCAAAACATTGAAACGGAACGGTCTACTTGATGTCCCTGCTTCTTGTTGTAGAAGGTTCTTATAATAACGAGCCTCCTTTAGCTTTCCCTTATTAATTGGCGTTTTGGAGATAGAACCCCCTGCCTCCTTGATTTGTTCTCTGGATTATTGGGCAATTTGATCATACCTTTTTAAGTATGTCTTTCCCGACCTCGTGCCTACCCCCGGATCCGCTTCTTGGTCAGCAGCCAAAGCAGTCTCCTCTTTTTCTAAATCGATAAGAGGGACCAAGTCAGTGTCATCTTTATTTACGGACGGACTAATCATATTGGAAGATTTAGCCATATTCTTCTTTTTCTTTGATGATATTCCCGACCACTGTTGATCTCCAACCAGGTCAGGATGGACCCACATTACTTTCCTTTTTGAAGTAGTAAGGGGTACCAACCCTTTACCTTTTTGGCCATGCTGGTCAATGTTCTTCAGACGTAGCTCTCCTTTTGAAATGGGGATGACACCATTAGGAGTTGCTACAAGTGAGAAATCCCCAAACCGGACCGATGTCATATTAGTGGACACGGTCTTCTGTTCTGGTTTCAGTTTGAGCACATCGACATCAACCAGTGCTTGCAGAATATCTTTAAAGATATAACATTTTTTTGTCGGATGTCCCAACATTCTATGATATCGACAGTAATTGGGGTCATCCACCTTCCCTACTTCTTCAGGCCTCTTTGCTTCTGAAAGCTTTAATTTATTATTTTTCCGAAGTAGCTGAAATAGAGTATCGACATGATCCTCTTTGAAATAATATTATTTAGCCGGCCTTGGCTGACTCGATGGCTTGCCTTGTTTTACTGGCGAAGTTCAAATACTGGTATCAACGGCATGAATATCTTTTCTTCTTGATCGAGGGGGATTACCTTGACCACGTTCTTGTTGTTGCTCTTGTCTTCTGTTTCTTGGCTTTAATTAGAACAGCGATTTCTTACGTGTTCTCACGAGAAACCAATTGTTTCAAGAGCGGCACTCCGACTCCCATTTGAGCCAAAGGTGGGTTTGTAAGTTATGTCGACGGGTTTCCACCAATGTGGCTTGTGTCATCCCGACCGGACATCGTAAGGCCATACTTGAATCTTTCCACAAAAGTTTTGATTGACCTCTGTCTTTTGTTTAGTGGTGAGGAGAGTAGAACGAAACCTGGTGTCATCCTCAAAAAATCGGCTAAAATAGCCTTTCTAAATCTACCCACTTCGAATAGATCGGGGAAGTTTCATGAACCATTCAAAGGCAACTCACTTGAGAGTGCGATGAGCGTCCGTCGATATAGCATCGTTTGATATTACATCTCGGTCGTGACTTGAAGTAATAAATGTCGATTTGGTGATCCATGCCATCAAAGGCTTGTAAGGTCGGGGCTTTAAACTTTGGATGGTAAGGAGTTGCGTCCCATTCGGGGATAAGGCCTAACAACTTCCTCGTCCGTAGCTTGTACATTAGCAATAGCGTTAAGATGAGCTTCAAATTCATCCATTTTGGTGAGGATTTTGTTCATTCCGACCCTCTTTTCTTCTTGGATAAGGTTCTATCGATGAGCTTCTTGATTGGAGATTTCATCTATTTTTCTTTGCTTTGAAGATTGACCCCTCGCCGTGATGATTAAGTTTGAGGTATTGGGCGGATATCTAAAATTGAGCTCTATCGCATAATAATTTGGGCCATCATATCTTGAAGTTGATTGATGGACTCCTGTTGCGACCGCATATCTTCTTGCATCACAGCCTGATACTCTTCGAGCCTCTTCTTGAGATCTTGAGTGTTCTCCGTCGTATAGATAGCGCTCTCATACTCCACGAAGAAGCGAAGATTAGGAATCGCAATGGCGAGTGCTCGTCGTCGGGTCCTATCCTTTAGCTAGCCTTTAATAATCGGCCGGTATAACTCCCTTTAGGTGTTGGTGTGTTGGTAAATCCCTTCAAATTTATCGAGATTTCTCTAACACTTAAAGTTGGTACCGATTCGTCCGAGGTGATGACCTCCCTCTGCTGACCACATTAATGGTAACTCCGGGATATTCAGTCTTTGAGGTCTTCCTCTTGTGGAATCGTCTTCGCCTCTTGAATGGAGTTGTATTAGTCAATCAATCAAAAACCGACTATCTAGGTGTAGGTGCACGCATTGACATTAGAGAGGACCGTAGTAATCAATCGTTCGCATTGACGAATGGAAGCTTGTTGCGTTGACCTTTCTCTTGACAATAGTTCTCTCAAATTAGAAATTTGAGGAATGTTGACCACTAGATCGGTGGTTTGACAAGGAACCATCCTCTCATTATTTGATTGGGTTGGCTCTGGGTTAGCATGAATCTTAAACCCGCGTTCATTTTTCCAAACACGACAATCTCATCGTCTTATGGTGTAAATCAGAGGTCGTTATTCGTTTGATTAACTTCGGACTTGAGGTCGCGTTCTATGGTGAAACCGCCCTTGAGAGCGCATTTTCTTTGTGAAGCGAGGGCGCGTTTTATTGAAGGAGCGATCTTGAAGCTGCGTTACGTTTGTGAAGCGTAACCTTGAGGGCTGCGTTTTGTTTGATTACTTGACATGAGGTTCGCGTTTTATCTGTGAAACGCGATCTTGAGACTTGCGTTTTGTTTGGATAATCGCTCACGAGGCCATATTCAGCGAGGCTCTGTTGTAAGCCTGGCTTCGGGGTTACGTTGATTTGAGGATCGGCTTCCTCAGAGTTATGCTCGACGCAGTGATCTTTTCTTTCAGCGAGCAGCATTCTTCTTAGCCTGTCTTAAGGCTTTTGCAGCATTAACATCTGCGTCGGCCAAGTTCAATACCGCAATAAGCCTCTTATGACCCGATACCCATTGTGTAGGCACGGGTGTAGATTCTTCCACTCGCTTAGCAGATTCAGTTGAAGCCAATCCTTTGCCCTTAGAGGAAATACTGTCTGAACCATCTGATTCAATGGCAAAATTCCCTTTCGGTGACTTAGACAGATCTGGTGTCTTGATCTCCCGAGAGACTTTGTGGATCTTACACATAGCCTTAGGGCTAAGGGATCCAGAAGAAAGTAATTCTTCATCCTTGGCTTGGTCAAACTCAACAGTAAGAGTTTCAACAGTAGTTCCAGCGAGGTTGACGTCGGATTGCGCCACCACTTCTTCATCGGTGAAGCTAGTCCCAAGCGGAGTCGCCATCTTTTGTTCGCGAGAAAATTTTGAGAAATGTAAGATCGGAGTTATTCTCTCTAGCGACTTAGAAAAAATAAATACAATCTCGAGTAATCCCTCTCTAGCGACTTAGACAAAAGAAATTATAAAATTTCTCGATCGGTTGTCCGATTTATAAAAGAAGGAAAGATCAACGGAGATCCTTCCCTTTGTTTAACCTGGGTTCTTCACGGTATCTTGTATCCCGTTGACTATTCGAACGTCTCGACTCGTGGAACAACGTTGAAAAGAACTTGCAAAACAAGTTTGGAACTCTAACGAGTTTGAGAACTTTACTTAGAAAGAGCTCCCTCCGAGAAGACTTGATCTGCCAAGCCAAAGTCTCTAAAAGCCGATCCAAAAACAAAGGTTGAATGCTCTCAAGCCCCTCCCCGATCGATCAAAAGAACTCCCCTTTGTCGAATCCCAAAAAGCTCTCCTCTTGCCGAATGCCCCTCTTCACCTGTTATTCTAGCTATTTATAAGGGTTTAAGGGGTGTAACTGACTCATTAAATCTCTCCTTAATGAGGGTTCAAGGCCCTCAAATCGTGCAAAGCGGTTTTGGAACCGTTTACAAGCGTTGCATGGGTCAAATCACGAGGTCGCGTTACGAAAATGATCTCTGGCTTTGACTTAGAGCGGATGGTGAGCTCTGCGTTTGAACTTGGGAGCGGTGATGAGCTCTGCGTTTGAACTTGGAAGCGGTGGTGAGCCTTCGTTTTGAGCTTGAAAGCGATGGCGAGCTCCGTTTTTAATCAAAGAGACCATCAATTTGTAATCTCTTTTCAAAGATCATCATCTTGCAATCTTTGTCATGTTTTCTTGAAATATGGAGTCATTGATTGTAACTCACGTTGGTGATTGTGAAGACCGTTGAAATTGAAATTCTCATTGGTTAGCGTGAAGGTTGTTGAATTGTATCCTTCGTTGATTCTTTGTAGAAAATCCTAGTGCGGTTTAGAAAGTCGTTCATCGTAACTTTCATTGTTAGTATTTAGTGAGGATTGACTATCTACAATGATTTTTAGACAACCTACAATATTATTGAGACAATTTATTAATTTAAAGCTTAAAGTGTTTTCCATAGTAAATGGTTTCTATGACCTCTAAAATCAAAATTTTATTGTGCACAAAACAAAACAAATTCGTGATGATAAAGGGCAATACCTTTCTCCACTATAAATCCATTTGGAAC